>CM053576.1:21380552-21873193 GCA_028646485.1 Cryptoprocta ferox | reverse complement strand
CCCCCCCCCCCCCGCGAGCCCACCGGGCCGGGACGGGGAGGGCGAGGAGGCCCGGGCGGGGTCTCCTCTCCTTCGCCCCGCCGCTCGGCCCAGGCCTCTGAGCTCCGCGGCGGCTCAGGTAGGCGCCAGGCGCGGGGCCCACGTGGGGCAGCGGGCGGCGGGCTCCGGGCGCCAGGCGGGCTCGCGGGGCTCAGCCCCCTCCCCTCCCCGGGGGCCGGCGCGGCTCCTCCCGACGCGCGGCCCCGGCTCCGGCGGCTCCGGCGGCTGCGGCGCTCCCTGGCTGCTCGCCGTTCGGCGCCGTGGCTCGCTAGCTCGCGGGTGGCTGCTGGGGCGGCCGGGATCGCCGCCGCCGCCTCCCCGGGGGCAGCCGGCCGGGGCGGGGCGGAGGGGGGAGCCGGGGTGTGGGGGGCGGGCGGGGAGGGGGCTGGGCGCCGTGGGAGGGAGGGAGCGAGCGAGCGAGCGGGGCATTTCTGCGCAGCTCGAGTGCGCCTCGGAGCCCGCCCGGGCGGCCGCCGGACGCACGGACTGAGTACAGACAGCGCCCGGAAGCCGCGCCGCCGCTGCCAGGTTAGCCGCCCGCGCCACCCTCGTCCGGGCCCCGGGGACCCCGCCGCGTCTGCTCTCGTGTGTGTCTGTGTGTGCGAGGGCTCCGGGCTCGGTCTCCAGTCCTCGAGCACTGACAGGCCGGCGGGCCGGCTCCGGGGGGCTGGACACCGGCGGGGCGGGGGGCGGGCGTCCCAGCCAGGAGCCCCGGGCCCGGGTCCGTGCGTCTCAGTACTGGCGCCGGTATGTGTGGCAGGGTCCACATCTCCGGCTGTTGGGTGTGAGCGCGCGTATGCCCGTGGGTCTGGGCAAGTGGTTGCTGTGTGTGTGCGCGAGTGCGTGTGCTCCGGGTGTGCATCTGTGTGTGTGGGGGTGTGCGCTGTATGTCTCCGCGTGTCTGGACTGGATGGTGTGTGTGTTATCTGGGTGAGGGTGTGTGTGTCTGCGTGTGTCTGTTCGTGAATGTGTCTATTAGAGGGTGTGTCCGAGTATGTAGCTGAGTGTGTGTACATCTGGATGAGGGTGTGTGCCAGTGGCTTTGCTTGTGGCTGGACCCTGTGGCTGTGTGTGTGTGTGTGTGTGTGTGTGCGCGCGCGCGCGTGTTGCTGTGTGAGCGCCAGTGTGACTCCCCGTGTGTGCGCGTGTGAGGGCGGGTGTGCACCCGCGTAGCCCCTGTGTGCGTGTGCGCGGCTTTGTCTCCGCACTGCCGGGAGGAAGGGGTGGGGGCGGCGGCCGAGGCGCTGTAGTCCCCAGGAGCCAGGCACCTGGCCGGGGCGGTGGGTGGCGGCGGCGGCAGGAGTGTCCCCGCCGGGCGGAGACTCTCTGCTGGCAGGTGGGCGGCCACACCCCAGGGGCCCGAAGGAGCTGGGCTGACGGCTGAGCCCGCGCACCCGGGCAAGCTGGAGCGGAGGGCGTGTCCTGCCTGAAGCCCGGCTGTGTGTGTGTGTGTGTGTGTGTGTGTGCTCGCGCGCGCGCGCCTGCGTGTGTGTGTGTGTGTGTGTGTGTGTAGGGGTGGGCGTGTGTGCGCGTGGGTGTGAGGTGGTGGTGGCAGCAACAGCGGTCCCCAGGCTGGTGACCCTGTCGGTTCAAGGATCCATTTCCTGTCGCGGCGCGGGGACAGTGGCCCAGAGTCCGACGGCGCCTGGCCGGGTCAGCCACACTGCCACCCTCACCCTTACAGCTCTCAGGGGTAGAGCTGCCCCTTAGGTGCCCTGAAAGGAGCGAGAACCGCTCTCTTAAAGGGCCAGAGCCTGTGCAGGAATCACCTCCGCCCCTCAGGAGACCTCTACTCTGAGAGTGGTCTCGGGGTGTGTCTGTACCCCTTTTCCCCTGTACTGGTGTAGCGCATGCATGTCTAGATTTGTAGTCTGTCTGCATGTGTGTCTCTCTGTGTTTTTCTTGTGCATTTGGGTGCCTAGGTATGTTTTGTCAGTGAACAATGAATAATGTATCTTGATGTACATGTGTGTGTGTTTTTATAAGTTCTGGTATATTTGTTTTTATGTACATATATAGCTGTTTGTATATTGGTCTATGCATGTGGGTTTGCAAGAGATAGGGCATTTTGCTGCCAGCCAGGATAGGATAGAAAAATTCTGTCCAGGGTCATTCTAATATAGAAAAACTGGGTGAAAAGGTGGTTTAGAAATTTATAACCCCTGGTTTTGTGGGTTTCAAATGCTGATACTGAAATGTGGGTAGATTAGGGGTAGGCTGGATACAAGGATAGAGAGAAACTGAGACTCTTATAGGAGGAAGGAATTGTTCTGGAGGAAGGACATACAAGTGCAAGAATTCTTCCTCCACTTCCAGTTTTTCTCCCCTATTACTTCACCTCCCCCCTCTGCTGCTCTGCTTGCCAGGATAAAGTGCACAGGATTTGGAGTGTAAAGGGAGGGAGCTGAGAGTGTAAAAGGAAGGAGGGTGGATGGGTGATAGGATTGGGGGCCAAGAGCAGATTTCTGCAATTCTTAAAATGTTTCTGGCAGCAGAATCTGGGGGAAAGCTGAGCTTGCTGTCCCCTTCCCTGAATCCCTTTCCCAGGACAGGAAAGACTCTGGCTTGGAGCTCAGGAACCCTGGGGCTTGGTCCAGGGGTCTTCTTTGGACTTTGGTCAAACCCTTTTGTGTTTATCTGTTCACTCAGCACATTTGTATTGTACTTCTCTTATATAAGAGTCTAAACCTACTAAGCCTCAGTTTCCCTGGCTGAGCAGGTAATAGGATAGATTCTGGGACTCAGAGCCCCCTTAGGTTTCTGCGAGTGATGGAGTTTGTCTCATTGTTACTTAGATTTAGAAATCTGTCTTTCTGGCCCCCCAAGGATCCTGGCCGTGATCCCCACTCACCATGCCCCTCCCTTTGTCCCCATATCCTCTAGTCTAGAGCAGTGGCTCTTAAAGTATGGTCACCTCACCAGCAGCAGGAAGGTCACCTGGGATCTTGTTAGAAATGCAGATCTGGGGGGCTCCCTTCAAGCAAACTGCATCAATAACTCGTGGAGCCCAGCAGTCTATGTTTTAACAAACATAGGTGCTTGTCTTGCCCTAGAACTTAAGAGAGGTGCAGACAGGAAACTGGAACCTCCTATAGGTTGAAACTCCAGGAAAGCATCCCTTGCCTTCTCCCACACATGTACTGAAGTAGCCCTGTAGCCTTGGCTGGCAGGTGGTGGTTCTGGTTTCAGGTCCCAGGTCTTCCCCGAGATCTTGGACAAATCACTCCTTCACTGAATAATGTTATAACTCATTGTCTCCTCTGGGCTAGGCTCTGAGCAAGGGGTTTCATTGGTCTGCTCAGTTCTCCACTCCTTACCTTGACCTATAAGACCTTCAGGATCAAGTCCCTGCCCACCTCGCTGGAAACCAGCTACTCTGGCCTTCTTTTGGTTCCTCCAGGCACCATGAGCTCTCTGGCCTCTGGGATTTTGCACATTCTGTTCCCTCTGTCTAGCATACTCTTCCCTTTCTTCCGACCTTGTTTAACTCCCATTCTTCAGATTTCATCCCAAGAGTGATTTTCTCAGGGGAGCGTCTGTCAACTCCCTGGAATAAGTCAGTTTTTCTTGTTACGCGTTCTTAGAGCTCCCTGTAGTTCACAGTGTTTATGAGAGTTTATAATTATACGTAAACTTGCTAGTTGTTTGTCTGTCTCCCCTCACTGAAGTGCAAATGCCATCTGGGCAGAAATTTGCTTGTCATTCTTCCTAGTGCCCCCACACAGTGCTCAGCTTATGATTGGTGTTCAATAAATTTGTCGAAGTGGATGACTGTATATAATGGGTGATGGTACTAAGTGATTCCCAAAGTGTCCCTGCAAGACCTGACGTTGTTATATCTAAGCAGGCCTCAGACTTCTTAGAGGCAGATTTATCTATTTTGCCGCTACATTTCCTGGCCATAGAAGGACCCTGGCTATGTGCCTGGGTGCATCCATGCTGCACTCTGCTCTAGGGCAGGCAGGAGAAAGCTCTCCAAGAAATACAGCCCCGCTAGCATCTGTGTCCTCCTGGAATAGGATCCTGTAAGAATGAGAAGAGGAGGAGCCTTGAATACGGAATCTAAAGACCCACGTCCATGCCTTGTATGCGGGCAAGTCACTTTTCAGTTTTTTTGTTTGTTTTCTCTTCTGCAAAATGAGGGTATTAGGATGAATGGGGTGCCCAGTGTTGTTTACAAGCACGGGCTCCAGAGTCATTCAGGCGTTGCCACATACGAGCTGGGTGGACCTGGGCAAGGCACTTCACCTCTTCCTTCTTATCCTCACCTGTAAAACAGAACCAATAATACTATCTGTTCCATAGGGTTGTTTTGAAAATGAACTTCGGTAACACACATGGGATGCTGTACACAGTTCTGAGCTGGTAGTAAACATGTGATAAGTATTTGCAATTGTTACTATTCAATTTAACACTTTAAAAATGTTTTTATTTATTTTTGAGAGACAGAGACAGAGACAAAGCATGAGCTGGGGAGGGGCAGAGAGAGAGGGAGACACAGAATCTGAAGCAGGTTCCAGGCTCTGAGCTGTCAGCACAGAGCCCGACGTGGGGCTCGAACTCGTGAACGATGGATCATGAATATGTGAGTCCGATGTTCAACCAACTGAGCCACCCAGGCGCCCCTGTTCAACATTCTTGAATGCTTTTGTGCCGGGCCCTAGGCCTCCAGGAATGGAGATGAATCCAGCAGTCCTCACAGGTGGGGTGTAGGGGCAGATGTGTAAAGATGTACAGTGTACAAGGCATCAGGGTGAGGTTGTTCACTAAGGAAAAGGCTTCACAAAGAAGAGAGGTGGTGGTTGGACTGGAGTTATCTTCCAGGTAGTTAGAGCAGCATGTGCAAAGGCACCAGGGCTTGTTAGGGGAACTCCAAATAGTTCCATCTGGTTGGAGCAGAAGGTGGCGAGTGGCGGGGACAGATGGGGCCATTGGCCAGAAGCAAGGCGGGAGAGGAAGTTTGGGGCCAGATCTGGCTCAGGCTGAAGAGCCGGAGTTCTACAGGTGATAGGGAGATAGGGAAGAGGATTAAGCCAGCCTTAGGAAGAATCAGATTTGCGTTTCACAAACACAGCTCTCCAGGTGGTAGTAAAGGATGGGCCAGGTAGAGGGTGAGGTGGGGGTGGGGGTGCTGTTGACCTGGAGACTGGACTCAGAGTGTGCTTGTTTGCATGAGAGGAGGCCCCTGTGGGGTGGATAGAGACCTAGGATGGGAAGGAGCACAGGGGGTGGACTTCAGGCCAGCTTGGGTCAGGGAGGTGAAGGAGAGGCAAGAATGACCTCTCACAGACCTTCACACCCCTTAACCTCCAAGGCTGCCTAGTGAGTAGGAATCTGAAAATAAGAGTCCCGGGTCTGCTACTCAGTGGCTTCACAGTGTATTAATTTCCTAGGGCTGCTCAATGGAGTACCACGATCTGGGTGGTGTAAAAAAGCAGACATTTATTCTCTCACAGTTCTGGAGACGGAAGTCAGAAATCAAGGTGTCAGCAAGATTCCTTTGGAAGGTTCTGTGGGGGGAGTCTCTCTTGTGCCTCTCTCTCAGCTTCTGGTGGTTGCCTTGGTGTTCCTCGGCCCTCAACTCCCTCCACCTCTGCTGTCACATGGTTTTCTCCTCTTTCTCCCTGTGTGTCTCTTGTCACCTCCTCTTTTTATAAGGACACCAGTCATATTGGATTTAGAATCCACCCGAATCCAGTATGACCTCATTTTATTTTAACTAATTACATCTGCAGAGACTGTTTCCAAATAAGGTCACATTCTGAGATTCTGGTGGACAAGAACCTGGGGGACACTATTCAACCCAGTACATACAGGAAGATGGAAAAGAGTGCAAATCCTGGAGCCTCACAAGCCCAGGTGCAAATCCAGGCTTTGCAATGGAGCATGGGCTTTAGAGTAAATTGGTTACTTTTCCTCAGCCTCCTGTGAAATGGGGATGGTAGCCCTTGCAATGGCTGTGGAGGTCAGCCCTGGCCTGGGTAGCCGGTGTGATTAAGCGTGGTGAGGTGACACACAGTAGGAAACCGATAATGGTTACGTCCTCTCTGGCGCCCCCTGCCCAGCACTTAGTAGCTGGGACGCATCACTTAAATCTTGCTGCACTTCCTCATCTGCCTAATGTGAATTAGCATCATCCAGCTCTACTTACCTCACCAGATTGTAAATCCCAGGGGATAATGAAAAAGCTCTTTGTAAATTGCTTAAGAGTCTGCTGCGGGGATTTTCCATTATAATTGTCATCATCATAATAACCCTCGGCCATTGCCACGTCCACTGCATTCTCAGTGGGGCCCCGCCCTGCCCACTCCTCTCCTGAGGCAAGTCTTCTTTGCCCCTGTGTGCTCGGAGGTATCCTACAAAGCATAGCCACTGTCAGTTAGGAGAACCTTAGAGATGGTCCTTGCCCTCCATTGCCCTCATTAGCCAGAGAAGGGAAACATGCTCTACAAGAAAGTGACATCCCGAAGGTCACACAGCTGGTCAGTGGCACTTGGAACACCTTGTCTGTGGCTCCTGTTGATGGCCTGAACAGTGCTTTTCCTCCATTGCAGCGTTGGCCCAGGAGCAGGATCGTGGGGCTGATGGAAGCCTGGAGAGGGTACTGTGCAAGGCCCAGAGATGGGGAGCCGGCGGGAAGAGTCCTGCTGAACCAGGGTCAGAATCCCAAGCAAGGGGGGGGGGGGTCCCTGAGTCCCTTGAGTGAGCAGGCAGTGCCTGTGCAGGCTGAACGGGGAGGTTATTTGTTCTCAGCCTGGCTCTGGCCACCTCTGCCTGCTCCAGCCAGAAGCCACCGCAGGCGGGCAGCGGCAACGTGGGGAGCCAGAGCCTGGAGGTAACCCAAGGCTTCAATGTCCCTATTGACGGCCAGGGTTGTGCTTCTTCTCAGCAGGCTGTGTCACTCTAAGCCTTGCCTTGGCGGGCATAGGGAAGGCTCTGGAAAGGAGAGAAGGCTTATCCTGCCTTGGCAATTGCTCTGAAGTCATCTTCCTATTTTCCAGGCTGGAGGAAGCAGGCCCCTCTTCACCCCCTAATTTTCCTTACCTCCCTCCCTCCTCTTAGTTTTCTCTCACTCCCTTGTCCTGCCTTCCCCTCCTCATCTCCCCATCTCCTCTCCAGATTGGAAGTCTAAAGATAAAGTCTCCAGACCCAGTTTGAGTGGGTGGTTCTGGGGTTGCTTGGGGCCACTTATGAATCAGAAAGCCTAGAGTCTTCCTCGTCAGAGGCCCACTCTGGTGACTGATAAACAGCTGCTTATGTTATTGGCTTACCACGTGCCAGGCCCTGTGCTAAGTGCTTTACACGCCTTACGTCTTTTAATCCTTGCAACTACCCAGCGAGGCAGAGATTAGATCCCCATTTATTAAAGGAGGCTAAATAACTTACCCAAGTCCTGCCCAGCCCTCAGCCAGCAAGTGGCACGGCTGGGATTTAAATGTAGATCTATCCAGAGCCCATGGGTACTCTTGTATCTTTCCTGTGCTGCACTGGATGGGCCATTCGAGGGTGTTCAGGGGTTCACAGAGGGATGTGCACTCACTCAAATTCAGAGAACAAATTCTTAGCTCAGAGAGCAGGGTCTCCAATCCAGCTCCCCTGCTTCCCAGCCCGTGCTGTCACCTCACTCAGGGACTGGCCTTCCTAAGTGTCGACTCCAGGGCTGGGCATGACTCTGAGCCCATCTGGTTCTAGGCAGTAGCCCACCTGTGAGAGAGACCTGCATGGCGGGCAGGTGACAGGGCAGGTCTGAGAGTACTTGGCTTTTCCCCTAGATGTTGTTTGGTCATTGGTCACCTTAGTTTTTCACAGATTATCCTGAGTCTTTTAGTTAAATAAGCTTATCATCTACAAAGCATGATAGCTTTATCTCTTTGGAAGGGTGCTTGGGGGCTTAGAGATCCTGTGTCAGGCTCTGTGATGGGGAGGGAAGCAGAGGCTAGAGCCAGGTAACTCAGGTTTAGGAAGACACTCATGCTAGAAAGGAAAAGGAAGGAAGCCAGAGCTGGCTAAGGGCCAGAGCAAGACAGTCCAGAGAGAGGAAAGGAATCTGCAGGCTGGGGCCGATAGGGATCCTCTCACTCCAAGTTCAGCCCTGTAGTTCAGACTCCCTCATGGGCAGGCCTGCTAATCTCAGAATGTCACTTCAGAATCTGGGGAGCTTCCGTCACCTTTCTGGGCCTCCACCCCCCGTCCCCCCTCCCCCCGCCGCCATCATGACCATGATCATGGTCAGTTTGAGCAGGTGGTTCAACCAGAAGGAACTTTGATTAATGAGCAGTGGCTTTAAACCTTCCAGACACAGAGCCCTCTCTTCATAGGCAGGGAAGTAGAAGTTCAATATGTGACACAGCTCAAAGGAGAGTGGTTGAGCACCTCACCCCTTACCCTCTCCTCTGAGGGTTCCCTAAGTCAGGCCTTCTCAAATTTTGCTCCCCCAAGAGTAGCAAAGAGGAGCTTCTAAGACTTACCCAGAGATCCAAACTCAGCTGCTTCCTGGGAGGGTGGGATCCATGGTGGGGGCCTTGGAATCAGCTTGTTTTAACGGATTCCTTGTCAACGTGACTGACACCAAGGGTTCTCAGATCACCCTTGGAGAATGTTGGTATCAAATGTTCGTGAACTTCTGAAATGGCATGAACAATTTTGAGAGTGTGCCTTGATCTTGGGAAAAGTCCATAGGCACCATCGGAGTCTTTGAGTCACGACCCATCTTTAGGGTTGTTTTATAAGAGTGGGAGTGGGGGTGCCTGGGTGGCTCAGTTGGTTAAGCAGCTGACTTCGGCTCAGGCATGATCTCGTGGTTTGTAAGTTCGAGCCCCACATCGGGCTCTGTGCTGACAGCTCAGAGCCTGGAGCCTGCTTCAGAGTCTATGTCTCCTTCTCTCTCTGCTCTTTCCCTGCTCACGCTCTGTCTCTCAAAAATAAATAACATTAAAAAATTTTTTTAAAAAGAGTGGGAGCCTAATGACTGGAGAAGGGTCACTGGGGAGCTAATGGCTGACTCATGCATTGAAGGCAGATCTCTCCTGACTCTCAGCACATTGCTGGTTTTAAGTGAAGCTGCTGAGGGACCGTGGGCCAGTTCCTTCCCCTGTCCGGGCCTCAGTTTTCCCAGCTATAAAATGGGGGTTGAACAGGATAAGCTCAAGTTCCCATGTAACTTTGATCAGTGGCTCTAGAAGCCAGGTTTCCTGCTGCCCAGTTCACATTCTTTGCCCTTTTCTTTGCTGTCTCCTCAGCTTCCCCCACTCTGAAGGGAGTGCCCCTCCCTTTAGCATCTCTCATCTTCAAAGATTCCATCCAGAGTCTGGATTCTAGCCCCTTGAGACCCTCCAGTCAAACTACCTGCCCAGGTGCCCAGCTATTTCTCTCTTTCTGTGTCCATTCACAGTAAGTGATCCAGATGCCTGTGAGTCTAGGGATGCTCAAGGTGGCCTCTCTTTAGGGCTGGACACTGGGGGCCAGGGGCTTGGAGAATGTGTTTCCTGAGGCTCCTGGGACATACTCAGCCCTTACCTGTGTCTTTGCCCCGGGTTCCTGTGTTCTTCCCTGCACCCCCCCCCTCTTTAATCACTGTTGAAATCCTGTCTGCCTTTTTATGGCTTGGCTCAGATGCAAACCTCTCTCCCACAAAGCCTGTGGACCCTCCCATCCTCACTCTTGTAATGAAAATCTGTCTTT
This sequence comes from Cryptoprocta ferox, assembly GCA_028646485.1. Taxonomy (NCBI): domain Eukaryota; kingdom Metazoa; phylum Chordata; class Mammalia; order Carnivora; family Eupleridae; genus Cryptoprocta; species Cryptoprocta ferox. The sequence continues at coordinate 21,863,473 of CM053576.1, read as the reverse complement.
CCTCTGCATTCCCTTAGCACCTTATCTTTTCCCTTCTGGGGATGAGTTCTACCTGGTCTCAGCTTTATCTTGGGATCTGGGCTTGTCTCTCTTGCAGGATTGTGAGCTCTAGGATGTCTCATGTATCATTCTTTGCTCCCCAGCACCTAGCACAGGGCTTTGCACAGGGCAGGTTATTGAGAAAGTTGTTAAGTTTTATTAGCAGAATCTGCCTCTGGCCTTGGGCTGGGCTGGGTTCTTCTGGAGCCCATCCCTGGCACAACTTCACACACATCCCCTTCTTTATTTGTGGATTGGAGGGAGGCCAAGTAGGGCAGTGGGTAAGAACTTCAATTCCAGTCTCGACTCCGCCATTTCTTGGCTGTGTGACCCTGGGTAAGTCACTTCACCTCTCTAAGCCTCAGTTTTCTCAGCTTAAACCAAAGGGCTAGGAATAACAAGTCTGTTGGGGATTTGGGAGGATTAACTCAAATGATATGTGTAAAATGCTGAGATCTGAGCATTTACAGAATAAATGGTCAATATATGATTATAATTCATTATTTCTCAGTTAATGGTTATGATCATTGTTTTGGCAGACACCTATTATGGTTGGAGCATCATATGGAGGGCGGGGAAGGGAGAGTGTGAGATATAGAAAATCATTGCAAGAGTCTCTCAGTCTCCACAGTTCTAAGGTCAAGTAGGGGCAGTAAGAGTCTTCTATAAGGAGTAGCATCTGGAAGAAATATGACAGACTGAGCTGAAGAGGGTGAGATCAAGGTAGACTCCATAATCAGTGTAGACAGGTATTCCCCATGGGGGTAAAAGAAGGGAGCCCCAGGCTGGAGATGAGAAAGTGGGCCACACACTTGAAGAGTTGCCGGAAGGACACAGGAGAGAACAGAGTGAAAGCAGAGGCAGCTCCAGAATCTCCACACAGAAGGGGCTTAGGGTCAGCATCCCATATGGAGGGGCAGGATCAAGTCTGTTTTGCCAAGAAGAGTTTGGGGGATTGATGGCTCATGATGCCACTATGGAGAATGAGAGAGAAAAGACTAGAAGAGTAGGACTTGTGGTGGGGGTACTGGTGGGGGGAGCTTTGTCTGTCTATCTGGGCTTGAGCTGAGAATGGTCAGGGGTGGACAGTAGTCCCAGGGCTCTGCAGGCCTGCCTTGGGGTCTGTCCCGCAATAACAAGGCCACCTGTTTTTCTGACTGAGGTAGATATCCGAACTCTGGTCTGTCTGAAGGTAAAGCGCAAACTGATCCCAGAAGTGTCGGAATCTCTAAATATCAGAGCTGGCCAGCAGGAGAAGCTGTCTCTTGATTCACCCTCCTCATCCCCATGTTACACAGATTGGAAGCAGAGGCCCAGAAGGGGGAGCCCCCACCCAAGAACTGGCCAGTTCACTGGCCACTGTGGGTTCAGTGCCAGCCCCAGGTGGGCTGTGGACCCAGGCCTGCACTGGGGTAGGGGGAAGAGGGTGAGGAGGGGGACAAGGAACCCGAGGAGGGGTGTAAGTGACAAGCAAATGCCATATTGGTAGCAATCTGTTGCCAGGGTGTGTGTGTGATCCCAGGCGAGTGGGATGTGAGTGGGCTGGAGCCGTCATTATTCTGGGCTTTCCTTCCCGGAAAGGAAAAAGGACCACATAGGTGGGAATCAGGAATATTGGGGGGTGGGGGAATTCAGGGGGTGGTCTAAGAAGAGAAGTCTGTTGCCAAGCAGCAAGAGACACGATTGTATTACAGTGGCACAGAGCACCCCATCATCTGTGGGCATGGCCCGTACAGCCCTGTATGTGACACTCTACCAGTATCACCCCCATTTTATGGGGGAAGACGTGAGGCCTCCAAGGGTCACAGCTAGGAAGAACAGGGCCAGGGCTGGGGGACATTCCTTCAAAGCCACACCCCTGGCATGCACTAGGTGGCTGTGGTCCTAGCCCTCAGTCCAGCTAGGTCTCAGTGAGGACCTGGGGTCAAAGGGGTCAGGGAGGTGCCAGCCCAGGGCAAGCCACTTTTTGTCTCCTGTATTTCTCCATCAGTCTGCCCATCTTTCTGGCCTGTTTTATTCTAGTTCACCCTGCTCCTTTGTTTGTTAATTAAAAATATTTACTGAGCACCTAGTATGTGCCAGGTCACTGCCCCTGACCCTGTGGAACTTCTGCCTTGGCGTGAAGGCTGTCCCACATTGGTAGGATGGGATGGGAAGGAGGAAGTGAGGGGGTTCACTCACCACCCCTTTCTCCCTTCACTCCTACCCCTTCCTCTTCTCTCCCCTTCCAAGGCTCATTAGCCCCAGATGGAACTTTTTTTTTTTTTTTTTTTTTTTTTTTGCTGGATCTGCCTCCTGCTGAAATGGAAAAGAATCAAAGTTAATGGTTAAACGTAATAGCTGCTGAGAGTTTCACCCTATGGGGCCGATGGGAGGGAGCTGAATGCTAGCTGTGCTCCCCCGGAGAGGGGCAGAGACCACCAGGGTTTTCTGGCCCATACCTGCCACCTTTTCCCTGACTCTGGAATCTGCCTCCAAGGCCTGCTCCTCCCTCTTTCCAGGGGGCAGGCTGCGTCTTGAACCCTTTCCCTGGACTCCAGCAGAGGTGACCCTGGGAGGTGAGTAATGGCTCTGGCCATGATCCTAGAGCCTCTGAGTGAGTGCTCTTGTGGGAGGTGCAAGACAGGGCATGGCTACTAGCTCCAGGGACCCACCCAGAGGGCTGGCAGCCAGTGGACCTTGCTGATTTTGCCTCCTGCCTTGTAGGGGTGGGGGTGGTAGGGATGGTGTCACAAGTGGCCTAAGATCTGTGTACAGGACTGCTACCTAAGGCAGGCCATGCCAAACCTTTCCTCTGCTTTCCTTCCCTTTTATCTTTTTCATTGGGCGTCCTGTTCTGGGTTATTCTCTGCTGCTAGACTAGGGGATAGTGTTCATGAGAATAGTGGCAAAGGCTTATTTCTTTCTCTAGAAGACTGAACCCCAGACCCGGCCCCTGTCAAGTTTTAGGGACAGAGCTCAGGCTTCCAAGTCAGACAGGCCTGGGATCTGAGCTGGGTGACCTTGGGAGGTGGCCTACCTCTCTAAGCCACACCGTCATTCTCTGAACAGTCAGTACTCTGATCCCTTTGTCACTATCACTGTGAAGGTAACAGGCACCGGAGGTAGATATTAATATTAGGCTCAGTAGGCGTTCACTGAATAAGTAGACATCATTCTCTTCAGATTCAACTGTACTTTGGGAGGCCTAGCTCTGGCTGTGGGCCGTGAAGGCCACAGCCCTGCCATCTAGAACTTGATTGTCTAGAGGTACAGTACATACAGTGGCCACTTAGTCACATGTGGCTATTGAGCACTTGAAATGTGGCTAGTGCTACTGAGGAACTGAATTTTTAATCTTATTTGGTTTGAATTAATTTAAAATTTAAAAAAATTTAAAGTTTATTTTTGAGAGAGAGACAGAGTGTGAGTGGGGGAGGGGCAGAGAGAGAGGGAGACGCAGAATCAAAACAGGCTTCAAGCTCCGAGCTGTCAGCACAGAGCCTGACACGGGGCTTGAACCCACAAACTGTGAGATCACAGATACTTAACCAACTAAGCCACTCAGGTGCCCCTGAATTAATTTAAAATTTAAAAAGAATACTCCAGGGCATCTGGGTGGCCCAGCTGGTTAAGCATCTGACTCTTGATTTTGGCTCAGGTCATGATCTCATGGTTCTTGAAATCAAGTCCTGTGTCCGGCTCCGTGCTGCTTGGGATTCTCTCCCTCTCTCTCTCTGCCTCTTCCCCCTGTTCAGTCTCTCTCTCAATATAAATATATCAACATTAAAAAAAAAGTTCTCATCACAAGAAAAAAGAAATAAAAAAACAAGAATACTCCATTCAGTTATCAAAAAACTTCTACAAAAATTAGATTATTAGATTTGTGAATTTACTTTCAGTTGTAAAGGCTAAGGGAATCTAAGTATCCTCTAAAAATTTAGAATCAGAATTGGGATGTGCTCTAAATGTAAGATACACGCCAGATTTGGAAGCCTTAGTATGAAAAAAAGAATGTAAAATATCTCAATATTTTGTATATTGATTACATGTTGAAATGGATATCTTGGGCTAAATAAATATACCATTAAAATTAATTTCACCCATTCCTTCGTACTTCTTAAAAGGCAGCTACTGAAAAATTTTTTTTAACATTTATTTATTTTTGAGAGAGAGCATGAGAAAGCGCGTGTGCATGTGTACGTGAGTGAGGTAGGGGCAGAGAGGGAGACAGAAGATCTGAAGCGGGCTCTTTGCCAACAGCAGAGCCCAATGTGGGACTTGAACTGAGATCATGACCTGAGCCAAAGTCAGATGCTTAACTGACTGAGCCATCCAGGCGCCCCAGCTTCTGAAAATTAAAAAAAAAATTTTTTAATGTTTATTTATTTTTGAGAGACAGAGACAGAGACAGGGACAGAGTGTGAGCAGGGGAAGGGCAGAGAGAGAGACACACACATAGAATCCAAAGCAGGCTCCAGGCTCTGAGCTGTCAGCACAGAGCCCAACACGGGGCTCATACCCACGAACTGTGAGATCATGTCCTGAGGTGAAGTTGGATGCTTAACTGACTAAGCCACCCAAGTGCCCCTGAAAATCTTAAGTTACATACATAGCTTGCATTATATTTGCATTGGACAGTGCTGTTCCAGCTAGAGTTGAGTTGAACATATTTGGATAATAATAATACAACACTATAAAGACTAGTTATTTGGGGTAGCTGTATTGGGGGGTGAAGATCAGATATTCCTTACTCACCCACCCCCCCACCACCTATATCTGGGCCATGCCCAGTGGTGCAATGTTACCCTGGATAACCCTGAAGCCTCAATGATAAGATTAAGACTTCTGAGATCAAATGAAAAGCCTACATCTATCTGGGTAGCCCCACCATTCATGTACTTGCTCTGTGTGTGTGACCTTGGGCAAGTTACTTGACTTTGCTGAAACTTAGTCTATCATCTGTCAATCTAGGTTAACAGTGGGCTTCACCTCATTGATTGAAGGGATTACCTGAGATATAATCCAAGTGGCAGGATTTAGCACAGTGCCTGGCATGTGTCAGGAGTCAGGTATCTGCTGTGGTTGTGGTTACTAGTTGTGGGGGGTGTTGATACTGCTGTGGTATCCATCAGCTTGAACTCTCTGGTTCTGTTTGAGGGGAACATGGGCCAGAGGGAAAGGAGAAGTTAAAAGAGCTTGACAGTGGATTCGGGTTGAAGACTGGGGTAAGGGTTGCTTTGTTGGTTACCTCAGGGGATTTCTTGCCTCTGAGGTAGCTCCTTGGATCTTCCCATTCTGTAAGTGATCAGGCAAAGATATGTATTCATTTTTAAATGTTTATTTATTTATTTTGAGAGAGAGAGAGAGAGAGCAAGCAGGGGAGGGGCAGAGAGAAGGGAAGAGAGAACCCCAAGCAGACTCTGCACTGTCAGCAGGATGTGGGTCTTGATCTCATAAACTGTGAGACCATGACCTGAGCCCAAATCAAGGGTCAGATGCTTGGGGCACCTGGGTGGCTCAGTCAGTTGGGCATCTGACTTCAGCTCAGGTCATGATCTCACAGTTTGTGGGTTTGAGCCCCGCATCGGGCTCTGTGCTGACAGCTCAGACCCTGGAGCCTGCTTCGGATTCTGTGTTTCCATCTCTCTCTGCCCCTTCCCACCTTACTCTGTCTCTCTCTCTCAAAAATAAATAAACATTTATATATATATAAAAAAAAGAGTCAGATGCTTTACCAACTGAGCCACCCAGACACCCCAATATGTGCTCATTTTGCAGATGAGGATGCCAAAGCCTGTTGAGGGGAAACGACCTGGCTAACTGGGCCAGAGCCCAGATGCAGGACTTTTCAGCCCTATTGTGCAATAGTGGAGCCAGCGTTAAGAGGCCACCTTTTGGGGTTTAGGAGCAGGGACTGATCAGGAGTCTGGAGCTTGTGAGGAATGGTTATTATTAGTCTCTTATTAATTGGGGATCCCCACGCCATTCAGTACAACCATCTCATTTTGAGTTGAAGGAACAGAGAACTGCGTGTGTGTAGATGTGTGTGTGTGTGACCTGCCTAGGATCACACAGCAAGTTGGTAGCCAAGCCGGATCTGTTTCTGTTTGTTTAGATCCAGCCCTCAGCTCAGCCCTGGCAGGATGATGGCCCTGCTTGTCAGCCCCCTCCTCTCCTTGCCCAGTCCCCAGAGAGGGCTTCTGAGAAAGAGGCTTTTGTTTTACCAGCTCCTTCTGGTTTCCTCTCAAGGTAGCTTCCCCACCCCACCCCCTTCCATCTGCCCAGATTTGCATTTGTCCCTGTTCCAGGTTTAAAGGGCTCTGAAATCTGAAGCTTCTCTATACACATCTACTTTCTAGATATTCATGGGGAAGACCATGGGCTTTTTCATCAAGGAGGCCTGAGTTCAGATACCTCGTCTACTGTTAATTTTCTCTGCGGCCTCGGTCAAGTCACTTGTGATATTTTAGTCTCAACCTCCTCATCTGAGAAGCAGGAATCATAATGGTGCACACACAACCGAGTGGTTGAGAATGCGGGCTCTGGGTCTCACCCCTGCACTGGTTCACTGTAGGGATCTTCAGTGGATCGGTCTGCCTTTCTGGGTTTCAGCTTCCACACCTGTAAGTGGAGGCTGCTACCCCCGTGATCCCTGTGGTAAGGCACTGCGCTGAGCTTTCCGCACACCATCTCACTGAACCGTCCTGTTAGCCCTGGAAGCGGCCGCTATCTCTCCTGTTTCCCAAATGAGGAAACTGGGGCTCAGAGAAGTGAAGTGACTTGCCCCAGGCCTCAGAACTAGAGGGAGGGGGAGCCGGAGTTCAAACCAGGTCTGTGTGGCTGCGGAGCCCCACGCTTCTACCCACTGTGCTGCACTTCTACCCAGGCAGCTCGCTCCATACCTGGCTACCTGGCCTCCTGTGGTTCACCCCAGTGGGCGGGGGAGCGGGCTGTCAGCTGCTGGGGGACTGATGTCACAGCTGGAGTGACAGTGCCTTGAGCCTCATGCTGGCCTCCGGAGCTGGGGCAGAGAGCAGGCAGTAGGGCTCACAGCTTTTGTTCCTGCTGGTCCTCAGCTCAAGTGACCTTCCTCGTCACCTGATTCTTGTGTTGTGTGCGAAGTGAAGGCATCTCATCCCACCTGTCATCCCACCTGGAGATTTACTGTTCTGAGTCCAGGGGACCTGAGGTTTCTCCCTCCAGCGCTCCTGCCCCCGTTGTATATGAGGCCGGGCCTGCAGTTGAGCCTTAGTCTGTGAGCAAATTAGACCGGAACAGAATATTAATGCTAGAAAGAACGTAGGGACCACTGAGTCCAACCATATTTATTTTACAGGTGGGGAGACTGAGGCCAGGTTGAGAGAACAATGGGTCTGTTTTTTTCTTGGGTGCTAGAGACCACTAGGCCTGACATGGAAGGAAGTGCCTGACGGGTAGGCAGGCCTCTGTTCTTCCCTCATCTCCCCACATCCAGTCCATCACCAAATTCTCTGGGTACCATCTCTTTTATTATTTTTAATTAAAAATTTTTTTCAATGTTTATTTTTGAGAGACAGAGCGTGAGTGGAGGAGGGGCAGAGAGAGAGAGGGAGCTTATGACAGAATCCGAAACAGGCTCTAGGCTCTGAGCTGTCAGCACAGAGCCTGACGCAGGGCTTAAACTCAGGAACCGTGAGATCATGACCTGAGCCAAAGTTGGACGCTCAACTGAGTCACCCGGACACCCCTGGGTACCACCTCTTAAGGATCTCTTGAATCCGTCCACTTCTTTCTAGCTCTACTGTGACCATCCCAGGCTGGGCCCTTGTCATAAGCTCCCTGGACAACTACAAGAACCCCTAATGCATACACCGAGAGCTGCTCTTGCCTGTTTCCAGTCTGTTCTCTACCCTATGAATCAGTGATTTCCCACTGCTGGTACAATTAAGACTGAACTCTTTACCTCGGCCTCCGAGGCCCGTCATGGCCTGGCCCCTGCTGGCCACTTTCACTTCAAAAGTGTTACTTTCCCTTTAGCTCTGCTGTGTAGTCACACAGGCCTTTCTGTTTAACAGGTTCAGCAACTTCCCTAAGGTTCCTCAGAGGGCTAAATGCCAGCCTCTCAGTTTCTAGCTCCTTGCTGGGTCCACGTTCGATTTCGGAGGAGCTAACGCTCTTTTCTCCTTCCAGGTGCCTGAGTGACGTCCTTCCCCTGGGGGAGCTGGTGTGGACGGAGGAGGGGTGAGTGTTACAGAGGCGCAGCCTAATTCTCCTTCTTGCGTTTAGGTTGGACAGATTGGTCTTCCAGGCCCTCAGGCTCTCTATTTTGATATGTTTTACTGCTGGGTTGGCATGAAGGTTTGTCTAGGCCACAGATATTTGGTGGGTTTAAAAAGTGGGGTGGTGCTGAGGGTCCGCTCTGGTTTTGGCTTATTTTGAGGTGGGGCTAAAATGCATACTCATCAAGCACCTCAGTGTTAGACAGTGTGCTTTGCCTATATTGCCTATTTGCCTATGTCCATGATGGATGGCCTTGGACCTGGAAGTTGGATCTACTGACCCTGCAGCCCTTGCTTTCTTTTGCATAACCACTCCCAGGTGTACAGTAGATTCAGGAGAGGGTGTTTTCATTCTGGTTCTGCCACTGACTACTGAGTGACCGTGGGCAGCTGCCTTTCTTTGTGTAGGCCTCAGGATCATATATATACTGTCAGGGCAGGGAGTGGAGGAAGGTGGGGTCAGAGTAAATGAGTTGTTTTCAAACCGTCCAGCAGGAAAATCCCTTTTCAAATGAACCCCAAAGAATCTCTGTGTACAAAATAGCCAAAGGGGTTGTGGCATGGTTGAAGTTGGGGTAGGTGTGGGGGACTCTAATTGGCTGATTCCTCAGCCCCCAGCAGCCTCCAGATAATGACAGGGAACCCTTCCTTGGCGCTGCACGAGATGCTTTGCAAACCACTGGCATGGGGTGTGTCAAAACCCCTTTCCAGCTCCGAGGTTCTGTGGCTCTAGCAGGGTGAGGGCATAGAGAGGGAGCCGAGCCAATGCAGTTTTACTGACTGAGAAACTGTGAAGTAATATGCAAATGTCATTGTAGTTTATTAGTAAGGCACATCTGCCAGCTCTGTGATGTTGCCATTCCAGAATCGTCTGGTTTGTTTTCGACTAGATTGGAGGCACCTCTGTACCCCTAGGGGACTCTCCACACGTGCTCATTTGTGTGTGTGTGTGTGTGTGTGTGTGTCTAGGGAGCAGGGGCTATGGGGACAAGGTGGGACTGAGCCAGCTGGGGCAGGTAGAATAAATACCAAGCAGAGCTGGGTGCATGTTGCTTCTGGGGGGTGGTGGGGGTAAGGGGTGGCTTTAGCTCTAGTTAAAAGGAGCGATTTGGCTCTTTCCTGCCAGCACATGGGCCCCACGGAGATCTCTGGGCAGGAAGCACTGGGAACAAGGAATCCTCTGTCCACAGTCACAGCACAGCCAGGACAGAGGAGGTGGATTAGGAGTTCCCAGGAGGGGGCCTGCTGGTCTTTTCCTGGACATTTGGGCAAATGGGTAGGGAGAGGGGGAACTAAGGTATGCGGGGGGGGGGGGGGGAGGGGAAGGCGTGGGCATGGTAAGGGGAGGTAGCAGTTGGTTCATACATTTATTCTACAAGTTCCTCGAGCTTCCGGTAAGCCCTTCTAGGAGCCAGACTCAGAAGCAAGCAACCCAGTAGAGGTTAGAGCCAAGAAAGACGACACTCTAGGTATTAACCATCATCAGTTTACTGGAAGAGACAGGAAATGTGAGAAGTGATAGATTTTCACAGGGAGTCTGATGCAGTGGAAATCATTTGGCCTGCAAATCTGGAACTGGGCCTCAGTTTTCTCTTCTGTAGAATGCAGATGGACACATCAGCCCTGGCTACTTATTAATGCTCTTCTGAGAATCAGTTAGAAGAGGGTCTTTCAAATCTTTTGGGGCAGCAGAATCCCAGTACGTAAGCTTTTGTAGCAGAACTGCTCTGGTTGGCTTGGCAGCAGTTTATCCAGAATCTTGCTGCCCTCCTTACTGCCCTTTGTTCCCTGGGTGTTTTGGGAGGCGCAGTTTCCCTTTGCAGATTCCTAGGGCTCCAGGAAGCAATGTCTGAAGACCCCTGGGTCAGGATGATTCTTGAGAACATGGCTTTGTAGACTTTCCTTGCAGCCCAGATGATAGAGATTGTGCCAGAATGGAGAGGAACAGTTACAATACTGCCTTATACCCTGCCCTGCTCATGGCCAGCATAGCCCTTATCTAGGTTAGGGCCTGTACAATTGGGCATGGCTTTTTCATAAATAAAGTGACAAAAACTCAATTCAACTCAAAATGGTTTAAACCAGAAAAGGACTTTACTGGATCCTGGGGTCGTCCACGGAATTGAAAGGTGAAGAATCGAGTGGACTCTCCATCTCTCTCCCATCTCTGCTGTCTCTCCTCTCTGCCCTCACTGGGAACTATCTGTCCACTACCCCAGCTTAGCAACCCAAACAGAAAAAAAAGGAACTATCTTTCTTCTAGGATCTATATATCAATCCAAGGGAAAGACTCTGATCGGGTCAGTCATTGTGGTGGGGGGATAGGGACATTCTCGGTGTCCAGGCCTATATAATCTGCCTGCCCATGTAGCTAATGGGGGAGCAGGGCCATAACCAGAAGGGGAGTGAAGCCTGCAGGGTGGACAGAGCTGTGAGAGCGCTCTAGGATGTTAGTGGAGTGCTGGGTTATAGGACAGCAAACAATTTGGAGGCCTGCAAGGGGTTCTAACTCCTCTCTTCAGTGATCATAATACAAATACCAAAAATGATAATAATAGGTACAATAGGTAATGTTTATTGAATTTTCTCCCTGTGCTGAGAGTGTTCTATTGCTTTATGGGTATTATTTCATTTAATCCTCACAATAGTCTTTTGGGTAGGTACTATTACTATCCCCATTTCACAGATAGGGGAACTGAGGCACATTTAGTGAAGGTCACACATTGAGTAAGAGGAGGCCAGGAGTCTGGCCCCAGAGCCCATCTTTATTACCACATCTGTTGCCTCTCACTGGTAGTTCAAGTGGCCAGCTGTCCTATGTCTGCTGCTCTGTGACACGGAGCTCATGACCCGTGGAGGCAGCCCTGCCCAGGTTACACTGCTCTGCCTGTGGGAAAGGGCTTCCTTATGTTGTGTGCAGACCTGCCTCTGTATAAACCCATCCATCCAATGTGTGGCTCTGTGGCAGACGGAAAGAACAATCATCTATGAAGCTCCTGAAAGTTCACCATAACAAATAAGTCACATTAACCGAACTCTCGCTTTGTGCCAGACTCTGTGCTGAATACTTAGGGTGCATTATCTCACGTAATTGCAACAACAACCCTCTGGAGTAGGTACTGTTATTGCACCCATTTTCCAGAGGGAACTGAGGCTCAGAGAGGTAACCCACTTTTCTATGGTCAGATGGCTCATAATGGCAGAGCTGGTGCTTGAGCTCAAGTTTGCCTAGCTCCAAAGGCTAGGCAACAACTACAGAGTCATCTGTGTCCCCCAGAGGGGAAATAAATATGTGTAGGTGTGGCTGTGATGCAGTCAACAGTGCACATTGCCATGGGAGAGACACAGGAACAGTACAACTGAGGCTCAGAGGAGAGAGCTCAGGGAAAGGGGAGCAGCAAGGGCACAGCAGTCAAAATATGCTTCCTGGAGGAGGAGACATTTTGTCCGGGCCTCCAACGGGCTGGGTTTGGAGGGGAAGGCTCTCCAGGAGGAGGGAGCTGCCTGGGAAAAGGCATGGAGGGGAGAGGCAGGAGCACTTCAGTTTGGCCGGAACTAATGAGTGGAGGGAGGAGGGTGGCCAGCTGTCTCTCAGGCTTTGCAGAGAGAGCCCCTCCTTCCATACTCTTCTCTTCAGTCATGTGAAGAGGTTTGATTGTCTCCAGCTGCACACAGGTGCCCCGTTCCTTCACCTCTTCTTCCAGATGTAAGGAGGGCAGGCCCCAGGTGGATGGTGGGTGGCAACAGGGGTCAGTCCTTTATTCACTTCCTCCCCGTGGTGAATGGTGGAAAAGTGCCCCCTTGTGGTTCCCTGCCCAGGGGTCAGCCTTTCCTCGAAACAGCGCAGAGCTCACGGAAGCAGGATGGTTTCTAACAGCCTTGGCAAGTCATGGGGTTTCCCATCCCCTCCCCAGGCAGCAGGCTGAAGCATGTACCTCTAAGCCGCAGAGAGGCCCCCTTCTCTTCCCCCCTCCGCCCCCCCCCCCCCCCCGCACAGGTAATCTCATCCACCTTGTCAGAAGATGGACAGTGCCCTCAAAGCCCGGGCTCTGTCCCAGAACTGCCTTCAGATTTTTCTTCAGACAACTCCAAATTGGGGGAAGCGTATAATGTTAACCCTGGGAGCCTCCTTGGTTTCAAAGGATGGGAGGATGGCAGTCATATTTATTGAACTGGACTCAGTGTATCAGAGGCTTTATCACCCCATTTTACAGATGAGGAAGCTGAGGCTCAGAGAAGGAAAATGACACAGGTGCAGTTGTCACATGAACGTGGCTGTGTCATTGTCTCTTGAAGGAGGGATGAAAGCATGGGTGACTCCACAAGGAGAATGCCCCCTCCCCCCTTCCCCCCACTTCTCTTGCCTACCCACTCCTCCTCCGGTATCAGAGCTCTGAAATGCTGACTCTGGTTCTCCACGTTGCTCCTCAGCCTCTCCCCCATGTGGATACAGATCATTCCCCCCTGGCTTGCTGCCTGTCTGAGAGCTGGGCGGGGGCGGGGGGGGGGAGCGGGCAGGCTTCACGAATGTCATCCAGACAAGGCCCAGATGTCCCACATTCCTTCTGTGACCCCTGTTTTCTCTCTGATCTCTGGATTTTTCCAACCCTTCTTGGAGGGAGTCCAGCATTTCTATAGCAGGAAGAGAGGTAGGGAAGGGCAGAGGAATTTTCACTGGAGTGTTTTTCCCCACGGCCCCTATCATCTGGCTCACACCTGGACTAGAATGAAAGCCCCTTATATTTTTCCTACAAAGTGCTTTTCTATTTATCGTCCCATCAGATTTTCCCCATAATCCTGAGAGGTAAGGCAGGGAAGGTATAGTTATTCCCCTTTTGCGGGTGGGTTAATGGAGGCTCAGAGAAGGTAAGTGACTTCTCCAAGGCCACATAGCTAATGAGTAGCATAGCAGAGCTAGAAGAGAGAAGCCAATGTCCAGGAAGCCTGGTCTCTCATTGCCCAGCACTAATGGCTGTTAGGACAGCCACTGAGACTCCCTCTTTGGTTCAGCCCAGTATGTGGGGGTTATGTCCCCAGTTCAAACCTTCCCAAGCTTCCTAAGGCCTATGGAATGAAGTGCCACTTACCAGTTCTGAATCTGAGAGTTCCCCAACCAGTCTCAACCTCCTGCTCTGGCCAGTCTTGACTGACCTAACAGGCTGGCCTTTTTCTTCCCACAATGTGGATGAGATTAGCCATTTGTTGGGGAGGACCTCTCTGTGGGACATTGGAGGCACATGTTTCAGCCTGTTGGGTAGGGAGTGGATGGGGAAACTGAGGCCAGGTTGCATTCAGGACAGTTAAAGTGGCAAGGTTGGGGGTAAGGGGAAGGCTTGCACTGGGTGGATGTTTGGGCCCCTTTCCCAGAAAATCCACAACTTTGTTTCACTAAGTGGAACACAGTATCCACTGAATGTTTACATATTGCTCCATTTCTGCCCCAGAGAAATTCTTGTTAGGGGCACCCTGGGCTTTCCTAGAAAAGTGGTATCTGGCCCAAACTAGGGAGAGCCCTGGGTTCCTAAGGCACTGAGCTGCCGCTCAGTATTTGGTAAAGATAACTGGGAGTCTGGAACTGGGTAGTGGTGATAGTTGCACAACTCTGTGAATATAGTGCTGGTGTGTTCTTTACCTCTAGACGTCCCAGGAGTTGGGGGCAGCAGGGAGCAAAGGCTCTGAGACTGGCCTCCTGGGCCTTATGGAAGTGGTGTTGGCCTCTCGAACTTGTTGCTGGTTAGTTTCTCCTTTGGTGCTTGGGGAGGCCAAGACTCAGACTAGGAAAGTAATTGGCATCGTTGCCAGTTGCGGCCAGCCCTGCATGCACAGAGTGGGGCTAGCAGTGGAATAGGGGCAGCTTTATAAAACTAGAAGAGCAGGGGCATCTGGCTGGCTCCGTCGGTTGAGTGTCCAACTTCAGTTCAGGTCATGATCTTGCAGTTCATGAGTTTGAGCTCTGCGTTGGGATCTATGCTGACATCTCAGAATTTGGAGCCTGCTTCAGATTCTGTATTTTTCTCTCTCTCTCTGCCCCTCCCCTGCTCACATTCTGTCTCTCTCTGTCTCTCAAAAATAAATAAACATTTAAAAATAATTTAAAAATAGAATAGCAGACACTGCCTTCTTCATATGTGTGTTCCTGAGAAGGTCTCAGGAAAGGTCTGAACAAATGATCTGGGCAGGGCCCTTTCCTTCTCTGGGCTTCAGTTTCCCCCTCTGGATCCACTCTCTCCAGTCCTTCGTATTCTGGTATTCTGTGATCAAGGAGTTGAGTCATGTGATTGCCAAGTTTTCCTGGGGGCTCAGCTGCCTCATTTGTCAAAAAAGGACAACGGAATTAGCCAGTCCTATCCACCTCAGGCTTACTGCTACAAAGGTCAATGAAGTGACCATGTCACTTCAGGGCCACGACAGGCTTTGGCAGATGGGGAGTCGCTTTAACAAGGTGACATGCTCAGGGCACCTGGGTGGCTCAGTTGGTTAAATGTAGGACTTTGGCTCAGGTCATGATCTCACTGCTCGTGAGTTCAAGCCCTGCATCGGGCTCTGTGCTGACAGCTCAGAGCTTGGAGCCTGCTTCAGATTCTATGTCTCCCTCTCTCTCTCTCCCTCTCCTTCCCCCGCTCATGCTCTGTCTCTCTCTGTCTCTCAAAAATAAACGTTAAAAAAAATTAAGAAAAACAAAACAAAGCAAGGTGACATGCTCCCACGCAGGCAGCCAGATGAAGCTGAGAAAGGCTTGAGCTCTAGACTCAGACACACTTGAAGATAGACCCCTGTTCTGCCACCTCCTGGGTGAATTCGAGTGAGATTCTTCATTTCTTTGTGCCTTAGTTTTACCGTCTATAAAATGGAAACAGCAATAGCGCTTACTTAGGAGGTGATGGAGCCCAAGTGAGAGAATGCAGGCCATGTGGATAGCACTGTGCCTGGCACCCAGTCGAGCACTTCAGAGCTGATGGGTGGTACTGTGTTGTCGAGGACTATAGCCATGGTGGTAATTGATATTTAGAGATTGGGGCTCTGTGGGACCAGCTAGGCTAGGGATGGCAGTATAACTATCATCAATTATCTCTTCTATCTTTTTCGGCACTTTACAATGCATGTTCACATCCATGACTGTATGTAGTCTTTAGAGCATTCCTTAGCAGAGGCAGGAAGGCAGTCACCATCGCCACTTTACAAACGCAGCTGTAGTTCTTAAGAGAGACGAGCAACTTGCCACGATTTCAGCCTAGGTCTTCAGGAAGCTCAGCTTCTGGCCAGAAGTGTAGTAGCGGTCAGTCTCCGGCCTTGGCAGCAGGGACAGGGAAGTGGACGGCTCGCCCTGATTGTCACTCCATTACTTTTGGAGAGTACGTGAGTGACTGAATAAATGACAGAGTGACTGGTTCAGTGGCCTTGTCAAGTCACAGAAACACACACACACACACAGGCCTTGAAGTACATTTGGTGTGACTGGAGACAACCTGTTTTGCACCGTTGGGCCCAGGATTTCTAGAGCTCTGTGCCAACAGTGCCCCTGCCTTTTCCATACAACCCGTCTGCATCTTCAGCCCTGAAAAGCCAGATTCATATTTTCTCTCTGCTGTTTCCCACTCCCCCAGCCCCCACCCCAGTGGCTTGGGCTTCGAGGTGGATTTTGCCTCCAGTCGTTCCTCCAATCAATCCAGTCTTGATTTAGTCAACCAATTTTCACTGAGTTCCTGCCATACGCCAGGCACTGTCCCACGTGCCAGGATGCAGAGGTGAACACAGCAGGCAAACACACGATCCGTGCTGAACAGCAGACTTCTTGCCAGTCTCTGGCAGTTCCCAAGGGGTGACGAGGATGTGGGATGCATGATTTTGAATCTGGAAAAATGTCTGTGCTGTGGGAGGTGGCACGTGCTGGGAGTCTCCGGCAGGAGTCACGCCTGGGCAGTAGTTCCACCTCTGCCGAGCCTTGCTGTTCGACCTCAGGGCAGCTCCTGCCTCTCTCCGGGGCTCCTCCTCCCTGTCTACCAACAGAGGGGATTGTTAGGAATATGAGGATAAGCCCTGATGTTTGTGGAACACCTGCTTGGCCCACGTGTCCTGTGCTCACAGGCTCACGAGGCTGATGCCAACGTTCCTGCCTTGGGAATGGTTTCTGAACAGGGCCCTGAACATCAAGAAAAAGTTGGTAGGACCATCATCTCCCACATAGTCTGACCTAAGAATTTGCCTACTGGCCTGTGGGCCCAGCTTCCCCAGGCTGGCGCTAGGGCTGACGGAACCCGTGCCAGCAAGGCAGCCCCTGACACAGCGGCCAGCCCGTCTAGCCGGGGCTGTGCACACTGGTGGCTGTACGCTCTTATGCTTTCCTTTGGACAGGAGGTGGCGAGAGATGGGGTGGAGATTGGGTGACAGTAAAACCTCGAGACCTCCTGAAACTATGGAGCTGACCTAGCCCCTCCACAGAAAGTCTAGTGAAACTGAAACCTGGAAAGGGCAGGCTTTCCCAAGTCTACACCGAGTGTCACCGAGCTGTGTGAGAATGCAGCTCTCCTGATCCCCTCCCCCCACTATCGCATCTTGCGCTCAACTGTTTCCTCCTGGGCCTTGGTCGTTGTGGTTGGGGGAAGATGATAGAGCATGTATGTACCTAACAGGTCATAGGGTGGCGGGACCTCATCCTGGTGGCTGCGGTTGGGAAGGAGGAAGCGTTTGTGTGTCATTTCTGTCAAATTTCCCTGCCTTCTGCTGTGTTTCTCAGATAAGTCCCTGGGTCTCTTGCCGTAGTGGCACTGACAGCTGACATGTTGAATTTCCAGAGGAGGAAGGGAAGCAGAGGGCAGGCTCTTGTGCCAGATGGAGACAGGAGGCCTTGGGGAGTCCTGGCTGTGCCTGATTCCACGTGACGGAGTGATTCAGCTGTGAGCACCCATCCTGGCCCCAGGGCAGTGCCCATGTGGCCTGGCTGGCAGGCTGGGGAGGAGCCTCTCTGTGTCCTCCCTGCCCCCCAGCTGCTGGAATCTACAGCCCCATGGGCCTGCAGCTCTGGGTCCTGCCGCTTGGCCCAGGCATGGGGACTGGTTTGGCAGGTTTTGCCACACCCTTGAGCTGTGGGAAGGCTGGGAGCTGGGGCGGGGCAGGCCTGAGGAGACAGTGCTGCCCTGTCCTTGACCCCCCACCCTCAGTTCCAGCCTCCCCTCTGCCCTCTCTCCCACGTTTCTCAGGGAAGCTTCATGGGGAGTTGGAAAGCAGAAGCCTTGGGATTCCTAGTTAGCATGTGACCACGGGCAAATCCTTCATCGGACCTCAGTGTCTTCATCTGCACGATGGGGGTTTGGGCTCTGTAACACTCAAGCAGCCACATACTATGATTCTAGTTAGAGATCTGACATTTTCTTTCTTTATAAAAAAATTTTTTTAATGTTTATTTTTATTTTTGACAGAGAGGGAGACACACAGTCCAAGTGGGGCAGGGGCAGAGAGAGGGAGACCAGGATCCAAAGCAGGCTACAGGCTCTGAGCTGTCAGCACAGAGCCTGATGTGGGGCTCGAAGTCACAGACCAAGAGATCATGACCTGAGCTGAAGTCAGATGCTTAACCAACTGAGCCATCCAGGCGTCCCTTAAAAAATTTTTTTTAATGTTTATTTATTTTTGAGAGAGAGAGAGACTGAGAGAGAGCGAGCACGAGCAGGAAGGGGCAGAGAGAGAGGGAGACACAGAATTCGAGGCAGGCTCTAGGCTCTGAGCTATCAGCACAGAGCCCAATGTGAGGCTTGAAGTCACAGACTGCGAGATTATGACCTGAGCCAAAGTCAGAAGCTTAACCAATTGAGCTACCCAGGTGCCCCTGAGCTCTACCATTTTCTCTTCATGACTGGGCAAGTATTTTTAAAATTATTATCTATATTTATTTTTTTGAGAGAGAGGGAGAGAGAGAGAGAGAGAGAGAGAGAGCAAGCTGGAGGGGCAGAGAGAAAGAAAGGGAGAGAGAATACCAAGCAGGCTCCACACTGTCAGCGTAGAGCCTGATGCGGGGCTCAAACTCACAAACCGTGAGATCATGACCCGAGCCAAAACCAAGAGTCAGATGCTTAACTGACTGAGCCACCCAGGCGCCCCATCCATCCCTGGGCAAGTTATAGCACACCAAATGCCTTAGGCTGTGAATGGATAAAATAAGGGTTATGACCCTTGCTTGTTTCCTGGGGGTGGTTGGGGGATCAGCTAACATCCTAGCAAGTATCCAGTCTGCATTAGAAGGGTTTTCTGTCTATATTCTGAGCTGCCCTTATCTGGCTCAAGCAGAAAGAGTGTACCTAGAGGTAGGGCTTACTCTAGTTCCCTCCCCCTTATCCTGAGCATGGAATTGCCCGAGAAGCAGGCTTTCTGAGTTTCTCCATGATAAGGTGGGGAGAACAAGAATCCAGGGGGAAGCCTCAACATTTGCTGCCTCTGCTTCCTCCTGACCTTCAGATTCACCCAGGGTCTAGTTCAGGTGAAAGAGGGAAGGCACTCTGCCCTCTGCTGCCACAGACCCATGTATGACACTGGACAAATTGCATCCTCTTGTTGGACCACACCTAACGGCTAAGAGTTTACAGATCGTGTGTCCTCAGAGAATTCAAAATCTGACAATATCAGGAAAAGGACTAGGAGCTAAAGACCACATACCCAGCCTTGGATAGGGGTAGAGAGAGGGAAAGGGAATTAACACTGATTGAGCGGAGCGCCATGCCAGTTACTTTGCATAAGTTACATACATTATCTATATTCCCAAGTTTCCTTTCTAAGTGGCAGCCAAAGTGATGTTTATAAAATACAAATCAGACCTTGTCACTCGGTGTCTTTCCTCTGCCGTTAGAATAAACTCCTTACCATGGACTGCAGGGCCCTCAATGAGCTGATCCTGCCTCCCCCTTTACTCATGTAACTACCCACTGGTCATTTAGTTTAGCTGTAGGAATATTCTCTCTGTTTAACAAATTCTTTCCTACCACAGGACCTCTATACCTGCTGTTCCCTCTTCTTAGAATTCTCTTTTCCTGGCTCTTGGCAGCCTTGGGTCCTTCTTCTCCATTACAACTCAACTTTCTTAGACACTTCCTTCCCCTGCCTTACTGCACTGCTTTCTGCCTTTGACTCTTGGCTCCCCATATCGCTTATCACAATTCGTAACCATTTGTCTTTCATTTTTAATGTCATGTTCATTCTTGACTCTGCACTGCATAACACATAGCAGATATTCAAGAAGGATTTGTTGGATCAATGAATGAATGAGTTGTGGAGACACGAGAGTGCTAGTTGAGTGCCTGGCTTAGGACATGGCCCTTAGTAGGTGCTCCATAAATAGCAGCTTTTATTGAGAACCAACATGGATGGTGAATACCCACCAAGGTGTTGCAGCTAGAGCATATGTGCGTGGGGCAAGGAATACAGTGGGCAAGGTTGAGAAGGTGAACTGAACAGGTACCGGGTACTGGCAGTTCCTGATGCTAGGGCAAGAGTTTAGACTTCCTGAAAGACATTGCCCAGAGTCCTTGCTGGGCCACTGATTGTAACTATAGAGCTGTACTTCTGCCATGTGAGCTCAGACACTGTGTGTGCTTGCAGAGCTGCAGGGAGCGCGGGTTGGGGACACACTTGGGGATACAGGAATGGGCTGGGGCCTCCTGAGGCAGACTATTCCTAAAGGCCCATAAAGAAGCAGTGCTGTTGGGAACATGCTGTTTTTTGATTCCACTTTGCCCGCCACTGCCCTGTCCCTTGGGGGCAAAGGATCAGGCTACCTCTGGGTCAGATGCTTGGATTTCTATCCTGGCTCCTCCCCTTATCAACCACGTGACTTCTGCCTTGCCCATTCAGACATCTAGTTCTGTTTCACAGGCTGTAAACAGGCTGCATTTAGTGCCTGTCTCATAGGGTCTTGATGACAATAAAAAAAAGTAGGGAATGCAAAGGGCTTAGCAAAGGCCTGGCACATACTGAGCACTCAGTGAGGGGAGCTGTTATCTTCATCCTATAGTGTAGGCTTCATAATGGGCATTCAAGGCAGTGGGAATCACAAGTGCAAAGGAAAAGGTTCAGAGGCATGAAACTGGAGGGTGTCCCGGAGGGGCCAGAGTTTGCTGTCCATTTGTGGACAGTAGGAAAGGAAAGTGGACCCCAGGCAGGCCCAGCTCCTGAGCACCTGTATATTGGGCCAGGAGCTGGAACTTTATCAGGGGGACGATGAGGGCCACTGCAGGGTGTTAGGTTGAGCATGAGGTGATCTGATTTCTGGCAGTGGGAGGATGGGTTGGAGGGGCAGGGCTGGAGGCCTGGAGACCCAGTGGGCAGGCTGTTGGTATGGAGGCAGTGAGAAGTGAGGGGCCTGGACTCTGGCACACGTCCAAGTGGAGAAGAGGGACCAGATCAGGATGTGGGGGGTGGGGAGTGTGGGAGGGGAGGGAAGGAGGCAGCATCCTGGATGGCTGCAGCCTTTCTCCACAGGGTGGCTGAGGGATTACAGAGCTGAAAGCATGGTGAATGCATGTGGGTTTTGATGTCAATAGTTTGACTTTTCTGGGAATTGAGAAGCTTCCTGAGAAACTACTTTTTTCGTTCAGACTCTCCATGTGGAAAATCCTTCTGAAATCTCTGAGTGACTGACTCCTCCCCTAGTGATGAGAGAGCTCACCAGGGACTCTGTGCACACCTCCTCCCTGCACACACGTCCTCCCTGCGGGGCTAGGGACTGGGCAAGGGAGCGGGCAGCTGGGCCTGTGGGCAGCCGAAGCTGGGGGTGTCGTTTGGAAGTTGTTTTCCAGGGTCCATCAATTTTCTTGTGATTTTCTTCCTTTACCTCAAAGTGTGTGGAAAGAGGCAGTTCCAGTTAGTGGAATGTATCGAGTATTCCAAGGCTCTGGGTGGGGCTGGGGGGCGGGGGGCGGTTGGTGTCGGCTAGGCAGCCTTTCAAAAGGTAAGCTCCTATTCGTCCTCTCTCCCCATTATTTTTTGATGAGTGTGGACAGGGAGCTGTTGTTCCAGAGAAGCCTAGGTCTTAGATCTTGCACTTTTATAGATGGGGGGAAATGTGACCCATGGGAAAGCAGATGAGACTTGCTTGGGTCCCGTTGTGACTTAATGCCAGAGTTGGGCCTGGGCCAGGCGCCTGCCTTCCTTCCTGCTCCAGGCTCTTCTGTGGTTCTGCAGCGGGCACTGCCTCTTGGAGGAATGTGGGGGTGACGACCTGACAAACATCCACACAGGCCCCGGTCCCAGCTCAGGTCACACACCTGGTGGCAGAAGATACTCACAGACTGGGCAGGACTCGACTATTGCCTTAAGCCCCAACTCAGAAGCCCATGCACACCCCTCCTTCGAATCTGAGATGGGCCCATATTGTAGCTGGAGGCTGGGAACGAAAACCAGAAGGATTGGGTCGGGTCCTTCCTTGTGAGGAAAGGAGAGGAGAACCCTATGTGGTTGGGGTGGAAGGCAGTCCACATCCCTACTCCAGCTGATTGCTGTGCTGAGGAGAGGCCTTTGTCTGCGTTGCCAGGGGAACCAAAGTTTCTGCCTCCTTCCAGGGCTCTGATTGGCTCCTGGTGGAGCTTCAGCTTTGGTGAATTGGAAGGGCTTTCCTCCTGCCTGCATCTTTCATGGGGTGAGAAACGAGAGTGAGGCTGGGGTCCCCATGGAAGCACCACATAGGTTTCTGTGCTCCACTCCCCTCAGCTGTAGAGGTGATGGGTCCCCTTGTGTATTCCCTCATTCATTTATCCCAGGCAACATCTGCTCCAGGCCCTTCATTCTCTAGGTCTGGGAAAGGTAACCTAAGAGTCAGAAGACCTGCATTCGAATCCTAGCACAGCCACACACTCACTCTTGGCCTTGGATGGGTCCCTACCCCTCCCTGGGCCTCAGTTTCCCACCTGTAAAAACAAAGGCATTGGGCTGAACTCTCTGGCCCTTCCAGCTCTGAATTCCCTAACCCCACAGCCTACATCCTGCTCTTTGTGACTTTCTGTACTCCATCTAGCCTTTGACCATGTCTCTTGGAGGTGCCCAGGTTAAATGCATGGCAGGATAGGGAGGTGCGAACAGCTCTTAGCATTGTTTTGTTTTATTTTTTCCCTAGAAAATTTGTGTTCTCTAAAGTTTCTCCTAGAAGCCCTAAATCCTGCAGCCCCTCTTATGTCATCCTTTCCACCTGGACCCAGGCTCAGGGTAACAGGTCAAGGGTAGTCAGTGATGGATGCTCCATCTCTCCTTGGGGTGGGACTGAGCAGCAGGCAGAGCAGGGCATGCTGGGGTGGGTGGGGCCATTGGGAGAGCCCTGGAGCTCAGCAATCCTGGGTTCTAGGCCTAACTCAGCCACGTGCCAGCTGGGTGACCTTGGCAGGACTGCCGAGCCTCATTTTCGGCATCTGTGACACAGGAATCATAATACCACCTCAGGGGGTTGTTACAGAGGTTGAAGAAAATGACATGTCTGCCATACAGGAGGCACCAAGTCCCCTTCCCCTGTCTCTCCCCAGAAAAATGGCAGAAAGCTGGGGCAGGCCTGGATTGGAGGGTTTGAAGTGGCAAGACCCGTGGTACCACGTGGCAGACTGTAGAAGCTGTTCATTCCTGGCAATGCCAAAAAGCAGGAGAGAAAAGTGTTGCCTGGGGCGGGAGATGTCTGAGTGGGGGAGGCCATGTGTCAGAGCTAATGTTTGAATAACACTTTTAAGATCCTCTAGGGACCTCAAATGAGGATTTTTCAGATGAGCTTAAATTGGAGCAAAGTAAAGAGGCTGAGCTCACTGGCAGGAAAGGGGGTGGCCTAATTGATACTGGCCTCATCTTGGCCCAGCCACGCTCATTACCACCGGCTGACTGGGAGGATGGCCCATACGTTTGGGCTGTGGGCTGAAGGAAGGGATGCCAGTTTCCTTAGAATGGGGGTGTAATGGAGGACATCCGGCAGTGACTCAGCTCTGCTTCTTGTTGGTTCACTAGATTGAGAGGGTCAGAGGTGGCTTCTTAGGTCATTGGCTTCAGAGCATGATTTAGCTTTTAGCTCTGTGACCCAGCCTCCCTCCACCTTGGCCACCGTCTGCTATGAGCATGGCGGGAGATAGGGATGGAACAGTGATGTCAGGCATGGATTGCTGAGGGGACCTTCCCTCCTGTGCTCAGGTTGGCCTGAGGTCCGTGATGAGGTGAGTGGAGAGAGGGAGGTAGGGGGCTTTCCGGAGAAGAAAGCAAGCTGGTGGTGTGTGGGTGGGAGGGGGGAAATGAGTGAACAGGTATGTGACTCAGGCATGCTTATGTGTCTGCTTGTACCCAGGAGGCACAGACTCTAAGGGACATGTCTCAAAGAGGCTGAGGAAAGGCTTAAGGAGTGAAAGTGTGTGTTTGTGTGTGTGCATATGTGTGTGTTGTGTGTGTGTGTGTGTGTGCATGTCTGGAATGTGGGTCCCCGTGGAAACCCTGGTGGTAGAACTGGGGAGGGGCTATGGGCCAGGAAAATCCTGACCACGTTCTTCTACATGAGGCCTCTTCCGTTCCCCTTGGGCTGGGATGGGAATGGATGGCCATGGGTGCTGTGCACCATTGCTTCCCTTGGTGCTTGGTTTGCGTCGGAAATGCTGCTCCTGGGGACACTGGTCATGGTGCGAGCACTCTGAGGCTCCTCAGTAGGGAAGATGGGGGAGTCAGTGACGAGAGCCTTCTTGGCACCTGGCGTGCCTTGTGAATGCAGTTGGGGCTTAGGGACAAGCACGGGGCACCAGCGCCTCGCAGGCCATACTGACCCCAGGGTTCCCTTTTTCCTTCTTGATCCTCGGCTCCACAACACCACACCCTTCTTTCCAGCTTTCCCACTACGTCTCTGGCTGCCCTCATCCGCCTGTTCTCCCTTTTCTCCTCGACCTCTCAGTTTGTGGGTTCCTCAGGGCTTCATTGCAGTTACTGTTGTTTTTTAAATAAAACTTTATTTTTTTAATTACAAAAGTCACAACACACCACAGTGGTTTTAAAAAAAAACAGGAAGAGGGAGAAAGTGACTTCTTAGTATCGTTGGGGATTTGGTGTGTTTCCTTTCAACTTTCCCCCTTTGCCCTTTTCTTACATAAGCAGGGCCGTCTCTGGTGCATCTCTAGGGCTGTCCTGCGTGTTTCGCTTAATGGTGTATGCAAAACTGCCTTCTGTGTTGTTACAGAGACTTCCATTAAAGCTGTGATCAATTCACCCCTTTTCCTGTTGATGGACGTTCAGGTTGTTTCCAGTCTTTGCTCTTGTGAACAACACAGCAATGAACATCGAATAAAATGCTTTTTCTGTATTTTAGATGGTGTCTGTTAGGGTGGGGTGCCCGGAGGGGAATTCTGGGTCAAGGGCGGTGCATACCTTTCAGGTTCTCAGTAAATCTTGCCCAGCGGCTGTGCCACTTTAAAGCCTAGCATCCAGAGTGGAAGGGCAGGCTGTTTTTGACCCCTCTCAGGTCTGTAGAGCCTGTTCCTTGTATGTAGGAGCTTATCCAGACCACCCATCCTCTGTCCAGCCCTCATTCACGCTGAGAGGGGGCCAGGGTAGGAGTGAGCCTACCTGGAGTGAGGCTGCCTAGCTTCAAACCAGGCTCTCCTCTCCACTGGCTTGAGTCCATTTCCTCAGCTGTAAAACGGGCATGATGAGAGTGACCACCTCACAAGGCATGGTGACAATGCTGAGGTCCATAGAGAGGAAGCCACTAGGGACTTGGGCCAAGCTGAGGCCAGAACCCAGGCTTCTGGCCTTCTGGGTGATCTCTTTCCCTGATGCCTGCCTACCCCTGGGAATGGTCTGGTTTATGAAGACCAGTGTCCCTATGTTGGAGAGTGTGTTAGAGGGGCCAAGTCCCTGGAGTGGAGCTGTAAAGTGGGGCCTCTCCCTTTCCTTCTAGAACTATCCCTCTTTCTCCATTTTGGGGGTGCCATTTCCCCCAAAGATAACTCTCCGGGTTAGAGTTTGGGCCCCCTGTACAAGCCTAATTCCTAGAGGTGCATTCAGGGTACATGTTGGCCCCAGGAATCCCCCAGGCTGGCCCCCGGGGAGAGAGTTTTGTCAGGGGCTTCAATCCTGGAGGTAAAGGTGGGCTCCCAGGATCCCTCCTTAGGTGGCTGTATTAGTTTCTTTCCTACTGGTGTTGTAACAAATTAGCCCATACCTCATGGCTTAAAATAACCCAGATGTATTACTTTATAGTCCTCGAGGTCAGAAGTCTGGAACTGGGCCTTATGGGGCCAAAATCAAGGTGTTGACAGGGCTGCATTCCTTCTGGAGACTCTAGGGGAAACTGTGTACCTTGACCTTCTTTCCCATTTCTAGAGGCCCACATTCCTTGGCTCATGGTCCCTTCTAGCAATGGCATCACTCTAACCTCTGGCTCCATTGTCACACTTCCTTCTGTGACTTTTAGTGCCCTCCTTCCCTCTTTCACTTAATAGGACCTTATGATTGATTACATCAGGACCACTTGGGTAATTCAGGAGAATCTTCTTATCTCAAAATTCTTAACAGAATCACACATGCAAAATCTCTTCTGCCATTCAAGGTAATGTGCTCACGGTTCTAGAGATTAGAACATGGACATCATTGGGGGGCCATTATTCTGCCTAATACAGTGGCCAGTACCAAGGGTTTCTCTGGATTGGTGGTCCCCCAGGTACTGTGGGAACTGTGCTACAGCCTCTCTACAATGGAGGAAGGGACAGGGGAGCCCAGATCTTTTTTTTTTTTTTTTATATAACTTATTGTCAAATTGGTTTCCATACAACACTCAGTGCTCATCCCAACAAGTGCCCTCCTCAATGTCCATCACCCACTTTCCCCTCTCCCCCACCCAGGGGAGCCCAGATCTAATTATGCCGTGGTTGGGGAGAGGCATAAGAGACCAGATTCTTTGTGATGGAGGTTCTGAGGGGAGGCAGTGTACCCTGTGACAGTGTGACACAAGTGTTCCATGGAGCACACACATCAGAGAGTGTAGCCCCCGGCCATCAGGGTTAGAACTGTAGGTAAGGGACTACCACAGGAAGCCAAGCAGTCCTGTTCATCTGCCGCCATCACCGCTGTGTGTATATGTGTTTGTGTGTATGTTCACTCATCTGCATCTCTGTAGCAATACTCTTGGGAGGGGCCAAGGAACAACTCTTTAAAAAGGCCCTTTTTGTTCTTGTTCTGAGCAAAATAATTACACAAGTGACTAATTTTATCCCTAATCCCATAATTACTTTATTATGTAGCTGATGAGCAGGCCTGAGCTGTGCCTATGGTATCACTTTGGCGGCTGGCCCAGCTGGTCTGCCAGCATGGAGCCCCACCCTACTTGTGACTTCGGCCTGCTATGATGGCAAGGTTGCTCAGTTCTGTTCTTGCTGAAGCCAGCTACACTTTGGCATTTGGGGTCTCTTCCCCCCAAATCTACATGCAAGCACAGCTGCCTGGACAGTAAGAGCTCGTGTTTATAGAATTAAGTCAGTAGGAGTCTGGAGATGTGGGTTCTGGTTCAACTCTCTTATTAACTTGCTCCATGACGTTGAGCAAGTCATTTCCCTCTGGGTCTCGATTCTATTGTCCGTAAAATGGGGTCCTCACCAGCTTTAACACCTCATGATTCCATGAGGGGAGCTGAGAGAGCTCCCTTTTACTGTCTGGTGGTGGTGTGCTCCAATCTTGGTGTTAGAGGTGGTGTACTAAGAGTAGACATCGTTTGTTGAGCACTTACTCCATAGCAAGCATTGTGCCTGGTCCTTTATTTATAGTTTTCTCATTCTGTACTCATGACCACATGAGGTAGACTTTATAGAAGAGGACACTGAAGCAGTGATTGGTAGAATGACTTGCCTGCCAGGAAGTGGCAGAGCTAGCACTATATCCTACCCTCTTTGCTGCTGCCCTCCAGTGTCTTCTAATATATAAATAAATAAAGGGCCATTCAGCTA
The DNA here is from genome assembly GCA_028646485.1 of Cryptoprocta ferox. Lineage (NCBI taxonomy): Eukaryota > Metazoa > Chordata > Mammalia > Carnivora > Eupleridae > Cryptoprocta > Cryptoprocta ferox. The sequence goes on along the minus strand of CM053576.1, from coordinate 21,836,268 downwards.
GGAGGTGGTGGAGCTGGGATTTGAATCCAGGTCTGTCGGTCCCCACAGTTCTTGCCTTCCCATAAGACCAACCTCCCAGAGTTAGGTTTATAGGGGTGACTAAATCTCTTGAACTTTGAATATGTAAACTTCAATTTGACACAATAAAATGTAGGAATGGCAAAATAAATTGGAAAAACCAGTGAGTTAGGTGGCCCAGGGTTGTGTTCTAGCTTTGCCACTGGCTCACAGTGTGACCTTAAGTAGGTCCCCACTTATCTCCAGGCTTCGGTGTTTGATCTGTATGATGAGGGGTGGAATTAGATGGTCTCTGAAGGTCTTCCTGGTGTTGATCCTCTGTGATTGTAGGTCACCTCATCCCAGAAGGTGCCGAGGGGCAAGGGTCAGCCCACAGTGGAGGCCAATGCGTAGGTAACTTGGCAGCCCTGTTTGTTTCTATTATATTCACCCCATGAGAATGGAGACTACTTAGATCACATCCCACTGAGCATCTGCAGAACAACTTACTTAGGCCACAGAGTCAAGAGCAGAGAGTGGAGGAGGTCATTTCCAGGAGGTACCTGCTGCTCCTGACAGGTTCCTATCCAACTCATGCTCTTAGTGCTCTCAGGGATCTGAGTCTGGCCTCTGCCTTGCTCCAAAGACTGCACTGGACTCAGCCAGGGACAAGCAATGGTGGCAGGTCTGTCTGTGGGGGTCTGTGGGGGGTTCCTAGGGACCTAAGCATAATGAATAATAAAAGCTCCTTTCTGTTTCCCAGCATCGCCACATGCAATGCACTTTTCCTACAATATTATATTCATTGAATTCTCTTAAAACCATATGATGAAGGTGCTACAGTCATTCCCACTCTTCAGATAAGGAAACTGACACCCAGAACGTTAAGTAATTTTCTCCAGATCACACAGCTAGTGAGGGAGAGCATGGGATTTAGGATTCTGAGTCTCGAGCCCGTGGTCTTGGCCTTTTGTACAGATATCCCATGGGCTGAAGAAATAAGCACAAGGTTAGGAGTCAGCTGGTTTTTGAATCCCTTCTCTCTGCTTACCATCTGGTTTTCCTGAGGCAAGTTATTTTATCTATGTGAATTTTCACCTTTCATCTCTTTCTCCATAAAATGGGTATGTGAAAACCTGCCTCTTAGGATTACTTTTAAAGATCACTAAGATGATATGGGACAATGTCCAGTGTGTGGTAGGTGGTCAGTAAAGGCCTTTCACCATTTGCCCCCCCTGCCCCCCCTGAGCATCCTGCCACCCTGGAGTGTGCCCCACATGTAGCTCATAGCTCAGGGCCTTTTCACATGCTGCTCTGCCACCTGGCAGTTACTGTCTCTACCTGTTATTCCTTCCTTCACTTCCTTCTGGGCTTCCATCCTTCCCTCTTTCCCTGAGGATTCCAGGAAGATGGAGAAGAGTGAGACCACAGGCCTATGCTTCAGCAATGATCAGAGCAGCCCCTGAGTGGGGGCAGAATTCAGGGTAGAAAGCAGGCCCTGAGCACCCCACAAGTAAAAATCCTTGCTGAAAAGTCCTCCATTTGTGCTCTCTGACTTTGAAAGGGTATGCACGTGAAGTGTGTTTCTCTTCTTCTTCTTCTTTTTTTTTAAATGTTTATTTAGGGGCACCTGAGTAGCTCAGTTGTTTAAGTGTCTGACTCTTGTTTTCCACTCAGGTCACGATCTCATGGTTTGGGAGTTCGAGCCCTACACCGGGATCTGTGTTGACAGTACAGAGCCTGCTTCAGATTCTCTCTCTCCCTCTCTCTCTCTGCCCCTCTCCCACTTGCTCTCTCTCTTTCAAAATAAATAAAATTAAACTTTAAAAAATAAAAAACTAAAATGTTTATTTATTTTGACAGAAAAAGAGAGAGAGAGAGAGAGAGAGAGAATCCCAAGCAGGCTCTGTGCTATCAGTGCAGAGCCTGACATGGGGCTCGATCCCACAAACCATGAAATCATGACCTGAGCTGAAATCAAGAGTTAGATGCTTAATCCACTGAGCCACCCAGGCATTCCTGTTTCTCCTCTGCATCACCCCATTTCTGCATACCTTTTCAGTTCTTCCTATTTCTTTAGCTTTGTCTCTTAGTCTTTTACTCTGTTTTTTGGTTTCCTGCCTGGAAATTTCTTTTTTAATTTTTTTTATTGTGGTAAAATACACACAGCATAAATTTATTATCTTAACCATTTTAAGTGTACAGTTCAACAGTGTTGAGTACATTCACAGTGCTGCGTAACCATCACCACATCCATCTCCAGAACTTCTATTTGGCAAAACTGAAACTCCATACCCACTAAACAATAACTCTCTATTCCTCTCTGCCCCCAGCACCCGGCATGACCACTTTACTTTCTGTCTCTGTAAATTTGACTACTGTGTATATTTCATATAAATGGAATCAAACAGTATTTGTCTTATTGTGTCTGGCTTATTTCACTAAGCATAATGTCTCCAGAGTCCACCCGTGTTCTAACATGTGTCAGAATTTCCTTCCTTTTTAACACTGAAGGGTATTCCATTGTATGTGTATAACACAGTTTGTTTACCCCTTCATCTGTTGTTGAATTCTTGTGTTGCTTCTACTTCTTGGTGGTTCTGAATAATGCTGCCATGAACACAGATGTACAAATATCTCTTCAAGAGCGTGCTTTCAAATCTTTTGTGTGTATCCTCGGGATTGCTGGATCATGTGATTAGCACTTTTTTAAGCCACTATTTATTGTGTGCCAGGAACTGGGTTCAACACTTGACCTATATTGCCTCATTCAATCCCTATGCCTAGTCTGTATCATAGGTAGAATTATCCTCCATTTGCAGCTGCGAAAACGAAGGCTCAGAGAGGTGAAATCTTGTGCTCGAAGTCTCCCAGCTACGAAGCCTTGGAGCTCTGATTAGGGGCCCGACCTGCTGCCGGAGTCCTTGACCATTATGTTGTGCTGCCTCCCAGTGGCCTCTCTCTCCCACCTGTCACAATTTCTGCCTCTGTTCGTCTCATTCATACTCACACCGTCACTGCCTCCTGCCTAGGCTGTGTTTGCCCTTCCCGGAGACTTTAGGTGACCTGAGTAAAAGCCCTCTGACTGCTAGGAAGTTTTTGTGAGTTGGGGGCCTGCAGAGAGAGAGGCCTGTAATTCGCTCTCTAATCATAGTTCTCTGGATTTATACTTGCTTCTCTCCCAGTGGTGGACAGGATCTCAGTCTGGATCACGTGGCTTGTGAACCCACAGAGAACTGCCCAGTGGGTAGGGTCAGCTCGGTGGGCAGGGGCATTGTACCCCACCCCCGCCCGAGGGGCAGTGTGGGAGGGGAGAGGGCACAGCCAGCCAGACTGGGATTCTCCTGGCTCACCAGTTTCCTAGCAACAACACAGAGGCAGACAGTCGTACAGAAAGATGGAGACAGGCTTCTAAGTGGGTTCCAGTATGCTTGATTTTCCTGACCTTCAAAACTGTCAGAGCAAAATATCTCTAAGTTTGGGTGATTTTCCTGGTTTTCTAAGTTCAAGCCGACTTAGAATTTACATGCTTATGAGCCATCTTTCTGTCATTGTTTTTTCTTTAATTTTTTTATGGAAAATTTCAAACATGCAGAAAAGTTGGGAGAATAGTATAGTGAATCTCCACAAACCCATTGCTCAGTTTTGACAATTATTTATATACAGTCATAGCCCAACTATGAATGAACATGGAAGCTGAAACTTTTTGTCATTCACGGCACTAGCTCAGTGCATCTTCTATAGTAGTTGCTCAGTAAATAAATAGATGTTCTGGCTGATTACAAATCCTTTTCCCTCGCTAGGTCTCAGATTCCTTCTCTCCGTGGTGGAGGGGTCAGAGCAGGTGATTTATTTCTAAGAGATGCAGTGTGGTGCAGTGGTCAGAGCATTCATTTTGGTGTCACACACACTTGTGCAAATCCTTATGCTGCCATTCCTTAGCTAGGTGTCTTTAGGCAAGTTACATCTCAGTTTCCCCATCTGTAAAATGGGGATACTAGGTCCTGCTTCTCAGGGGTGGTTTTGAGCACTGGATAAAGATAAAGTAGCTATTTTGTTGCTGGTACTTTATGATTGCTATTTTTGATATTCTGGTGGGAAGATTCCATGCACACACTTCAAAAGTACCAAAGTAAATTGGAATTGACTAGAATTCAAGGCCTAGGATTCAGCTGCTTCTTCTTCTTCTTCTTCTTCTTCTTCTTCTTCTTCTTCTTCTTCTTCTTCTTCTTTTGTCCCAGTCAGCAGATGGTCAGAAGCTTTAGAAAAAGACAGTGCAGCCAAAGCCAGTGCCCCAAATGTGGAGCTGGGAGCAAGCCTAGAGTGGGCACCATGCAGCCTGATTCCATCTCTTCCCCTCCTGCCCCCTAGCCGCACCAGGGCTGCCATAACCCCTGTGAGAGGAGCCTGCCAGCTGCCACCATCCTCAGTGAGACAGGCCTGAACTGAGGGCCCCAGAGGTAGAAAGAGTGTGTGGCAGGATGTCTTGTTGCTAGGAGACCCGAGGAGGCAGCAAGGACCCACTGCCAGAGCTTGGGAGGGGGCGATGGGCTGGTGTGGAGATGGCAGGACACGTGGCTCCAGGTGGGCTTTTGTGGGGTTCCGGGCAGGGGATGGTGGTGCAGCAACTGTGAGCTCGCCTGGAAGGAAGGGCTCTGTAGCATGTGGCTCCTTAGAATGCGGGCTCAGGATATCCCGTTCAATTCTTCTCTTTCACTCCTTCTATGTGGCAGCCAGACCTGTGTCTGAATCCTGACTTACCATGTGAACTTTGGCAAGTGTTGTGCTGCTATACTTGCTGGGCCTCAGTTTCCTCATCTGTATAATGGGTGTAGTAATACCCACCTTGCAAGCCATTGTGGGAATTAAGCAAAATGTGTATAATAAAGTGCTCTATAAAAAGGAAAACAAAATATAGTGAATGTTCACTACCACTCTTAAAATGTTTTTTAAATTCAAGTATAGTTGACACAGAATGTTACATTGGTTTCAGGTGTACAGCATAGTGATTCAACTTCTCTATACCTCATGCCATAGTCACCACAAGTGGAACTACCATCTGTCACCATATGCTGTTACAGTATCATTGATTATATCCCCTATGCTGTGCCTTTTATTCCTGTGACTTAATTCATTCCGTAACTGGAAATCTGTATCTCCCACTGGCCTTCACCCATTTTGCACAAATTCAGAGAACAGTTTGTTCTCTGTATTTATAGGTATGATTCTCTTTTTTGTTTGTTTCTTCATTTGTTTTTTTTTATTCCACATATGAGTGAAATCATATAATATTTGGCTTTCTCGGTCTGACTTACTTCACTCAGCATAATGCCCTCTAGATCCATCCACATTGTCACAGCACATTTTCATCCTTTTTATGGCTGTGTAATATTCCATATGTGCCACATCTTCTTCATTGGTTCATCTATTGATGGACACTTAGGTTGCTTCTGTACCTTGGCTTTTGTAAAATCATGCTGCAATAAACATAGGGGCGCATGTATCTTTTTGAATAAGTGTTTTCATTTTCAGTGGGTAAATACACTGTAGTGGAATTACTCCATCGTATGTATTTCTATTTTTCATTTTTTGAGGAAATCTCCATGTTGTTTTCCACAGTGGCTGCAGCAGTTTACATTCCCACTAACAGATTCACTACCATCCTTATCTTTTTAGTACTTATTTCCCTATTGTAAAATGAGATGCAGTCTCTGTTGGGATGAGATTCATGGACAGGGGGTCCTGGAGAAGGAGACTTTCCGCCCTGGAGGCCTGTGTCAGGGCACTGTGGGGGATGGGTGGGAAGGGGCCCTCAATTAGTGAAACTCCAGGGGGCAACTGGGAAGGGCATGGAAATTCAAAGCTAGAGGGAACCCATATGAGTGGTGGCTAAAGGGGTGGGGGTCAAATGAGATTCCAGAAGGGGCTGTGAATGATTCAGGCCAGAACCTGTGAGTCAGGTGAGGTAACGGCCTTTCTTATTACCTTTCTTATGTAAATAATATGTTTTCTCTCTCTCTCTCTCACACACACACACACACACACACACACACACACCAGAAAATAAGCAAGGAAGAAAAACAAAACCCAAATAAGCACAAAAGGAATAATTCCACTGTCATGAAACATCTGGGAACATTATTCTTTGTATGTTTCCTTCCAGTTTTTTTCTATGCACACACACACATTTTCTAGAAGTTGGATCATATATTACATGCCATTTTGTACCTGCTTGTTAAAATTTTGTGTTATGTTACGAATGTTATTACATGCAATCATATAGATCCATGACCTTGTGTTTTAACAGCTGCATGATATTTCAGGATATGTATGTATCACTGTTTATATATGTCTTTTTGGACATTTCCTTTTTTTTTTTTAAAGGTTTATTTTATTTTTGAGAGACAGAGTGTGAGGGGGGAGGGGCAGAGAGAGAGAGAAACACAGAATCCAAAGCAGGCTCTAGGCTCTGAGCTGTCAGCACAGAGCCCGACGTGAGGCTCGAACTCATGAACCGTGAGATCATGACCTAAGCCAAAGTCAGATGCTTAACTGACTGAGCCACCCAGGCACCCCTTTGGACATTTCTACTAATTAGAATTCCTTCTTTACTCTGGTATCCAAGACAAGCTCTTGTATACATAAGACAAATGCTTTTATAGCTACATTTTTATGTATATCCATTGTTCCCACAAGATAAATTTGTAGAGGGGGGATTTCTGGCTTAAAGTTATGTGCATTTTTTTTAAATGTTATATACACTTTTAAGGCTTACTATACGCTGTCCCAAAGTGCCCTCCAGAAACTGGTCGACAGCTGCATTGATACTGTTCAAGTCTGTCTGATTTCCTGGGTGCTTATTGCCTTAATACCCAGACTGCAGTGGTGTGGGGGGTGGGGGGCTCACTCAGATGGACTGAGGAGGGGGGAGGTGTTGATGGTCACTCTGAAGGGACTTTTGCAGAGAGAGGCACCTGCATGGCCTCTTGGGCTGGTGCGGGCTGTCTGGTGCAGGCTGTGTTGGTCAGGGGAGGCTGTGCTGGGCTGGGTTATTGGTCTGGCTCAGCTGCACTGGCTCAGGCTGGGCAGTCTTGCCCCTGGTGTGATCCTGGGCTCAGCCTGGTGTGATCAGCGTGGTCACCAATCCAAGACACTCATTCTAGAAGCTGGCGCAGCCTCTCTGGCCATGCTGACAGCCGTGTTACACTCACATAGTGGGTAGTGATTCATCAGAGCTGGCGGTGGCAGCGGTAGCTCTGACAGAGTGGAACTGCTCTCACCCGTCCTGTCACTCGGCCTCTAAAAATAACCCTTGCCGGTTCTGAGTGACCGCACCACCAAGTGTCTGGAGGTGCAGTCCCTTGGCTGTGGCTATGTGAGGGAGGGTACATGCATGTGTGTGTGTGTGTTTTGGGGTGGGGAGTGGTATCTGGGAGCCTCTTTAGTGGTTGGCATCTGAGCTGGGAGTTTGGGGTGGGGGAGCGAGAGGCAGACGAGGCTCTCCTCTTCTTCTACCTTCTCCAGGCTGGGGACAATCTGTCTACTCTGGGAAGTGGCAGAGACAGCCGGTGGGGGCAGGGGTTGTCTCTCAGGACTGTGTGCTCACTCCCTGCTGAATGGGGGGGAGGCAGGAAGGGGAGGGAGACTGTGGAGGCAATATTATAGAGGGGGCAGGGTCTGGGAGGGATGCATAGCATTCAGCTCATCAACAATTGTATCCTATGAAATCCCATTTCAAATTTCATCATTTTGGTGAAGTTTTTAACATAGAATTCCTTTAAATTAGATGCAAATACAGCTGACTTCTTATCACGGATGATTAGAGACCAAGGCTTCTTAATCAAGTGTCCATGAATACAGGGGCTTCATCAATACAATACATCAATGTAATTGATACATGGGCTTCATGAGGTCGCTTGATGCCTGAAATAATAAGTGTGTGTGTGTGCGCGTGCGCGCGTGTGCATGCACGTGCATGTTCATGTGCATCGTGTGTGTGTCTGGATATGTATCCACGTGCATTTTTCTGGGGAGAAGCTCTTCAGTATTCATTGCATTTTCAAAGAAAACCACAACCCATAAAAGGTTAAGAACCACGCCAGGCTGACCTCCTCACGTTATAGAGGAGGAAGTTGAATCCAGAGAGGTAAATGGCTGCCTGAGATCTCACTGCCAAGAGCAGAATCCAGGCTCGTTGACATCATCTACACCTGGCTGGTTCCCTGAGTTCAGACCCAGCTACCTGTGTTAGGCAGAAGCCCAGCCCTTTTGGCTGGACCGGACCAACTGAACGGCCTTGAAGCTTTCAGCTGCGGTGGGCAGCTGGGCGCTCACCTGAAGACATTCCTGCTCCCAGGTAGTCTTGGAGGAGGGGAAGACTCGGGGGGCATCTTCCAACTTGCTCCCTTATAGGGCATCTTAGCTCAAGACATTAAATCCTCCTCTTACGCCTTGACACAGGCAGTGCCCTTGCCCTCTGAGAGAGGAACTGACACCTTTGGCCTGGAGAAAAGTAACTGGTGCTATGGGGGGGAGTGGGCCTAGTAATATTATATGATGGACAGGCAGGAGGTCATAGCTCATGGTAGGAAACAGATGCTGTCCCATTGTATATGGGAGGGTTCAACTTTGTGCCATAGGAGTTGAGATGAAGTGGCACATGAGGATTAAAAACGATAATTAACATTCATTGACCACTTACCATGTGCCAGGCACTCTTTGAAGAAAAGTGCATGCATTTTTTGATCTTTATAATAACCACTTAGGGTTACTGTAAGTAAACTGAGGCCAGAGAGATTAAACACAGCTGGTAAATGTCCGAGGCAGGACGTGGAGCCACGTCTTCTGACTCCAGAGTGGAGAGTCACTTTGGAACCAGCATGGGCCCCTAGCCTCTTTGATGGCAGATCTGACACCTGAGTGGACATCAGAACCGTGAAAGGGATGATCAAAATTCAGGTTGCTGCTGTGAAACCCCAAGTTTCTGACTCAGTAGGTCTGGGGTGGGGTCTGAGGATTTGCACACTAAGGAAATCTCAGATGATGATGCTATTCTAGGGATCACGCTTTGAGAACCACTGCTCTCTGCTTTCCTGATTACTGAGAGGAAGAGGTGAATATAGGGAATGGAAGTGGTTATTGATCTTTCCTCGATTATTGTATTGCCCCTTAGCCCACCACCAGATCCAGGCCTCTCCTACTCCCCAGTCACCTACTCCTCACTCAGGACAAATTTATCTCCCTAAAGCCCAGTTCTGATCATGTCATGCCTCCACTCAAAGTCTTCTGGGTTCTCTGCCATGTGTACCAGTGCCATCCAGTAGACTATCTGCAGTGGTGGAAATGGTCTACATCTGCACTGTCCAATATGGTAACCACTAACCACATGCGGCCATGAATTTTACATTTTTCCCCATTTTAATTAATTTAAATTTAAATAGTCACATGTAGCTAGTTGCTAGACAGTGCAGGAAACTACTTGGTATGTCATTCAAGGCTCTCACTGGTACCACATGCCTTTCTAGCCCCCCCCCCCCCAGCCCTTAACATCCCCAGCTCAGGGCCATTCGTGGCCTGTTTCTTGAGTCTATGCTGTACTCTCCAGCCCTGTGCCTTGTTTTATACTATCTCCTCTGTCTAGACTGCCCTTCTGCCCTACTTTTAATGCTCAGCCCAATTGCTACCTTTGCCTTGAAACCTTATTTTTAATGTTTATTTATTTATATATTTGTGAGAGAGAGCGAGAGTGAGAGAAAACAAGTGGGGGAGGACGGGAGAGGGAGGAGAGAGAGAGAAGCCCAAGAAGATCGGCACAGATCCCAGTATGGGCTCAAACTCACGAACCTTGAGATCATGACCTGAGCTGAAATCAAAAGTTGGATGCTTAACTGACGGAGCCACGCAGGTGCCCCTGCCTTGAAATCTTTGACACTGCCCATCCCCCAATCTCTTTCTCCTCTGAACTCCAAAACACTTCATCCTCTTCTTACAGCCTTTAGTACTTTTTGCCTTCTATCGCGTTTGGCTGGTGTCAGTGTTTTCTGTCTCTTTTGAAACTGTGAGCTTTCGGAGAGCATGACTGTTTGCTAGTGAGCTCTCACTGCCTAGCTCAGATCCCTCTAGGCACAGAGAGGAGCTCACTAAATCCCACAAACCTTTGCCCTGGTGCACTGGGGAAACAGAGATGGATAACGTGCCCTTCCTGTCCTCAAGCTGCTCACAGGCTCTCACGAGAATCTGATTCATGCCCAGAGAACCATGGAAGCCAATGGTTATTTTGGGCAGGAAGATAAAAGCCACAGAGGGCTGAGTTGGCGAGGGGAGTCCGGCAGGAGCCGCCTAAGCAGAAGGCTGTGTTTATATACACAGAAGGCTTCTCTGCCCAGCCTGGCCTGATACAAGGAGATGGGAACATCCAAACATCACTGCCTGGCTGCCTCATGAAGTTGGGGATTAATCAGTGATACAGTGTGACTGGTCTAGCTGTCTGATCCCTGCATATGGGTGGATGAGGAGAAGGTTGCAAAGACTACAGAGCATTGCCAACCAGCTTCTGGAAGTAGAATGTTGGCTGGGTGGCACCTGGGCCGGGAATATGAGTACAAGAAAATGTCCATTGTGGTCTAAACAATGGGCTGCAGGTGAAATTCTGTTCGGCCTGGTGTGAGGGTTTAGAGATCTTCAGAAGTGTCCCAGTTGAAATCAAAAGACGGTTGAAAATTAAAAACAAAACAGAGAGAGAGAGAGAAACAGCTTTCTAGCTTCAGAATCTAATACTAAGTATTCTACATCCTGAAATCTCTAGCATATGTTCATCTCTGTGACAAAACCTTTTGTTTTTAGTTTATTTATTTATTTTGAGAGGGAGAGAGAGCACGAGCAGGGGAGGGCGAGAGAGAGAGGGAGAGAATCCCATGTAGGCTCTGCACTGTCAGGGCCTGACGTGGGGCTCAGACTCACAAACTGTGAGATCATGACCCAAGTAAGCCGATCATGAGTCCACTGCTTAACCAACTGAGCCACCCAGGTGCCTGGATAGAAACCTTTTTTGTTTTTATTTTATTTTAATTTTTTTAATGTTTACTTTTGAGACACAGTGAGAGAGAGACAGATTACAAGCAGGGAGGGGCAGAGGGAGAGAGGGAGACACAGAATCTGAAGCAGGCTCCAGGCTCTGAGCTGTCAGCACAGAGCTTGATGTGGGGCTCGAACCCATGAACTGCGAGATCATGACCTGAGCCGAAGTCAGACGCTTAACTGACTGAGCCACCCAGGTGCCCCAGGACAAAAACCTTTTTTAAGAGTAAAACTCTATTGAAGTTATAAATGCGAAAAAGTACACGGATTATAAGTTTATACATACTTGTTAACTATAGTCCAGACAAGAGATAAAACATGGCCAGCATCTCCACAGTAAATTTGTGATAAACCAAACGTATGCAGGATTAATGATGGAAAAACACAGGAATCAGGCATGCCTGTGATTGAATCCTGGCCCCCACCCTCCTACTAGCCGTGTGACCTTGGTTTAGTGACTTCATTGCTCTGAGCTTGTTTCCTTTCCCTGTAAAATCAAGGAGCATATATAACCTCTGCCTTACAGGACAGTAAGAGCTTAAAAACTGAAAATGTACCCAAATTGCTAGGCACAGCTCCAGTAGGTAGTGGGAACTCAGCTGCTCTCCATGATGATGATGTTGATTGATGGAGTCACTGCAGCATCTTCTGGCACATGGGACCGCAGACACATTTTCGCTTTCCTCCCTTTGCCTCTCTCTGCTCCCAGCCTCTTTGCGATACTTACCAAGGTCTCTTCTGACTGTAAGGAATATGTGATGCTCTGATGATACAAACCTCAGCTGACACCTCAGGCACCTGATGGAGGCTGGCTGGACAGATATCTGTATCCAGTGGGACCATGCCAGATCTTTCATGTTTAGGCCCCCAGAGTGTGGTTTTTAGATTCCTGGTCGAGGGCTGATTTCCCAGGGGTAGTTGGAGTCTGGGGCTCCATTAATGTAGCTCAGGTGGTGTTGGGGTCAGCAGAACTCAGCCTTAAGAATGTCCGTCCTGGCATCCTGGTGAATTCTTACTCCCAGCCTCTGGCTCTGGGAGTGAGGATGGCCCAAGGGACACACAGCATACACATATTAAGAGCCAGACCATCACGGGACGAAGGTTGAAAGTGACCCTGCCCTCAGGTTCACAGCAGACAGGCTGTGGGTCTTCACTTCACGAGACCCAGGGCTGGAGGCAGAGTGTGGGAGGGAGTGGCCCAGAGGTTCCTTCCAGCTGGGAGGGGCTGTTGCCAAGAGGAGGTGACGAGGAAGGACTTCCCAGAGGATGCCTGAATGAACAATCATGGGAAAAGGAGGAAGGGTCTCCCAGGTGGAGGAAAGAACGTATTCAAAAGCAGAGAGGCAGGGCTGGGCCGCATGCCCTGGGAGCCTGGAACTGTTCATTTTGACAGAGCTCCTGAGGATGAGGCTGAAGAGCCAGGTGAGAACAGGCTGTGAACGGTCTGGAGAGTCAGACTGAGGTGTTTGACTTGCTTTATCAGAGAATGGGGGACTGCCGAAGGTTCCTCCATTGAGGAAGCAAACAGGACCAGCTCCTGGAGATTTGCTCGGTGGAGACCGGCATGTGCACATTTGTCCAGACCTGCATTGTTTTGGGCCAATGATGGCAGCCGAATGTCCAAGCCACCTGAGTGGGCTATGAGAGCCCCTGGGATGCCCAGACCTGTGCGGAGACCTGGCTGTGGGTACAGAAGTGGGAGGGGAGGGGATAAAGGAGGAGAAGGCAGTGGGGGGAAGGGGGAGATAAGGCTCCCACCTTTGCCAAACTGCAGTCTTGTTAGAGAAGCCAGAAAGACTTGTGACAACTGAACTCTGAGTTCAGAAGCAAAGGCAAGAGATGTGTGGTCCAGCAAAGATGTGTGAGGAGGGACAGGCTGGGTAGAGCGTGGGTAGAGGAGGCAGGAAGGGTGAACTTCCTGGAGCGGAGGCAACCTTTGGAGGCTTTGGAGAGGCTGAGGGTACCGCAGGGCATTTGTGGGTATTGTCTCATATCATCTTCCTAAGAGCTCTAAGAGGTGGTACTGGTATTATCCCCATTCTACAGAGGTAGGAACTGAGGCTCAGAGAGATTAAGGCCTTGCCCGGGGCCACGCAGCTCCTGGACAAATTAATGACCCTCCCCATCCCTCTCTGGCCCCCTCCCCAGAGGTAGCTGTTGGCCTCACGCTCGTCAGCAACACCACACTAAATATAGAGAAACGCTTTGTACTGTGTGACCCGCCGTGCAGCTAGAGTATGTCCTAATGCAGGAGTGTGTGGCTCCCACAGTCCACACAGCTTCCACAGTCCCACAGTTCCAGGGGAGGGTGATCCCTAGGGACTGCAGTGCTTCTGGAGCGTTCCTGGAGGAGACTGAAGGGGAGGAGGTGGGGGCATCTGGGAGGGAGAGGTCCCTGCCAGGTGAGTGCTTCTGCCTATCTACACTGCCTGCTCTCTACACCCAGATGCAGCCACCTGTAGTGCCTCCAGAGAGTTCTAAGGACCAGTGAGAACAGCTTTGTCAGGGAGAAATGTCCCAGGCCTGTGGGTCACGCTGCTCTGGAAAGTTTGGATCTGGTAGTTTCCTCCTGAGACCAGCCTAGCTCTCAACTGCCTGGGGCTGCAGCTCAGCCTGCCCAGGCCCTGCAGCCCTCTGGGACCAAAGCCAGATGCCCTGCAGCTTTCTTGCCCTGGAATACCCTCCTAGCCATGACCTTGCCTTTAACCTCACTCCGTTTAAGCATCATCTCCTCCAGGAAGCCTTTTCTGAGCCCCACGGGCTGGGTTAGGACTTCAGATTATCTATACCCGTGCTGACTAAAGGAAATGTAATGTGAACCACATGGGATTTACAATTTCCTAGTGGTCACATGAAAAGGAAAAAAAAAAAAAAGCAGAAAGAAACCAATGAAATATTCAAATGATATATTTCATTAACTCAGTACATCTAAGATATCATCACTTCAATACAGAAATTATGAGATATATTACATTCTTTTTAAATTAAATCTTCAATGTCCAGTGTGTACTTTACAACACTTCTCGATTTGGTATCAGTCACATTTCAAGTACTCAAGAGCCACATGTGGCCAGCACAGTTGTAGAGGCAGTGAGAAGAGAATAAGGATTGATACTTAGGGTTTGGGATCAGACAGACGTGGCAGGCATGCCCTGGCTCTGCCATTTATTAGCTGCGTGGGCTTTGGGAAGTCATTAACCCCTTTGAGTCTCACTTTAGTTGTGAAAGGAGCTAACAATTTCGACATTGGAGAATTATTGGGAGCTTTAAATGAATGAATGTATGTCTGGTGTGAGGGACAGAGTAAGTGCTCAGAAAATGGTGGTGATTCATTTTACAGTACCCTCTGATATACGGGCTTTTGTGCCATTCCCCCCCAGTGGACTGACTGTAAAGTCAAGGACAGAACCTACGCGATTCCTCTAGCCTGCCCTGAGCCCAAAGCCCGGCTTGTTATGAACAGCACTGCTTGCTGAGCGAAAGATTAAATCCTTGGGCGAGGAGTCCTCACCACCCACACTGCCCACCCGGGAACCAAGGGGCCCCTGGTGGCTGGGAATCACAAGACCACGGACTGCTTGGGGTGACCTTGGCAGAGGCCACTGAAGATAAAAGAGGGAGTGGGAGGGGCCTTGCTTCAAGGGTTCTGTTTCTTCTCTGCCCCACCAGTGGCCTTAGGGGGCTGTGGCTGACACCGTGTACTTTGCCTTCTCAGCCAATGGAGCCAGTCACTTACCTCCTCCTGGATTTCCTGTATCCTGGCACTTTTACATCAGGTTCTCTTGAGTTAAAATTTAAGAGAAAAGAATTTCTTCTGCTTTCCAGGCAGACCAGAGAGGGGTTGAGGGGTGTTCCTTTCTCTTATGCCAGCATTTGCTGATCTCCTGTCACAGCATCCCAGTAACAGAGATAGGACAGGAGTAATTTCTCCCATTTTACAGACGAGAAAACAAGCTCAGAGAGGTCCAATAATCTCTCCAAGTGGGTAGAACCAGGGCTGGAAGCAGAATCCAGAGCTATGGGAATTGAAAAGACCCTCCTCACTGGGTGGGTTCCTGTTTGTCCATCTGGGCTCCTAGCATTTCTCTATGGGGGCTTTCATGAGATGTGGTCATGTTGGGTTCTGTTCCTGTGCCTCAGTTTCCCTGCCTGGAGAATGAAGGCAGCAAAGTAACAAGTATTAATTTCAACTCTGTAAGGGGCCATGTGTTCTTCAGAATACTGCCAGCCCACCCCCAGCCAGATTTCTCTGGAAAACGTTATGGCAGGGTAAAGTGGAAAGTGGTCCAGAGAGCTAGTGTGACTGAGCAACTATAACCTTGGACAGGTCACTCACCACTCTGGGCCTCAGCCTGCCTATTTATAAAATGGGGATGATATTATATCGCAAGATGTTGTGACAGTCGCACACAAAAGTACTTCACAAACTGGAATGTGCTAATAGAAATGTTAGTCAACCATAATAATAGAAGTAGAAATAATGATAATAGTAGAAGATGCATGCCTTTCTGTGTGGTCCCACTGACCTGGAGGGAATTGGGCCTTTTGGGTATAAATCCAGAATGATGTCTGGGAATGTCCTGCCTTGGCCTTTGGAATGTAGCTTGGATTGTTCTGGGAAAGTGAGAAGCTCCATCTAGCTGAGGAGGGTGGGAAAGTGGCCCTGACCCAGGGGAGGAGGGGGAAGGAAGGAAGGGGGGGGGTCCAGAGAAGGAGAGTGAACTAGGAGGCCCTGAGCTCTGTCCTGCCCACAGGGGCCCAGGGTTGGGAAGGTCAGTGAACAGAAGAGGCTCAGAGTCAATCCAGAATAAAAATACTAGCCGGCCGGCGGGGAGTCAAAGATCTTAAGCGGATATGCCTAAGAAACGGTAAATTTATCTGGTGTAACTCCTAAATTTTACTGATCCTTTCACTCATTCATTTGAATAAATGCATAGTGAATGGAACTGAAACAAAGCATCCCCAGTGGCAAAGTAACTTGCCCGAGGCCAAGCCCCTGAAGGCCTGGGGAGTTCCTGGGAGGAATTTGGGAAGCTGGGGGAATGAAAAGTCCAAAGGCAAAAGAGGACATCTGTAAGGAAGTCCGCCCAGCAGGACTCTGGTCCTTCAATGAATTGGCCCTGGCCTGATTTGTCCATCTTCCTGGTTCCTGTCTGGAGCAAGGGCACGTTCTCTAGGACTGGGAGGAACAGGCGTCCTTCTGTCTGCTCTCTGCCCACTTCTAAGGCTAGTGGGCAGCAGGGTGAGTGAAGGGACCGGAAGCTGTGTCTTGGGAATATCTAGTGAAGGAGTTTGTCATGTGTAAATTGAAGAGAAGACTTGGTGTGGGGGTGGAAAAAAAGGGACACAACTGCTATCTTGAGTTCTCTGAAGGGTGCTGGGCAAAAGGCATGGGCTCATTCTGTGGAGGCTGTAGGGGTGGTTAGGACCTAGGGTGGAAGATCACCATGATGGAGCAGCCACTTCTGGTGGGAGAAGTGGAGGGAGGGAATTGTTTGTCCCTGAGTGTGCATGTAGAGGCTGATGCTGGTGAATTGACACTGAAGGACACAATCCACTGGTGAAGCTGACACTGAGGGACCTGCAGCTTAGGGGGACAGATGGCTTGGCTGCATGTCTGGGCTGCCTCCCCACTTTGGGCCTCTGCGGGATCCAGTGTGATGGAGTCTGGGGTGACTAGACCAAGGGCTGGCACATAGTAGGCACTCAGAAATTATTTGAAGAATGAAAAAAATAGATGTGTATGCCTGGGGGAGGGGTTAGGGAGTAGAGGTCATGTGGGCTGCAAACATGGACCATGGGCAGAAGTCTTTGGAGATCATGTTGGGAGTTACCCACCGTCTTCCCTGGGGCTTCCCTAGAGATGAAATGGGACCCTAGAGATGAGTACTTCCAACGCTTTCTTCGATTGTCTGCAAACTGGGGCCCAGAGTGGGAAAACAACTTGCCCAAAACTACTGGCCAAGACAGTGGCAGAGCTGGACCAGAACCCAGGCCCTCTGGCTCTGAGGGTCCTCTGCCATTTGAGGTCCTAGCCTATGAACCAAAGGAGTTGGAGGTGTGGTAGTTAGAACCAGCTTTTTGAGTTAGTGCTGCTGGAGGGGAGGAACAGGGTTTCACGTGGTTTTGAGTTATCTCAGTGCCACAGACCCTTTGGCCACCCCACACCATTTTCCTGGAGCCACACACAAATCCAGGAAGAAACCACATTTGTACCCAGGCCCAGGCCCCAGTTACACTTAGGGTCACTGCCACCAAACCACATATGGGCAAATGCACACATACACATACTCAGAGACACACAGGATCCCAGGAGACTGCACATACCTCCTCCCGGATGGGGGAGGAGCCCTGAGTCCCACGGAGATTGTGCTGCTGGGGAGGTGAGGGTATCCAGCTCCGCTTGGTGGGCTGGGAGGCCCACTGAGGCTGAGTCACCCCTTCTGAGTCAGGGATCCTCCCTCCTCCTCCCCTCCCCCTCCCTCTGTCCCTGCTGAGCTCCCAAGAGGAGCTGGCCCGGAGAGGAGGGCCCAGGCTGGGGGTGGGGTGGGGGTGGAGAGGCGGGGAGGGCAGCGAAGACGCAAGAGTTGGCTCGGTGGCTCCACCGCGGTCCCGCAGTGGTCTGGGAACTGCCGGTGGCAGCGCCGAAGAGGAGGTGGCCTGGGGGCCTGAGAGAGGGAGAGAGAGAGAGAGAGAGAGGGAGAAGGAGAAGGAGGAGGAGAGGGAGGCTGGCAGAGAGGAGGCGGAGGCAGGGGCAGGGACGCCGGAGGGGGCAGGCAGGCGCGCGCGGCGGCCGCCCCTGGGCTGGGCGCGGAGGCCGGGCGGGGGCGGGGGCTGGCCGCGCGTCGGGCGCCAGGCCCGGGGCTGTGGGCACAGTGCCCAGCCCCCGGCGCACGCCGAGCCGCCGCCGCCGCCGCCGCTGCTGCAGTCGGCATCCATCAGCGGGCGGGGGTGTCGTGGAACAGGCTGCTCCGCAGAGTCCGCCGCGGCCCCGCGCGCCCGCCCCGCCCCGCGGCCTGCCGGCCCCGCAGGAGCCGACGGGGCGCCCCCCCACCCAGCCTGCCCGAGATGGGGACCCCTGGGCTCAGGTAGGCACGTGGGGGGATCAGGTGGCACGGGGCGGGGGAGGCTGGGGACTCAGTACATGTAGGCCCAGCCTGCAGCCCTGGGGAGGACTGGGGGCGAGGGGGCGAGACCGGGAGGAACTGAGTTTGCACGCTGTTGGCCCCCTGGCCAGTGTGTGTGGGGGTTCTTGCTGCTCCTCTCTACCTCCCGGGTCTGCAGCCTTCTCAAGGCCTGGAGAGAGGTGGGCAGGCTGTGGGCTGGTGGTTACTGTTGGGATGAAGGTCTGCTGGGTGCTAGGCTCCCTAGCTGGGCCACTCTGTTCTCGGAGACCATTCTTCCCGCCTCTGTGGAGGCCGGGGGTTCCCGGGTCTCCGCATCCAAGTTTCAGATGCTGCAGGCCTGTCTCTTGGTTGGAGACCCGGGTGCTGGGGAAGCCCCTGCCCTCTTCCTCACCCGCTGGTTATGGACCTTTCTCCACTCTGGGCTCACTTCCCAACCCATCTCCCCTCCAAGTCTCCCAAAGCTGGGCAGATGGATATTAGTCCTGGACCTTTGTGGTTCTGGCTTGGTATTGTTCTGGCCAGAGGGTGCCCCCACCAATTAGACGGAGAGGACTTGTGGGTCCCAGTTGTATCTGGCATCTTCATGCTTAGGAATGTCCAAGGACCCAAGAAGCTGGGGTTTGGGGAACAGGTATGGGCGAGGGTGAGCGACTACAGCCACCAGGGTACTTACCAGGTGCTGAGGCCACTGCTTGGCAGAGCTATGGCCCCAGGATGGTACTTGGGGACCTTGAGGGGCTGGACAAGGACTAGGAAGGAGTTCTGAAGATACTGGTCTCCTTGTCAGCTGCGGGCTATGGTCCTTGCCCCCTCCCCCATCTCTGAGATTGCACTGGTGGGGGAGAGGCACTACCACGTGTTCCCGCCTTCACTTCTGGATCTGCATATCATCTCCTCTGCAAAGGTGGGAGTGTAAGAGGGATGGATTTAGGACCTCTCCAGGGCTGCTCGGGTCTGGCTGCTCCAATTCTCCCCCACTTCCCAGCATTAGAAGTCTTCCAGAATCAGCAGCAGTTGGGCCAGGTTGAGAGTTGGAGATGGGAATGGTGCCCCCAGGAGCTCCTAGAAGACAGTGCTGCCTGACCTGGGCAAGGGTGTGGAGAATAGAGGCGGCTGTGTGCCCGCCTGCCCACCCATTCCTCCAGATGGAGCCTGCGGCAGAGGCAGCCTGTGCCAGCCTCCTCTCCGAGCCACCGTGGCCCAGGGAGGCACTGCCAGCTCCGTGCAGGGATGAAGCTGGCTTCTGCTGGCCAGCCTGAGGTCATCGTGCCCGGCAACCCAACGCACAGCCTTTGTGGTGCACAGAACATGGGCCCTTGAGGGACCCCTTAGGGCAGTCCTGGAGATCAGTGCAGGGGACGTTGTTCCTATTAAAACCCTTCCTGGACCACACACAGCAGTTCCCTGGGCTCAGCTCTGTGAGCTTCATGGAGCTTTTATAGAACCTGCATGAGAATGATCCTTGGCCCTCTAGTCCTCACTTGGTAAATAATGAAAGCTTGAATGAGGCCAACAGAGGAAGAATGACTTGTCCAAGGTCATGTAGCAGCTGAGTGGGAGAGCTAGCACCAATGTATCCAGGTCTTTTAGCTCTTGGTTTGAGGTCCTTGCAGCCCAAACATCTGCTTCCCTTTTGCCGTGGCTGTTCCATACACAGGGCTCTGGCACGGCCTGGGCATTACGGCCTGGAGCCTGAGGCTACCCCTTAGGAGGGGTCTCGCATTGGCCTCCCAGCCAGTGTCCCCAGAAGGTGAGGAGGAAAGGTCAGGCCGCCTCGCAGATAATGGGCCAGGGTTGAGGCAATGGCAGCTGATAGCTCTTGACCTTCCTGGTTATATATGGAGACAAGAGGATGCTGGATGCCCAGGGATGTTCTGGGCCTGAGCCTCCAGAGGCAGTAGATAGGTCTCCTGACTGGACTGGCTGATATAGGAAGTACCTCTGTGTTAGCTCCAACCTGGACTCCTCTGTGGACCTCTCTGGGCTTCTGTGTCCCCAGTTATTAAAAGGTGATAATAATCTCTATCTGGAGTAATAACAGTGATTATACAATCAGAGTGATGGCATTTATTTTTATTTTTATTTTTAAAGTTTATTTATTTATTCTGAGAGAGAGAGAGAGAGAGAGAGAGAGAGTAAGAGAGAATCCCAAGCAGGCTCTGCACTGTCAGTGCAGAGCCTGAAGCAAAGCTCGAACCCACGAACCATGAGATCATGACCTGACCTGAAGTTGGAAGCTTAACGGACTGAGCCACCCAGGCACCCCAGGGTGATGGGATTTATTGAGCACCTACTGTGTGCCAGTGCTCTGCATATCTCACAGCAACCCTGTCAGGTATTATCCACTTTTTACAAATGAGACACTGAGGCTCAAAGAGGTTGTGTCACCTGCCTGAGGCTACACAGCTGGAAAGTGTGGGGCTGTGTGTGTCCAGAGCTCCTCTCTCTTGCCATGACATTATACCTGAGGCAGTGTCCTGGGAGTACCAGGTTGGTGTCCGGGAGAACCAAACAACTGATTTGCCAGGGCCAGTCTGGGTAGAGAGGTATGTGTTGGGTCTGGTGAGGCAAAGGTGGT
This sequence comes from Cryptoprocta ferox, assembly GCA_028646485.1. Lineage (NCBI taxonomy): Eukaryota > Metazoa > Chordata > Mammalia > Carnivora > Eupleridae > Cryptoprocta > Cryptoprocta ferox. The sequence goes on along the minus strand of CM053576.1, from coordinate 21,815,490 downwards.
TCTGGGCCCCAAGTGCTCCAGAGGGGTAGAGGCAGAGGCAGAGAGGTACTAGCTAGGAGTTCTGAGACAGGGCTCACCTTGGCCTTTTGCTTCCTGGCCACGATCCCCTATAAGTGGGGCTGCTCGCTGCCCCCACTGGCTGTCAGGGAAGTCTAGTTAGCCCCCACCCCCACCACATTTGATAGGACCCTAATGACCTGAAAACACAGGGTGAGAATGCAGGGGCACCAGCTGGGACTGTGACAAAGGCCCTATAGGGAGAGGACCTGCGTCTGGGTGGATGAGTGAGGTGGGAGAAGGCTGGCACTACTTCCTCTGTGGGTGGGAGGTTTGTGGATAAGAATAGTAACAGCCAGCATTTATTGAGCACCTATTGCATGCCAGGCATTGTTTTAAGGGCTTACCTATACAACTCAAGTAATCTTCACAAAACCTTGTTAGGTAGGAATGACTCTTCTCATTTTACAGATTGAGGGAACTGAGGCTTACAGGCAGGGGAAAGACAGTTGCTAGCTCATAGGGGGGGCCCTGGTCTAAATCCAGGCAGCGTGGATCAGAGCCATTTACTGATGGCCATGTCAGCAGCCTGCAGTTTCTTCTCAGAGGTCATATTCAGTTTTGTTCAATTTGAAAAATATTCTCTGAGCACCTCCCGCAGGCCCATGTCACCTCTGAGGAAACATCCCTCTCTTTAAGGGGCTCACAGTCTAGCCAGAGAGACACAGACAGGACACAGGGAAAGTAAAGGGCAAGCTGTTCCATATGCTAAGCATAGATTCCTATTTTGGCGATCAGGAGCTTGTGTGCTGGGCATGAAAGGTCAAATGGAATTTCAGTAGCTGTGAGGGAAGGGCACCCTCAGGTCAGGGGGGAAGGAAGTAGGGCCGCCTTTGATGAAGAGTCTGGTATGCATGGGGCGGATGGCACAGGGGGCTGGGGGCACTGGGAGGTGACAAAGTCAGCTTGGGTTTGGGTCTTCGGGAAGGCTCTGGAGTCCACCAGACCTGAGCTCTTGTCACAGGTCCACTGTGTACCAGCCACGTGCCCTCGGGCACATCACTTAGCTGGCCTGAGCCTCAGTTTCCTCCTCTGTAAAATATGGATAAACACACTTATTGTGTGGAGCCCACGTGTGGTGGCTGTTACATAAAAGACCTAGCACAGTGCTCGCACATCCTGGGGACTCAGTAAACATTACTTCTCTCTCCCTTCAGTCATTCTCGGTAATCAGGCTAAGGTGTTTCCACTTGACAGGAGCCTGGAGGCTCTTTGGTCTGCGTGGGGCATGCGTGCACTGAGGCATGACAGAACTGTTTGGGAAGGTCCCTTTGGAGACTGTAAGAACCACAAAGAGGGGGTAGACTGCAGCCTTGCCCGAGAAGCATCAGCCCTGTGGACTTGGTGGGCTGGGGAGGGAGGATGCCTACCACATGGTGGGTGGCTTAGCTGGTTGGGGTGGGGAAGGCCACAGGGGCCATTAATTCGGTTTGAGGCCTTGTGAGTTTAGGATGAAGGACTCTCCCTTCAGTCAATCTGAAGGTTGCATGGCATCTTTGTACATCTGTTTTTTTTTTCTTTTGAATAATTTCGTTTGGATGAATCCCCATCAGAGCTTCCTGTATAATGGCAGCAAATTGGGACTAAGTGCCCGACAATAGGAAGATGATTGAGACGTTTTGGAACATCCAGTGGATAAAATAATATACAGCCACGAACAGCCACAGAAATACTTATTCTTGCAGCATATGGAGCTATGTACTTGCGAAGCTCCTTTGCATCCTTTATTGATTTCATGTTCCTGTGATGGGGTGGGACAGGGGTGAGATTCCTCCAGGGCGTGAAGAGATACAGGTTGGGTTCTAATCCCCTTGGGGGCAGGATGCATGCTTATTCATTGTTCTCTCCTCAGCTTGTAGCTCAGTGGTTTGCAAATGCTTGTCTGGTTGAAAGAGTTGATTGAAGGAACAAAGCAGAGGGGAATTGACTTGTCCAAGGTCACTCCAGCTATAGGACCCAGGACCTGGTCCCCTCATCCTTACCTGCCGCATTCTTACCACTGAGTAGCTATGCAGAGGAGTAGGGTGGAGGGCTTCCCAGCCAAGAACTTGGGATGCACACAGACCAGGGCTCAAGTCTACTTTCTGTCCTTAGGAGCTGCCAGGCTTTGGCAAATTGATCTTTTAGCTTCACTTTCCCCATCTGTAACATAGACAGTCCAAGTACCTGCTTTTAGGGTAGGTGTCAAGATTCAGTGATTTAAGGCATGTAAAACTCTTAGCTTGTTAACTAGCACATAGTAAAGCACCCATGAATACGAACTATGATGATAATGATATAATAATGTGGAAATATATCTGATACAATTAATGTTCAATGGAAAAAACGCCATAAAATTATAAGCACTCAGACTAAAGTGGTGTAAAATTAGATACGACCGTGGATTACAGATTGGAAGAGAACAGGCAGAAAAGGAGCTATGACAGGTATGACAGGAGGTCAGTAAAACTGATCAGAACAAATCTTTTTAAAAAATACTTTATTTCTGAGGCGCCTGGGTGGCTCAGTGGGTTAAGCGTCTGACTTCAGCTCAGGTCATGATCTCGCTGTCTCTGAGTTCAAGCCCCACATCAGGCTCTGTGCTGACAGCTTAGAGCCTGGAGCCTGCTTCAGATTCTGTGTCTCCCTCTCTCTCTGCCCCTCCCCCACTCACGCTCTGTCTCTCACTCTCAAAAATGAACAAATGTAAAAAAAAGTTTTTAAATACTTTATTTCTTCTTTAGTTTTAATTTTTTAATGTTTATTTATTTGAGAGAGAGAGAGAGAGAGATAATGAATGGGGGAGGGACAGAGAGAGAGGGAGACATAGAATCTGAAGCAGGCTTCAGGCTCTGAGTTGTCAGCACAGAGCCTGTTGCGGGGCTCTAACTCATGAACTGTGAGATCATGACCTGAGCTGAAGTCGGATGGTTAACTGACTGAGCCACCCAGGCGCCCCTCTTCTTTAGTTTTAATTTAAAAAGGAATATATGAAAAATCTTAATAATACAGATGTGTATTCTCCCCTTGTCTCTCCAACCAAAATTCTTCTCTCCAAAAGTAGCCAATGATAATAGTATGTGTGTTTTGAGTCCTGCCAGGATATTTTCTTTTTTAAAAAAATTTTATTTATTTAGTTTGAGAGAGAGTGTGTGTGTGTGAGCAGGGGAAAGACAGAGAGAGAGAGGGAGAGAGAGTCCTAAGCAGGCTCTGTGCTGTCAGTGTGGAACCCAACACGGGGCTTGATCCCACAAACCCTGAGATCATGACCTGAGCCGAAGTCAAGAGTTGGAGACCTAACCAACTGAGCCACCCAGCCACCCCCTGCCAGGGTATTTTCTATGCCTACATAAGCATTCAAACTAGAATGGGACCATATCATTGTTTTACAATTTGCATTTTTTTCATTTATATATTGACATCTTTCTATGTTGGTAAATATAAAATCTATGGCAAAATTTTTCACAAGTATGTAATACTTTTGTAACTCATGTTTTTAAATGGGTAAATCCTAGTTACTTTGGCCAGTGCCCTGTTGTTGGACATTTAAAGTTATTCCCAATTTTACTCTATTCCAAATAATGCTGACAATGAACTCCAAGAGTGGCTGAACAATTAAATAAAATGAAATGTGAGAGGGAGTCAGAAACCGTGAAGCCATGAGGGCTTCTCAGCAGAACTTGGGGGGCAAGGACACTGAGGGCTGGCCTGCTTGGAGGAGGCCCTGTCTCTGTCACCCTCAAAGGGTGAGGATGTCCCAGGGAAACCCTTTCTGTCACTGACCCACTGTGAAGCTCACTTCTGGAGCTTCCAAATTCTCTTTGGATGCTCTAAGCTGTTGCCTGGGTCATGCTGCCCGCTCACACCTTGAGTGTCCTTGGACAAGTTCTTTGCCTTCTTTGGACCTCACTTTGCCCATCTGTGTGGTAGTGACAACCTTACTGGTGAGGGCCACTGTTTCCACTTATTGAGTGTCTGCTGTAGGGCGACCAGGTGCCAGGGCTAGCTTCACATGCATTCTCTCATTTCTTTCGCACTAAATGCCTTTGAGGGGTAGGGGGTGTTATTCTCATTTTGCATGCTCAAACTGGCTCTCAGTGAGGTTAAGTAACTTGCCCAAGGTCCTCAAGCCAGGATTCACACTCTGGTCCAAAGCCTGTGTTCATAACTGCTGTTCCATGTTTCCTCTCACCTCTCACCTGCTGATTGGTGAGATCCAACCAAAATGGTGATTATAAAGGGATTCTTTAAATTGTAAACCACCCCACGTGTGGGAGGGGTTGGTACTGCTGTTATTTCTACATCCAGAGCAACGGTAGCTTTGGTTACATGGTTGACAGTAAGTTGGAGGTTGTGGGATGTGGCAGGATTGAGGGGGAAGAGCACGGGACCATCAGCCAGCAGATCCGGGGTCCTAGTTCTGGCTCTACTTGAACTAACTAGCTTTGTGACCTTGGCCAGCCAAGCCAGCCTGGGGAAGGAGCCCATCTGCCCTGTGTGGCCCTTGTGCAGCTCAAATGAGACAAAGCCTGGAAGACGGCCAGCTCATTGCCTGGATTTCAGAGGATGCCCCGCTACGGGGAGGTCTCTGTCTGCCTCTGCAGTCATCAGTGTGGTCCATGCGGGAGGCAGTTCTCTTTTCTGATGCTGTTACTCTGCAGTCCTGGGCATGTCATGTGGTCCCCCGCCCACAACTGCACATTCAGCCTGTGGCTCCGTGGTGGCACGTGAACCCTTTGGGCAAGAAGCCAGTGCTGACGGGTGGCAGCCTCTTCACTTACTTGGTTTTATTTAATGCGGTGCCCATGGTCACTGCAAGCGCCTGACAAATTGCCATCTCCCCACTGCCTTGTATGGACCTAAGCAGCCATGTGAACGGCTGCGGGCCCAGCTCCTGTTTTAGCCCTGCTGCCTCTGTCAGGGGCTCCTGAGCCTTGGCCTGGAGGGCCAAACAGGGCCCCAGGGGCAGCTGTCTCAGCCTGCACCCTCCTCCCTCATGGCGGGCAGGCATTTCATTCATGTCCACCCAGAGGTTGTCATTCTGGGAAGTGAATGCTCTGTGCTGGGGAAATCCCCATAGGAAGGAACTTCATCTTTAGAGGGGAAAGAGTAAGTCTTAATAGACTCGTCCTCCCTGTCTCGTTTCTTTCCATTCTTTTCTTTTTCTTTCTGACTCCAAAAGTAATACATATTCATTGTAGAAAAATTGTGAGACTCAGAAAACCCCTCTAAAATGTCGCAAAAGGGAAGTGTGTAATTCTTTCTCTAAGGGAGTGCTATTGTTCACACTTCAGCCTTCCGGCTTAACGCTCGAGATGAGAATATCTACTATTTCTTGAGTACTAACTCTGGGTTTTGGTATGTGTTAAGTGCTTTATGGGCATGATCTGGTTCAATTTTCACAGTACCCTGTGAAATAGGCAAGATTATCATCATGAATTTTACAGATGAAGACACCAAAGCACAGAGAGTTTAAGAGACCTGTTCAGGGTCTCCTTGTCTCCCATTTTATCCCTGACCACTACTAGATGATACTGCCTTTTCCCAATTCTCCTCCCCTCCTTCTCTAATTCGTGTATTTGTTTAGTGTCAGGAAGTGCATCTGTCAGATTCTGGCAGAAAACAGAATTCCACTCAGATGCTTACACTAAGGAGATGTGAATAAAGGTGTGGGCGGGGTTAAGGAAATCACAAGGGCTGCCCACAAAGTAACAGTGACGAAGCTGTTTTCGCCCTTCTGCCTGAATGAGCAGAGGGAGGGAACAGTATTACCAGAAATCAGTGATGGCTGGACCTGTTCAAGGAGCTGACACAGAGGGGCTCAGCCACCAACAGAACCACAGGGAGAGAAATTGGAAAGATGTTTCTCACCTTCCCATTGGCCTATAACTCATACCTCCCATTGGCCAAACCCAACCAGAAGTCAGCAGGCAAGGAAGCTCAGTCCAAGGAGTCAGCCTCCTGCTTCTTGGAGCAAGGCACAGATCTGGAGGTGCTCAGGAGACATGGTTGGAAGGGGGTGGGGGAGGTGTGCCCCCTGAGTTCCCCAAAAGAAAGAAGTTATCTTGGTAACTGTGATTATTGAAAACATCATTCAAAACAGAAGTTTCACTTGCTGTCTGGCATTCTCTTGACATTTTGGTGTCTTCCATCTCTCTCTCTTTCTCTCTTTCTCTCTCTCTCTCTCTCTCTCTGCCTGCTCCTTCCTTCCATTAGTTCCTACCTGGTTCAGAATTCCCAAGAATGCCTGGGCAAAAGTCACAGGTATGCAAGATTTAGAAGAGAGCCTTACTGGCTAGGAAGTAATTGTCATGACCATAGGCACACATGACTATGTGTGCCCTCATGATGTTCCATTTTAGTGCACATGCATGTGAAGACGTGCTTCTGGTATATATCATCAGCATCTATAACATGCTCTTCCTAAAATATTTGACTTCAACTTTTGTATCCGAAAGTCCTTGGTTCTCTGTAATGTCCTTTGTCTACGTGGCTGGGCTCTGAAGTGAGGGGACAGGGGCTCTCATCCCTGTTTGGCAGGTGAGGAAGCCAGTGCTCACGAGGGGTGAAGTGACTTGCTCAAGGCCCTTCAGATAGGATGTGGCAGAACTGAAGCAAGATGCAGTGGTCCTAACTCTGAACTCGGCTCTTCCCAGTATATTTGTCTTTCACTCTTGGGAAGTTTTTCCTTAGCCAGACTTACCCCCTGGAGAAATTAGTACAGGTCTCCTGAGGCTACTAAAATGCCATGGAGTGGGAGGGACTTTGGAGTTGGAGAGACTTGGCACAGTCTTATGACCTTGGGCAAATCAGCATACCTCTTTGGGCCTGTGTGTCCTCATCAGTAAAATAAGGATGATAATATCAGGAGTTTGGATGGAAAAGTCAGGTGCTTAAGGTCTGATAAGTCATCAGGACAGGCTGGCTGGCTGGTAGCCACAAGACTCCTGAGGTGAATGCAGCCCAGGTCTCTGTCCTCAGTTGAGTAGACTTAAAACTTGTCTCGTTGGTGTTTCATCCACCCATAACCCATTTGTCCATCTACCCATCCTTCTGACACCAGACCCCCTGGATTTCTATTCCGGCACTGCCATGCACTCGTGTATGATCTTGGGCAGGTTTCTTAACTTCTCAGTGCTCCAGTTTCTTCTTTTATAAAATAGAGATAATAAAAGTACCAATTATAGGTTATTGTGAAGGTTAAAAGAGTTAATTCATATAAAGTGCCTGGCATATAGCAAACTCTATAAATGTTAGCTTTGTTGGTACTTATCAAGAATTACACTCAGTCCTGGGGATAATGGCAAACGAGACAGATAGATTTTTGTCTTTATGGAGTTGATATTCTAGAGGAATAGAAACAAGTAAGTAAAAAGAAATATGTTTCATTTGTGCTGGTTGCTATGGAAAAAAACAACAACCCACCCAGCATGGTTGCTTAATGGGTACAGTGTTTCTGTTTGGGGTAATGAAAAATTTTGGAACTAGATAGTGGCGACTGATTGTTGCACAACGTTGTGACTGTAATTCACATCATGGAATAGTTACACTTAAAAATTGTTAAAAGGGCAAAAACAAAACAAAATAAAACCAAGCCCCAAATGCAGCATGCTCTCACCAAAATAATAAGAGGACAGACCCACTTAGACAGAGGGGTCAGGGGGTGCATGGATTGAGGTCTGAAGGATGAGAGCTGCCCTGTCAAGAGATGGGACAAGCCCATTGTCCACACACAGGATCCATTAGGGCAAAGCCCCATGGCAGGGGCTAGCCTCTTGTGGTTGAGAAGTAGACAGAAAGCCAGTATGACAGGCTCACAGTGATGGTGGAGCTGATACAGCGGCCATTAGCAGGGACCTTTAACTTTGATAAGAAGTTTGTGTTTTATTTTGATGGTAACTCTTGGAAGGTTTTAAGGAGGGCATCCAAGAAAATGGAAAGCATAGGAAATACAGTCAATGGTGTCATAATAGTGTTGTGTGGTGACTGATGGTAGCTACATCCGTGGGGAGCATAGTGACGTATAGACGTCCATTCACTATATTGAGAAACGAAGGTAACGTTGTGTGTCAACGATAATTTGAATTTAAAAAAATGAGGACGCCATCCAGATGGATTTAGAAAAGATCCCTGTGGCTGTTCTGAAGAGAATAAACTGTAGGAGGGCCCAGGGGGCCACAGAGAGTCCATGAAGGAGGCTAGGCAGCCATGGGTTGCCAGTGGCTTGGGCCTGTGCTATGCCTGTGGGGATGGAGAAGAACAGATCCAAGTTACTGGTTTCAGAGATGCTGATTCACGCTAACCCTGGTTGTAGGGTCTGATGTATAAACCGGCTGGTTCATTTTTGATGAGTTGGTGCAATTACAGGCCAAATGGATATTGCCTTTCCTGGGCTAGGACGTCCTGTCCCAGCAGGCCACCCAGATGGAAAGCCATACAGTGCCCCTGGAGGGGGGGCCAGGGGAGCCGGCCAGCGGCTGCAACGTTAAAGAGCATCAAATGCTGCCAACTTTCTGGACTTGCCTGAGACCAGGCTGTGCCCTTTTCCTCCAGACGGGACTGGTGTGGGCACCGTCAGCATTTACTTCTTCGGCTGACCTTTCTCTCTTCGAATCCTGTGCATGGGGTTTTCATATGTTAGTGCCATCAGTCTGGCCTTGCTGGCCTCTGTTTCTTTCTTTATTAATTTTTTTAAATTTTTAAAAATGTTTATTTAATTTTGGGAGAGAGAGATAGAACATGACCGGAAAGGGGCAGAGAGAGAAAGGGAGGCACAGAATCCAAAGCGGGGTCCAGGCTCCAAGCTGTCAGCACAGAGCCCGACGCAGGGCTTGAACCCACGAGCCATGAGATCATGACCTGAGCCAAAGTTGGACACTAACTGACTGAGCCACCCAGGTACCCCGGTCTCTGTTTCTTACAACCATCTCTTTCTCTATCCGTCTGGGCTGGCACTTCTTCTTCTTCTTTTTTTTTTAGTTATTTATTTTTGAGAGAGAAAAACAGCATGTGTGGGGAAGGGGCAAAAAGAGAGGGAGACACAGAATCCGAAGCAGGCTCTGGGCTCTGAGCTGTGGGCACAGAGCCTGACACAGGGCTTGAACTCACAGACTGTGAGATCATGACGTGAGCTGAGTCAGATGCTTAACCTACTGAGCCACCCAGGCACCCCTGGGCTGGCACTTCTGAACTCCTAGTTCTCAGACCACTCCCCACTTCTCATTACTGTTTGTGATTATAGACCCTCTCAGGGTTGTTTTATTGGGGACACACCATGCTAAGTGCTCTGTCTTGGTTATTTTCCTGACTCTCTACCACCACCCTCAGAGGGAGGGAGGAGTATCTCTGTTTTACAGATGAGGTGACTGAGACTCAGAGCATTGAAGCCACTTGCCCATGGTCACAGAGTGAGCCAGTGGTGGAGCCAGGCTTCGGGTCTGACCTAGGTGTGCCCCCTGCCCTGGTATCCTGTGAGGAGTCCATGAGATGATGGTGTGTCGAATCCCCAACCCTGGGCCTGGCCCACAGCAGTGCTCAGTGACGGGAGTCTTGCCCTTTCCAGCAGAGTAACACTTGTGAGTCTTGTAAGGCTGCCTGCCTTACCCCCTCCCCCACCCTGGTTCCCTCTCTTCTCCCCACCTCCAACCTGTTCCACCTGCCGGGCTGTTTGGAGCTCACCTTTTATAGGCTTCTCGTTCTGAGGTGTCAGGATGTCAAAGCCTCCTCTCTGGCCTCCACACAGCCCTACCTGTTCCCATCTCTGGACATTTGCCCACTTGGTGACTCAGCCCAAATGCCCTCCCTGCCATGCCCATAGTTCTCCCTTTTGGCAAAACCTAACCCCACTCCCTACCCTGTAGGCCTTTCTTTGGGTACTCTAGGTCATACTCCTCATCGCCAACTGCCCGGAATCTTCTAGAGGCTGAAACATACACCAACAAATCTAAGTCACATCCTGCCTGGTGTTTAACCATTTTCTGGGTGAGCATTGTGCTTCCGTGTTGCGGTGAGATCCAAGGAACCAGCCCGTGCTTCCCCTGGGGCCCCCGCAGTGCCCAGCGGGCTCCCGCAGCCTCTGCTGGCCTGGGCCTGGGCAGAACTGTGCCCACGCGACTGGCCGTGGCAGAAACCAAGGCCAGGTTCCTGGCTTGCGCTTTCTGTGGCCTAGTGAGAGAACCATGCTGTTATCCTTGGACTTGTCAAATAAAGAAGAATCTCATCATAGGCTTAAATAATAATAATAATAATGTTTTTCTTTTAATTTCATAAACATTTTAAGTTTAAGCAGACTTTTTCTCCTCATGTTGTCATACCAAGCCCGGTGCATTGGAGTATTTTATTTTTTTAACCTCTAATTTTTTTTTAAATCAAGAAATCTTCAAGTGTAATAGAAAAATTGAGAACTACAGTTAAACAGAAAGAAGGAAAAATAATCTGTATTCTTGGTGTCTAGAAACAACTATAATTAATACTTTGTTGAATATTCTGCATTTATATATATGTAGTTATCAAAATAGGGTCAATCTATACAAGCTACTGTGGATCAAGCTTGTCATTCAGATCTTTTACATCGTCATTTTTTTTTTTTTTTTTTTTTTTACTCTCTAGAAAGCATGAGCCACCAGGCCCAGGCCGTGGGGTTGTAGTAGGGCTCATGCCACTTGTTTGACTTCCAGCCTGGGCTTGAGTGCTTTCTCCTTCCAGTTGATTCTGTTCAAGTTTGCTTGAGGCAGTAGAGTGCAGTGGGAAGAATAAGGGCCACAGTGCTAGGATCTGGAGAGCCGGGAGGCTGGATGGGGAAGAGAGTGGGCGGGAGGGATCAAGGAAGATCTGTCTGCCTGTCAGTCACTCAAGTCTCTTTTGCTCTCTGAGTCTCACCTGGAAAAGGAGAGCTTGAAAGACGTTCACCTCCTCTCATGTGTGGTGCTGTTAGCCAGGAGGCCGTGCTGGAGAGAGAGCTGGGCAGGGGAAGGGCTCTGATATTTATTTAAGACCGCCGTCCTGGCTGTGTGATGCGGTCCAGGGAAGGTTCGGGGAGGACTGTCTGAAACCAGACTGAAGCGGAGGGGAGGAGTAGATGCGCCAGAGCCGCCGGGCTACCTGGGCCCATGAAGGTCATGTGGACTCTGCTTCTCACAGCAGAAAGCCTACAACTTAGTCTGTAGATTTTTTTTTTTAATCTTTATTTATTTTTGAGAGAGAGACACAGAGTATGGGTCGGGGAGGAACAGAGAGAGAGGGAGATACAGAATCCGAAGCAGCCTCCAGGCTCTGAGCTGTCAGCACAGAGCCCGACACAGGGCTCGAACTCTTGAACTGTGAGATCATGACCTGAGCCGAAGTCGGACGCTTAACCGACTGAGCCATCCAGGTGCCCTGTAGATTTTTTTTTTAAAGCAAAACTAAGTAGGCATTTACTTTAAGGGTTCTTCTTATAGAGCTCATCTAGCATAATGGCTGATATCCTCAAGTGCAGGTCTAGAAGAGATCTAGACCCAGGCAGACAAGTCTTATTCTGACCCTGTGACGTGGTGAACTCTCCTGGAGCTACTTCTGTTACTTTGTGTCCTGGCACAGCGTTGACACTCAGTGTCACATAAGTGACAGAGAGCCTTTATTTAATAGTGGCTTTAAGGTGAGCTATAAAGCCCAGGGTAATGACATGAGTGGAAAGCATTTCTGGGTGGGGATGAGACAGTGTGACCAAGGCCTTCCCTTCCTCCTCATCTTACTTCTTAATAGCAGCATCAGTAACAATAAACACTTTCATTTGTGCTACAAGCTATAGCTTACAAAGTGTAACCTGTTCAGGGCCCTAGAGCTCTTGTGTGGCCTCATGGGGCACTCAGGGACCCTTGCTTTCTGTCCAATACCCTTTGCTTTGGGCTGGGCTGGTGCCCCCTGAATGTTGAGAGAGAAGCTGATGAAGAGGGGAGTGTGGGGTAAGGGTTTAAAGGCAGGTGCATAGCATAAGTTGGGGCCAACGTCCATCTGTCTGTCTGCTCATTGGAGGCCTCCCATGTGGATGGGTTTGGGAAGGGGCCTGCCAGGTATAATCTGGATCTTTCTCATTTAATATAATGGAATTAGAGGGAGGCTCTAGACTCAAGGGTGAGGGTTCCGTTTCTTTCCTTCCATTTCTCTGTTCCTCTGGTTCTAGCTCCAAACTTTTTTTTTGAGGATCCACTCTGATCGGGGTCAGGAATAGGTGCTTTTGCCACATTAAAAAAAAAAAACAACCCAATTTGTGAGTTAAAAATATATGTGTATGTTTAAAATTATACAAGAATTCCGAAGCACATAAAGTAAAAACTGAAGTTTTCTTTCTTTTCCCACCCCATGGAACTCCCACTTTTTCCTTTATCCATTTCTCAGTTATTAACCTGTCTTAACAGTTTGGTCAGTACCCTTTCAGATCTTTCACTATATGTATATAAACACAGGGGTATTGTTGAGGATTTTTTTTTTTTTAATATAAAAATGAGACCATGCCATTCTCTCTTTTCCTCTCCCTGCAGTTTGCTTTTTCCAACAGAATAGCTGGGCAATAGGTCCTTGATTCTCTGAAATCTCATTTCCTGCTCCAAGGGGAAAAGGGTAAGAGTAGCCTGCCTGCTCAGAGATAATTTCTCTAAGTCCCTTGCTTTCTGGGTGAGTCCTAGTTAGATGAAGTGACTGCCCCGTTTGTGGCAGATCCGGGGCCTTTGCTCAGTTCTCCTGACTTTTACATCATCAGGGCTATGTGTTTTTGGAATAGCGCCCTCTTGTCTTATCCCTTGAGATCCGTTCTGTCAACATCCCTGTGGAGAGAGTGGTGCAGGAATTCTTGAGGCTTGGGGCATGAAGAGCCTTGCTCAGAGTCCGTGCCGGAAGGGCCCGGAGCCCAGGGCTCTTTTGGTTGAGTTCAGTTTATCCACCGTTTATTGAGCGGCTACTGTGTGCCAGGTGCTCCGGTTGGAGAGACAGCCTGGCTGAGGGCCTGCCTGGAGGGGGTCACTGACTGTCCTTTGTGCTCTTGGCAGAGTGGTGTTCCCTGGAGAGACTCTCATTGCTCCAAAGAAGGGCCCCATTCCAGAATTGGGCCAAGAGACAGGAGAGGTCCCCGAGGAGTTATATGGTCGCTAGAGTGGGAAGGGGTCTGTGACCTTGGCTGCGGCCAGTAACCCCTGACTTCTGCTCTCTCCCCATCCCCACTTCCTGTCTCTCCCTGCCTCCCTCCTTCCTTCTCTCTGTGGCTCTTTGTCCATTTGTCTCCATCTGTCTCTCTCCGCGTGTGGTTCCTGTCCCCTCTCTCTGTTCTGTCACACCATCACTGCCCCTTTCCCCTGTCATGTGCTCTCCTTCATGCAAATGCAGGCGTGCTGGTCACCATGACAACAGAGACAGGCCCCGATTCTGAGGTGAAGAAGGCTCAGGAGGAGTCCCCACAGCAGCCTGAGGCAGCCGCTGCCGCGACCACCCCTGTGACCCCTGCAGGCCACGGCCACCCCGAGGCCAACTCCAATGAGAAGCACCCGCCCCAGCAGGACACTCGGCCTCCTGAACAGGTGTGTACCTGAGAGCATGGGGATCCCTCTTCCTGCCCAGCAGGAATCCAGGGCCAGTTCTTAGTGGGGAGGGAAGAAGAAAACTGAGATTTATTACTGACCAAGCACTGTGCTTGCCTAGGGGCATCGTGATCACTTTTATGTTTAATTCTCCCAAATCTACAGAGAGTGTGTATACATATATATACACACATACATACACACATATACATACACACACATACATACACATATATACATACAATACATATACATTTTAATTAAGTTAGCACTACACCCAACATGGGGCTTGAATTCATGACCCTGAGATCAAGAGTCACATGCTCTATCAACTCTAATATGCTCTACCAACTCTACCATGCTCTACCAACTCTAATATCATTCTCTTAGGGGTGCAATGCCAGGCACCCCTAAGAGAATGATATTAATTGCCGCATTTTACGCTTGGGGAAATGGTAGCTCAGTGGATGAAATGAGTTATCCAAAGTCACGTTGCTGTACAGTGACGGGTGGATGTAAAATCTAGATCTGATTTCCAAAACCTGTGTTCTTTCAACCTTATTTTCCAACCCCCGAACCTGTCTATTCTAGCCTGGCAAGCCCAGTATGACCTCAGAGCAAAATCCATCACCCTGAAGGGACAAGGGACCTGTTGAATCATCTAACCATCGACTTCACACCCCCCTTCATTCATGACAGGCCAAGAGGGCAAGAACTTGGCCAAGGTCATTGAGGGCATTGGTGGCAGTTAGGACTAGCTGACATTAGGTCAGTCCACAAGCTCTCAGCCTCATGCTACACCAGTGACAGTCTGATAAGGAGGAGGCCAGACGGATGCTCTGATAACTCACGTGCTATTTTAGGCAGATAGGGCAGCCCTGGCCACAGGCTTTGATTCTGTGGGTTGCCTCCCTCCACCTGAGGAAGTGGATGCCTTCCATGAGCCCATCCTTTGCATGTAGAAGCCCTGGCTCTCCTCCTGCCTATACCTACCATAGCTGCTGTTCACCCTGGGGGTCTTGGAGGACAGTGGCTCTCCTTTTGGGGACCATCTTAACCCCAGCTGCTGCATCCTTATTGTGTCTCGTTTGGATGAAAGGCTATGGTCTCAAGCTCACTGACCAAACTTTTCCCCTGGTTGGACCTACAGAGCCTAGACATGGAGGAGAAAGGCTATGGCGAGGCTGATGGCCTGTCAGAGAGGACCACGCCCAGCAGAGCCCAGAAATCACCCCAGAAGATTGCCAAGAAGTACAAGAGTGCCATCTGCCGAATCACTCTGCTTGATGCCTCTGAGTACGAATGTGAGGTGGAGGTAGGGAGCACCCCCCACCATGTGCCCTGCCCCAGCCGACTGGCCCCAGAGCCAGGGCAGGCTTCTGTGTGCACTCAGCCTGGGCCAAGCCAGAGAGCATCCATTCTTCATGGAGTCCTGGCCTGACTGCAGCATCCCGGAGAGATGACCTGGCCGGCCCTCCTTTGTACAGATGGTGGCACCGAGGCCCGGAGAGGGCTGTTACAATTGCAAAGAGAATTAGACGGGGCACAGGGCTGGCACCAGAAAACAGCTTCTTGGGGCGGGGGGGCTGTACTTTGGCAAGGAGTCCCCATCATCCAAGGGCTGATCTCTAGCCCAGTAATCCTGTGGACTGGGCTCTTCAGTCTCACCTAGCAGACACTAGTATTTCAACTAGAGTCATTTTTATGTTTTTATTGGGTGGAGAGAGGGGCCTTCCTTTGTGAATGCCTCTCTCCAGGGCACCAGGACAGACCAGTCACTTGAAGTTTCCATGGTATAGGTATCCCCCAGGCATGGAGAGGCCATCCATGGGAAGGACTTCCTCACCCAGGCCATGTAGAAAGAAACCCTGTGGCATGATCCGGTCCCACAGTGGGCGGGCAGGGCAGACACCTCCTATCTGGGGTCAGCCCTCCTGGCCCCACATTTGTCGTCTCCCTTTCCTGTATAGGCTAGGACTTCCACCCTAATTCTGAGCTCTCACTCCTCCCCTTAGAGGGTCCACCCCAGTCTGGGCACCGTTCCTGGCCCTCTCCATGTGTATGGGAGAGTCCAGAGGGTGGCCTTGCTCTGAGAGTTACAGGAACCACCTCCCTTTCTGCCTGGTGCCCCTTGGTCTTAAGGGATGCGACTTATTTCTGGGCCTTAAAAGACTGGGTCCCTCTTCTCTGCAGGGTTGTTTTTGTTGTTATTTGTTTGTTTTGTGTTTTTTTTTTAAATTTTTTTTTTTACATTTATTTATTTTTGAGAGACAGAGACCACAAGTGGGGGAGGGGCAGAGAGAGAGGGAGACACAGAATCCGAAGCAGGCTCCAGGCTCCAAGCTGTCAGCACAGAGCCTGACGTGGGGCTCAAACTCACAAACCGTGAGATCATAACCCGAGCTGAAGTCGGACGCTTAACCAACTGAGCCACCCAGGCGCCCCTGTTTTGTGTTTTAAATGTTTATTTCTTCTATAGAAGGATTACAAGGTGAACATCTTGCCTATTCCTGGGCAAAAGAAAGGGATATATTCCGCCTGTTCTCTCCTACCCACACTGGGTCCAAGATGCAGTTTCAGCTTGTCCCAGGAGAGCGTGGAGGGTTTGGCTGAGGCCAGGTCCATTCTGTCTGAAGGACTTTTCCAGGCTCAGGAATCCCTTAGCTTCCCCAAACTACTCTCCACAGTTAGGCCCGGCCCCAGTCCCCTGGTGACCTAGCCAGACCGTGCAGGGACCTCACCTTCCTCTTTGGATAGCACCTGATTCATGTTCTCCCAGCCCGTAATCCCTTTACTGGTGCTCATCTGTGGGTTTGGAGTACCCAGCCAGGTTCTGGGCTTTGTCCTTCTGAATCCTCAGGCCCACACGGTAGTTCAGAGAGATAGAGCCTGGTTGTGTGGGAGTGGCAGGAGGAGGTGGCTCGCCCAGTGCTGCTCCCAGCTGAGGCTGCTGTAGGCCCCAGGAACCCCTAGAAAAACCTTGCTTGCTGCCTGGGTAGAGGATGGCATTCCAGGTTGGGCTACCCTGGATGTCACTCAGACTTAGTGTAAGGCGAGGGCCAGGGAAGGAGAGTCACACTGTGACCCTGAATCCTAGGCCCTCCCCTTCATCCCTGCCTGTGTCCCTTATATTTCAGGTGGCTTTTCTCTTCCTCTTACACCCACAGCTTGGACTTTCGGCTTTTCTGTTCCTTGGGTCAAAGTTAACCTCCTTCTCTTAATTTCTGTAAAGGAAGAGGAATCAGTCACCCCCACCCCCACTTCCCAAAGCAGGCCTAAGGTCTTGGAGGACCCCAGTAGGGCTTGGAAGAAGACAGTTGGTGAGCTGGGCATTAGTGTCACAGGATCTGGTAGGACTTGGGGAGCAGGGCCAGGTGGGTGGCAGGAGTGCTGAGACTGTCTTCGGATGCTGAAAGGCTCTTGGGAGTTTTCAAGTCTGCCCTGGTGGAACCCCACCTCGAGGTGTGTCCTGGCCTCACAGCAGCTCTGCTCTCTTCTTCAGAAACATGGCCGGGGCCAGGTGCTGTTTGACCTGGTCTGTGAGCACCTCAACCTCCTGGAGAAGGACTACTTCGGCCTGACCTTCTGTGATGCCGACAGCCAGAAGGTACCTGTGCTGGCCAGCAGGGTGTGTGGAGGGGGTGGGGACCTCTTCTCTTAGGCCCCCATAGTTCTGCCTGCATCCCACACCTTCCATCAGTCCTCAGATTCTCATTAGGTGCCTTCTCTTTGCATGCACCCAAGGTTCAGCCAGCCCTTTCTGTCTTAGTTCTCTGTCTCTACCCCTCCCACGAAGTCCTTTCTTGGGGACCTGCAAGTCATCCCCCAGGTGTGTATCTGGAGAGCCATGGCCTGGCTTCCTGGGGGACCTGAGACACTTACCCCAGTGCCTCTTTCGCACCCTTGGGAGGCTCCTGTCTGAGTTTCCTCCTTCCTACCAGTCCCACTGCAGCTGCAGGCACCTGGCCACCCTGCTGTCTTGGGGCAACGTCAGTCCTGGATCCAGGGTCCCAAGCCTGGTGGTGAATCCAGATCTCGTTCCCTCACTTTCCAGCTCCAAAGGGCCCAGACCGCTCAGCGTGGGAAGGGTGTTCCCCACCAGGGACTGCTGACAGGCTGTTTTGGGATGTCTCTCTCCTAGCCCTCTCTGGCCCTCTCCCTCATCTTCTCTCTAAAGAATGCTATCTTCTCTTTCAGAACTGGCTGGACCCCTCCAAGGAAATCAAGAAGCAGATCCGGAGTGAGTGGCTCATCGTGGTTGGGGATGTTGTGGAAGGGGGGATGGGGTCTCCAGGCTGCAGGAGCTTTGGCTGTGCGGCTCTCTCCTACTTGGGGAAGAGGGTCCGGACCCATGAGTTCATTTGCGCTGCACAGCACATCTTGGGGAAGGCCCGGCATTGCCTTATAAATGAAAACCTGAGGCACAAGAGGAATGACCATCTAGAGTCACACAGCAGGTTAGCAGAGGAAGCGTTGATGCATTCTGGATGACAACCCTGGAAGGGACCTGCTTCTGCAGGTCACCCCTCCTTTGTCACCTAGGACAAGGGGACAAACTGACGGCCTGAAAACAGCTTCCCTCCTGTCCAAGGCTGTAAACTTCTATGGTCGGTGACCCTGGACTCAGTTCAGAATCTTCATCCACGCAGCACTGCAGAACATCCGCCACCTGATGGGAGTTAACATGTTAGGGAAAAGCTAGGCCTGCCCTGGTCCAGGCCATCTTCCATATTTAATGATGGATGACTAAGGCCCAGAGAGAGGCAGTTGCTTACCTAAGGTCACAGAGTGAACTCTTGGCCAGTCCAGGTCTTTAGCCCTGGCCTCCCAACACCATCCTGCTCTCTTTTCAAGGCCTGGGGTGAAGAGACAACCTGTCCTTTTTGGCCCAGGGAGGAAGGGCATATTGGGAGGGGTAGAGCAGGCTTCTAATGGCAGAAGGGAGGAGGTAGGTGCTCAGCCAGGGGGCGCGCAGTAGGTGGAGACCTGGAGCCCAGAAGCAGAGATGCCTCCACTGGGAGCCCCTCCCCCTTGGCTGTGCTTGGACTCCCTGGTCCCCGGGGCTGGAAAGCAGAGCCTGTTGCCATGACAGCAGGCAGCTGGGCCCAGGGATGCCAGCTGACTCTCCGGGAGGGGCTGGAGGGATTCTTCCTGTAGGCTCCAGTCAGTTGAAGACAAAGAGGCAGGCACACAGACGGAGCATGCTCCTCTGAGGCTGACAGGGTCCTAGGCCTGGGCTTCGGGCTGTCCCTAGGAGTCCCAGCCCAGCTGGGAGGCCAGCCTCTCATGCCTGAAAGAATTGGAACACATACAGGCAGCCGAGTGTGCAGTGTTTGAGGAGGACCCGGAGCTTGCAAAGGAGAGGTGGAGGACAGAATTGTTGGAGCTCAGCATCTTTCCCCAGAGCAGAGTCAGTTGGTCCCCCATCTCAGCAGCCTCGGCCAGCACGGCCCAGGCCTCGTGAATGGTTGCTGCTCCTGGCCACCTCAGGTCATGGAGGAGCAGTTCTGCCTCCTTCAGTAGAGCCACAGTCCCTGTCCCTACCCCTGGGACTTCTACCCATTCATCTTTGTTTTGCCTTCTGGGGCCCCCATGGAACAATTTTTTTTTAAGATTTTATCTTTATGTGATCCCTACACCCAACGTGGGGCTTGAAGCCACAAACCTGAGATTGAGAGTCTCCTGTTCCACTGACAGAGGCAGTGAGGCACCCACCAATTTTTTGCTCAGCCCCTTAGCCTCCTGAAGGCATCACCATGGGTCCTTGTGGGCTTCAGAGCCGGGTATATTTCCTCCCAAATCTCGATGCCCATCACCTAGGGCACTGGGTGTGGCTCTCTGGGCTCCCGCCTCTCCTTGGCAAGTGGATTAGTGATTCATGCCTCACAAGGCCAGGTGAGCAGCACCTGGCACACAGTAGGTACTTCCCTGAGGTAGTTTGGTGTGATGGCTGAAAGACAGACACTGGAAGCCAGACTGACTGGATTTCAATCCCGACTCTAACACTACTTCTTGTGTTATTCAGTTGTTCTGTGCCTCAGTCTCCTCACCTGTAAAACGTGGGTAGTGATAGTACTTACCTTTAGGGTTGTTGTGTGGGGTAAATGAGCTATTGTGTGTCGTGTGTACAACACCTAGAATGGTGCCTGCACCTAGAAGCATCCAGTACATATTATTATTATTGTTGTTGTTGTTGTTGTTGTTGTTGTTACTACTACTATTGCTACTACTATTATTCCTGAGACAGGGATTGTTCTCCTTGAGGCTGCTTTAGCTGTGCGTTCCGGGGTCAGGTGACCAGAGCTTACATCCCCATTCTGCACCGTTGACTAGTTCAGTGACCCCAGGAGAGTGACTTACTCTCTCAGAATCTTCATCTATAAAAACAAAAGTTTGGGGCGCCTGGGTGGCTCAGTTGGTTAAGCGTCTGACTTTGGCTCAGGTCATGATCTAACGGTTCACGGGTTCAAGCCCCGAGTCTGGCTATGTGCTGACAGCTCAGAGCCTGGAGCTAGCTTTGGATTCTGTATCTCCCTCTCTCTCTGCCCCTCCCCACTCATCTCTCCCCCCCCTCCTCCCTCACTTACCCTCTGTCTCTTTCAAAAATAAATAAAACATTTAAAAAATTAAAAAAAAAATAAAGTTTACCTCAGGATCATTATGAAGCTCCAACTCCTATATGTGCACGGAAAGTTCTTAGCAAGCAAAGTGACCGGCACTTAGTAAGTGCTGTAGACATTACAGCTTTTTGGGGGAAGAGGTGAGGACCACAGGGACAAGGACAGTAGTGATGGCATGGCCTCCAGCCCTTTGTGACTGTGGTCTTGCCCTTGATGGGCCTTGCTTTCTCACATTGTCCCCGGAATGATCTGCCCATTGTTCTAGACAGTAGCCCTCCCCCAAGGCCTCCTCTCTCTCAAGTGGTCATTGTGGAGCTTGTTTCCAGCTAAAACCTCAGCCTTTATTTCTCTCTGTGCCTATTTGCATATCACTGATTGATTGTATCTCAGTGTGGAGTTTAACATTTATCCCTGTGAAAAGCCCTTTGCTACTTTCCGCTCATTACGTTTGCCTTTTAGGTCTTGGTAATAACCCTGTTCTGCCATCCGTCTGGAGCTGACCCGGCACAGGGCCAGAGTCTTATAGGGGGTTCCTAGGAACAGTAATCTGGCAGGATGCCCTATGAGAAATGGACACAGCCGGTCAAATAAGTTTGGGAAACCCCTAAATGCATGTCCCCTTGAGGGGTGCAATTGACAACGGCAGAGTGAGAGCTCTGAGAAGTGTGAAGTTAGGGAACCCATTTAATGTGACTTGTTTTCTTCTCATTAATGTCCAGTGGCATAGACTTTGATGTGGAGGAGGGAGCATGGGCTCTGGAGCTAGGAGGCTTGGGTCTGAGCCCCAGCATTGCTGTTTCTTAGCTGAGTAACCTTGAGCTGGCCACTTTACTGCATGAGCCTCAATGTCCACATATGTAAAATGGAGATAATCATAAGACTTACTCATAGGAGTTGTTGCAAGGTTTCCTAAAGTGATGTTTGTGATTCCCATAGGCCCGGCATGCACCACTGCTTTTCTTTCTTTCCACCTTCCTTCTCACTGCTGTCTCAGGAATCTTTCAACCTGGGCCTCAGTCTCCGCATCTTTCAAATGGGGATAATACTCCAGGCTTCCTGATTAGATTGTCCTGAAATCATATATATGAGAAAACTTTGAGAAATTGCCCATAGGATGGTGCATCTGGGTCACCCACCGGGGTGATGGGGCCTCTCTGATTGTTCTCCTATCTTCTCCTCTCAGGCAGCCCCTGGAATTTTGCCTTCACGGTCAAGTTCTACCCCCCTGATCCTGCCCAGCTGACAGAAGACATCACAAGGTGAGGGCAGCAGAGGCGGGGTGGGCGTGTGGGTCATGTGACTAGGAACGAAGTCACCCGCCCCTGGTAGACACGGGGCAGACATGATGGCAGTTGCAAACTGATATGCCTAAGTGAGTGCAGGCAGAAAGCATCAACAAAGGAAGCTGGCTCAGTGCAAGAAAAAGTGATGCAAATGCAGTAGGCAGTGGTAGCTGACCCTCCGCTTTAGAGGGGGAAGCGTCCCAAGCAGCATTGGGACCCATTTCACTGACTGAAATTGAAATTCAAGAGGGCACATGCCATCTAAAACAATTGCTGTCAGCTCCAGCAATCACTGCCATGTGGGAGCTGTTGAAGTGAAGCTAGAGATTTGAGAGTGAAAATCCACAATTTTTTAATGTTAGCAGCTAATTCAGACTTTTTAAAAACATGGCGGAGGCCGTCTCTGGATGGGACAAGCCAAACACGTCTGAAGGCTGATGTTCTGGGTGGACCACCATTTTTGACTTGGGAGAGAAGGCAGGAGTAGAGCACAGGTGCCTTTGCCCAGAGGAATTTGGTCCCATGTGCTGCCCTGTACACGTCAGGAATATAAGGGTCAAATGAGATGTGATCCCCCCTTCCCCACCCCATGGAGGCAAGTCTGGGCTGCTGGGATGAACATGGATTGTATGTACAATCTCATTGTGCCTCAGGGCCAGTAGATCACATGGCTTGAAGATTAGTAGGGGGTGCAAAGCATTTTTCAGAACGAGAACTTCAATGGGGGCTCATCCTGCCTCTGGAATCAGAACAGGGAGAGACCCTTCTCTTTAAGCCCTTTCCAAAGAGATAGTCTCACTTCATGATATCTTGGGGTTGTGTTATCCATGTGCTGGGCCCCACACTCCCAACAACAATAAGATGATAGCTTAGAGTTATTCTTATAGCAGAGGAGGGGCTACTAAGCCAGGCTCTCTCCCCCATTGGGTCTCTTCTTAATATTGGCTGCCTGTTTGACAAGCAACGGGCCATGGGCACAATGCCAACTGTGGCCTTGGGAGATAATACAGATGTCTCTGGGATAGATCAGACCTGAAGCCTGGGCCTTATTAGCCCTGCTCTAAGCCCTGAGGTCATCTTGGGACCAAGATTCAGCAACAAGGTCTCAACTCCATTTCCAAGAGGGCTGAGAGTTGTAGACCAGATTAGTCCCCATCACTCTGGTCTTACCTGCTGGTATCTCTCATCAGGCATTGGGTTTCTAGGGACACCAGGAGAGAAACTAGCCCTGCTTGGCATGGAGGACCTCAGGGAACGGGGTGGTAGTAGCAGCTGATTTAGTAAAAAAATATTCAGGTTCAAAATAAACTGGTCAGAATGACAAATTGAAATGGAATATTGGTCAGAGTGTTTGGCAGTGATTTTCTAATTCTTAGACTTGAACAAAAATGCCTTTAGGCCCACACTTGGTGCCTGTGATGTTTGAGCTGCTACTGGTTCTGAGCCTGTGCCTTTGCCCTGAGCGCACACTGAGGCAGCACATACTTTTTGTCGGAACTTCAGTTCAGACTGCAAAATAATGTCATGCAGCAGTAAAACTTAGACCGAGTAAAAGTTACCTGAAAGGAAAAGGAATAGATGATTGCAAACAATGGTGAAACGTGGAAAAATGGTCAAGGAGGCATCACTGCCTGAGAATGAACTGAAGCTTTTTTTTAATGCAACAACCGAAAAGGCAATTAAAAAATGGTATAAAATGGATCTAAAAACTGTAAAATCATCCAAGTGTGCATAAAGTTATAAAAAATCATAGCCTTGTGGTTGGAAATGTTTCTTTTAAAGCAATTTGTTTTTAGACGATTCACTTACAGCTGGAGGCAAAATAAAAAAGTTTTAGAAAACATTGGCAAACAAGTTTGTCCTGGCTGTGGAATAAGGTGCAGAAGTTAAAATGAATGAGGTCAGGTCGTTTGTGCTGCTCTGAGAAGGGCACTAGGCACGTAGTTGGGTGTGAAAAAGCAAGCTGTAGAGTTAGATGTATCATTTGATACCATGTACATGTTAAAAACACCCATGAATTGAAACATGCGCATTTCTGTATGTCCGTCTAGAGCACCACACAGATAATAGGGGTGACCTCTGGGGAAGGGAATTAGGGCTGAGAATGGATATCAAGAGGAAATTTAGAATTATCTCTAACGTTTACATCTGGAGGGGGGCACCTGGGTGGCTCATTTGGTTAAGCTTCCGACTCTTGGTTTCGGCTCAGGTCACGATCTCACGGTTTGTGAGATCCTGCTCCGTGTTGGGCTCAGCACTGGCAGCATGGAGCCTGCTTGAGATCCTCTTTCCTGGATCTCTGCCCCTCCCCCCACTTGTGCACGCACATGTGCATTCTCTCTCTCTTCCAATCTCAAAATCAAGAAAAACATTGGAAAAAAAAACCCCACCAAAGTTTACATCTGTTCCACAATAAGAATATATTAATTGAATTGTAGAATTGAAAATAGATAACATTAAAAAAATGGTCAACCAGCAAAGTATTTAGCTTTAAAATAAGTTAGAAATTTAATGTTCCCACAGTAGGAAAAATCCCTCAAAGTCAGAAATTAACAAAATACTTAAAGGCATGTGAAATGGTGCAAAACTATCTTCTAGGACCCACCCAAAGTATCAGCGCCTGAAATGCCAGGGTCTAGGAGCATCCCTTTTCTACGGAGCCAAGTGTTGATCAGTTTGGTTCTGATGGGCAGGTGGGCAACTGTGCTGGGGGCATGTAGGGAGGGATGGGGCCCGTGCCCATGGCCACTCTCCCCTATCTCCAGATACTACCTGTGCCTGCAGCTGCGGGCGGACATCATCACGGGCCGGCTGCCCTGCTCTTTCGTCACACATGCCCTGCTGGGCTCCTACGCCGTGCAGGCCGAGCTGGGTGACTATGACGCTGAGGAGCACGTAGGCAACTATGTCAGCGAGCTCCGCTTTGCCCCCAACCAGACCAGGGAGCTGGAGGAGAGGATCATGGAGCTGCACAAGACGTACAGGTGAGGGGCCTCCCCTGGCTTCTCAGCCGTTGGCTAGGGCCCCAGATGCTGCGCTGTCAGTACCCCACCTGGCTCTGCCCCTGACTCGAGGTGCATGAGAGCTAATCATCTCATTCCACTGGGTCGTTATCAAATGGGAATGGTAGTAATAGTGTGACCTAAAATGACCTCTTGGGACCTCAGGTTCATAAGCTCCTCTGTGGGGATGATAATTCCCTGTCCTTGGCCTCCAAGGATCAGTCTCTTTATCTGCCAGCTGGAGATAATCAAAACTCTCCTGTGTCCTGAACTCTCTGTCTTGGCGTAGAGTTCAAAAGTTTGCACTCCGAAGCTGGACTGTCTGGGTTCACGTTCTTGCTGTGCCACTTTCTAATCAGGGCATCTG
This sequence comes from Cryptoprocta ferox, assembly GCA_028646485.1. NCBI lineage: Eukaryota > Metazoa > Chordata > Mammalia > Carnivora > Eupleridae > Cryptoprocta > Cryptoprocta ferox. The sequence continues at coordinate 21,790,635 of CM053576.1, read as the reverse complement.
GACAGGTCACATCACTTCCCTATGCTTTAGTTTCCTCCTCTGTTCAGTGTGAGCGCTAATAGAAGCCGCCTTGTGGTGATGTTGGGGGACTAAACGGCACACATTACAGACACACCACGTATTTATTGTCGCTCTCTGTGATTTTAGGGGTTGAATAGTTGTGCAATGGAAAGCACCTTGTTCTAGGAGTTAGACGATGATTAACTAGGTGGGTCATGGTGCGGCTGGCTGTTTAACTTAGCAGCCCCATTTTTCACTCGCACATGTACGGATTTAGATTATCCATGTGTCTCAACTGTTGGTATTTGGGGCAGGAGAATTCATTGTGCAGGATGTTTGCCATCCCTGAGCTACAGGCATCAAATGCCCATAACACCCTCTTAATCATCTAACAACTAAATTCCCCCTCCCCCATTTCCAAATGCCTCTGTGAGGTTGGTACCACCCCTGGGGGGAATCACCTGGAACTAAATGGTCTCTAGGGTCCTTTCAAGCTGGAAGTGCTTTGAGCGCCAAGTTCAGGGTTGTTATGGGAACCCAGTGTGATAAATGATGTGAAGTGCATTATAAGCTGTAAAGTGCTGTGTATGTTCGGGGTTGGGGGAGTATGGTGATATTATCTCATTGCTAAGGAGGGTTGTCTCCTGGGGGCTGCATCTGGAGAGGAGGCCTTGGGCCAGATGTGGAGGGATTGTGTACAGAGGAAAGAAAGCCTGCGGGGGTGTGATGAAGTGCGGGGTCCAGAGTGGCAAGTGTGTCTCTCAGAGACTTGCACATCAACTCTGGGTAATAGTGGCTGCTACCATATTATGTTGAGCAGGATACTGAAATCCCATTGGTTAGCGGTGTCTGTCTGGGCTCAGGAATAGGGAGCGACGGCCTGCCTGCCTGCCGCCTGTCATCCCAGTCGTAGGTAAGAAGATGTGTCAGGGATTTGCGAAAGTCCTAATGATTCAGAGAAAGAAGCTCAAATACAGGTGGGGGAAATGGCCACCCCTTCAGCTCTTACAGCTCTTTTGACTTAAAGCACCTGGACATCTTAGTGTCCAGGCATGTCACACAGTAGCTCACTGATGTGGACAGAGCAGAGGAAACTGAGGCCCAGGGGATACGAGACAGATGTAAGTGAAGTGATTGGGAAGGAGCACAGACTCTGGAGCCCCGTTGTCTGGATTCAAATCCTGACTTTGCTACTTAGTAGTTTGTGTGGCCTTAGGCGAGTTTTTCAAGCTCTCTGTGATGGTTTCTCTATAAAGTGAGAATACTGATAATACCTACCTTACAGAATTGTTAAGAGGGTTCAATGAGTTCATATGCGTGAAGTATTTGGAACGTTAACCAGCACGTAGTGCTCAATAAATGTTAGCCATGACTAAATAGAAAATGTAGTTTCCTGGCAGCCAAAGCAAAGAAGGAACTTGATGAATTACATAACTTTCTTTTCAGAAAGGAGAGCATGCACCTGATGAAGTGGTTGCTGATATAAAGTTCTGAGAGAAATATCTTATGTGGGTGACAATTTAGGAGCCTCTGGGTGATTATAAAGAACAGTGTCTTCCACAATGGCTCTGCAGTCAAGGAGAAGCAGAATTTATGACTCACATTTAGCTCGGTGGCAGATTGAAGCAGAAATCCCAACTCCCACCTCATCCCTGGACTACTTCCCGGAGGAGACAAGACTGACTGGACCTGAGCTTTGGCAACAGGAGGGGGTTGGGCGGCTGAAGCTGGGACTGGGGGTGCACGATCTTGCACTGAGAGCAGAGGGGAGAGGGATAGGCGAGGCCTATGCCCACTCCAGAACATTTGCCTTCCTAGAATCACAGGTTCTGATCATGGCCACCTTCAGCCAGAGGACTTAGGCCTGGGCCTTTTCCATGGCTGTCTGTGATCATGTTCTTTCCCTTAGGGGCATGACTCCGGGAGAAGCAGAAATCCACTTCTTAGAGAATGCCAAGAAGCTTTCTATGTATGGAGTAGACCTGCACCATGCCAAGGTACTGCTGGGTCCCAGGATCCCCCTAGCATCTGGGGGGGTGTGTCCCTGGTGCTTCCAGAGGGCTTGGTGTGCCAGACTCTGTGTTCCCTTCAACCTGAAGCCTCTTATGTTCTTATTTCTCATTCCTCAAAGTTCCATAATCCTTTATTTTCCTATAGTCTTTATAATTTTTCTTATACTTACTTATGAACCTGTTTGTACCATTAGTTTGGGAGCATCATGAGCAAAAGACATAGGCTTTCATTTATTTCTGTATCTTTAGCACATAGAGCTTGGCCTGACACCACACATGTATCACTACATGTTTTTTGGTGAATGAATGATTAAGTAAGTGACAGAGAGAATGATCAAAAAAGCAACTGGGCATATAAATGACAGAACGAGTGAGTGGATGGAGTGAATGACTATGTGAGATTGGGCAGGGGACTCTAGCATGCAGGTTCTAACCCCGATCCTAGGGTCTCTTAGAAGCAGAGCTCAGGAAGGGGGTTCAGGCGGGGTGGCAGGTGTGGACCCCAGGCCTGCCATTTGATGGTGTCTCCTCATGCAGGACTCCGAGGGCATCGACATCATGTTGGGAGTCTGTGCCAATGGCCTGCTCATCTACCGGGACCGGCTGAGAATCAACCGCTTCGCCTGGCCCAAGATTCTTAAGATCTCCTATAAGAGGAGTAACTTCTATATCAAGATCCGGCCTGGGGAGGTGAGCCTGCCTTGGGAACCCCTCCTTCTCACTGGAATTGGCTAGAACGAAGAGAGGACTCTGACAGCTGAGCCTGGGTTTTCCTTACTTAGTATACATGGATGGGGTACTGGGGTCCTGGGTAAGGAGAGAGCACTCTTCTTCTGGGGCTCTCTACATAGACTTCATGCCTTGGGTGGCTCAGCCAGTAGAGCATCTCACTCTTGATCTCAGGGTCATGAGTTCACGTCCCATATTGGGCATGGAGCCTACTTAAAAAAAAAAGATTTCATGCCTTATGTATGTGCCTACACGCAAACATCGTATACCCAGACACACACGGGAGCACACATAAAGATAACCACATACATTCAAGTTACACAGATCAATGAGCACCTGGCCATCCATGTCCATGTATTTGCTTACATGAAGTATTCAAGTATGTACACATGCCAAAATATGTAACCACACACACACACACACACACACACACGTGTGTATGTTCAACCTCTGTATCTCACTCATCAAAAAGTCCATTTGTTTCTACCTCTAGAATAAATACAAACCCATCCACTTCTGTCTTTCTCCACTGCACCAGTCACCAACAGCCACCATCTCTCATCTACATCTCTACAAGGTGCTTCTTACTGGTCCCCCTGCCTCCATTGTGCCTTCAGGCCATTTTCCTCATAACCGCTAAAGAGAGCTCAAAAGTCTCTCCGTCAGGTCATGTCTGATGCAATTAGATTACTACCCCCCCCCTCCCACCTTAAACCTCTCAAGAGCTCTCTGGCTCATGGGGTACTGTCTGAACTCCAAGTGTGGACACTTACCTCTCCCACGTATCTCTGTCCCACGTGCACTGTGCTCCAGCCCCTTTGGCCTTATCTGACATCCTAGAATGAGCCAAGATCTTTCCTGCCTCCAGCCTTTTGCTTTTGATGTTCCCTCTACCTCAAATTCTCTCTCACATAGCGGGTTCCTTCCCCATCCTTCAGATGTCTGCTCAGAGATCACCTCTTTACAGGGTATTCCCTGATCACCCTTTCTAAGCCAGATCCTGATCCCGGCACCTGCCCAGGTATTTTGTCACATCACACATCTCTTTTCACTCCCTTATCAGTGTCTGAAGTGATCTTGTTTACTAATTTACTATCAGAGCGTCCCCCTTCCCTGTCCCCACCATCTGTCCTGGTCACCATGCTATCTCTGCTGCTTAGCACTGGACCTGTCACAGAGTAAGGGCTCAGTCCACGTTATTGAGTAAATGAATGAATAAATGAATGAACAGGCCAGAGTTGCACATGCCTGAGAAGAGGTTCAGAAAGGATGGACCCGCAGCAAGAGAGCCCCGGCCTTGCTTCTAACTCACTCTCCTTGGTTTTGCAGTATGAGCAGTTTGAGAGCACAATTGGCTTTAAGCTCCCAAACCACCGGTCAGCCAAGAGGCTGTGGAAGGTCTGCATTGAGCACCACACGTTCTTCCGGTGAGCCTGACCCTAGGGTAGCATGCTCTGTGAGGGGGGGAGCAGAAGAAGGAACTAGGAGGGACTCCAGGAAAGCCCCCTTCCCCAAGTCTCTCCCCTTATGGACCACTTTGAATTGTAGCTAGTGGGACAGTGGGACGAAAGGCCAGCTGTGATTCAGCCTTGGGCCTGACAATGTAGGTCCAATCCCCCTCCTCACCTCCTCCCTCCACTGCAGGCTGGTGTCGCCTGAGCCCCCACCCAAGGGCTTCCTGGTGATGGGCTCCAAGTTCCGGTATAGTGGGAGGACCCAGGCACAGACCCGCCAGGCCAGTGCTCTCATTGATCGGCCCGCACCCTTCTTTGAGCGTTCCTCCAGCAAACGGTACACCATGTCCCGCAGCCTTGATGGAGGTATGCCCCAAATGGGAGGTGGGAGAGGGGTGGTGTTTAGCTGGAAGTGGGGGCACAGTGGCTTTCACAGAATGAGCCGTGACAGTGGTGGACACCTCACACATTGATTGGCAGGCCTGAGGCCCTGCTGCACCTGGGCAGCTCCTGGTGGTTTCGCCCAGGCTACAGCATCGCTCTCACTGGAATAGGACACTGCCACTCTCTGGACCTCCTGCAACTTCCCAGAGTCGAGGCCTTTTGGGGTCCCAGGTTCAGCCACATGGTTTTCTGGCCCCCTGCCCATGATGCTTAGTGATTCACAGACTGTCAGCCCAGGAGGATGGTATACTGTGACTGCAAGGTGAAATGTGGTTGGCGATACCTTACCTGATGGGAGGCTGAGGGGTTGGTTGTTCCCGGTCATTCTTTTGGTTCCGGTGAACTGATTGACATCTAACCACATGGTACTCTCTACCGCCCTCATTCCTGTTGGGCTGATGGGTGCCCTTAATGTCAATGAGAATTGCCCCTACATTGTCCTGTATCCCAGCTGACCAGGGCTTCTCCAAACATGGTCCACAGACCACCTGCAACAGAATCACCTGTGAGCTGGTTAAACATGAAGATTCACAAGCCAAGGGCTCTCCCCAGGATATGCACACTGAAGTTTGTAGGAGAGGTTCAGAGGCCACGTGGGCATTGGGGAGATCCAGTTAGGCAGGTCTGAGTTCAAATCTCAGCCTTCGTACTTACCAGCTGCTCTGCAGACTAGGAAGTGGTTGTAAATATGCCTACATGAATGTATGCCTACATGTAAGCTACATACTTAGCTGTGTTACAGGGAGAACTAAATATGAGAATGCCTCTACAACCCCTCAAAAAGTTCCTGGTACATAGAAGGACCTGATAAATTATACCTAATAATGGTTTATTGTTCATTGTAGCAATAATAAGTTATTATTGCTGTTAGGTTTGCAGAGGGTAGCTTAAGGTAAGAGGTGGGGACTTGGCTGGGGGAACAGTAGATATTCCCAGAACACACTGGGGCAGCTAGTTCTGCTCTAGGCAAGCTAGTTCTGCTCAACAAATATTTTCCAAGTGTTAGAATAAGTATGGCCCTTTCCTTTGAGGAGCTCCTAGTACAGTAGATTTATAGGCATTTAATTTGATTCAAGCCATGTGAGAAGTATGTATAGAATACAGAGCAGCCATGAGGAAAGAGGGATTAATTCTGTCTAGGAGGCGCAGAAAGGCCTTTTTGCAGGGAGGGTGACAACTGGGAAGGTTTTTAAAGGATACCTAGGAGTTTTCCAGGTGATCAGGAGAGTCTGATACTTTTCCTGCAGTATGAAGTGAGACCTGTCCCAGGACTCCCTGGCCATGTTCGGAGGACATGCAGTTTTGCAAAAGTCCATCTGAGGCTGAGGAAGCTCCTTTTGCTCCTTGAGTGGGCACAGGGTTGAGAGCTGAGATTTATGCAAAGGGCAAGTACAGTCCTTTTATTTTTCCATGCAGCTTCCATTACTATGCCAGAGCCTAAACAAAGCCCAGATTGTGTAGGGCAGCAAAGATTGGTCTAGAGTTGGTGAGGCTCATCCTCTCCTGCATCTCTCGGGAGGACCAGAAGGCTGAACTCCAAACCAGGAGACCTAGGTCTTTGTCCTGATTCCCTGAAGGGTCACCAGTGGGACCTTTCCCCTCTCGGAGTCTTAATTTATCCTTTGTAAAATGAGGATAGTGATTCCCATTCTAGCCATCAACACAGAGGATTGTGTGCATCAAATGAGATAATGTGCATAAAAGGGCACTTTGCAAAGTGAGTATATATGAATACAAAGAATAATTATTCTAATTTCGGCCAGTTCCAAGGGTAATCTGTGCCCTGGTCATTTAAATTCAGTGTTTTCCAGGCATTGTTTCCCCCTAAAACATAATCCATGGGCATAGTCTGGATTATGCCCAGTGCCTAGTGTAAAGCCTGTAATTTTGTCCCTTTCTTTCCTATTCAGAAAACTACTTTGGAATGCCAGTGAGTGAGAAAGATGTTATTGCAGGATCCCCTTGAACTTTCCCTAATTTATAAAGAGGCTAAATTATTTGCAAACCTCAGGACTTTAGCTTTCAGTAGTAAAAGCTAATCTCACAATATCTATGTATTGCTAAATAATAGTCAGGTGAGTATTCTGTCACAACCACCACAACAAAAACATCAACATTTGTGGGCCAACATTGATTGAATTGGCTCTCTCAGTGCCAGTCTCTTTTCTAAGTATTTACACACATTAGTTTATTCATTCCTCCCCTCAGCTGTCTGAAATAGGTATTGTTTATAGATGAGGAAATTGAGGCCCAGAGAGGTTGTGTAACTTACCCAAGGTCATACAGTCAAGAAGAGATGGATTTGAGATTTGAACCTGGGTTCTAGTGCCACAGAAGTCAAGGGGGGTGTCCGGGGCTGGGAGGCAGCCCTGCCTCTTACCATCCTCATGACTGGACAAGGCTACCTCCCCTCTCCTTATCCCTGACCCGTTGGAGATGTGGATGTCTGTGCTCCATTCCCACCATGGTTGGTTGGGTGGGTGGCGGGGCTGGCTCCCTGTCTGTCCCCCTGGGAGAGGTCTCACAAGGCCACCTGGCCATCTCTGCCCATTTTAGCGGAGTTCTCCCGCCCAGCCTCGGTTAGTGAGAACCATGACGCAGGACCCGATGGTGACAAGCAGGAGGAGGATGGCGAGTCTGGGGGTAGGCGGTCAGAGGCCGAGGAGGGAGAGGTCAGGACTCCCACCAAGATCAAGGAGCTAAAGGTAGGAGGCTTTCTCATACCCTCTGACCTGGGGATCAGGAAGCTGATTCTGGGTCTAGCCTCGGCCTTGGCCTTGAGGTGTTTCCTCCGCAGAGCATGATAGGGTGTCCCTGTAGGCCTTCACAAGGATGAGGTTCAAGTAGGTCCCCTCTTGTTGCCCCACGCATTTCACACACACACCTGTGCACGCACTCCTGCAGGCACGCATGGCCTCTGATTGGGCATGCATTCACTCAGTTGTTTACCCCTCTCACAGTAGGGTCATGCACCCAGACGTGCAAGCAGCGTGCAAGCAGTATGCACACGGGCACGTGCACACACAGGTATAGTATGTTTCCATCATGCAGTTGTAGCTTGGAGCACAGGCCTCTGAACATATATGCTGACCGCAAGAAGCATGAATGCCCAGAACCCTCATGTCCCATTTGCTGAGCGTGACTGCCTGCTTTGCCCCCAGTCTTCACCTCCCCGAGCCAGTGCCCTGCCTCACACCCCACACCTTCGGCTACCTCACTGCCCCTCGAGTGGCCCACCAGCTTCCCTGGCCCCTGCTCCTTGGGAAAGAGCCCTCTGGGCTTCTTGCTGCACCAGACCTGGCCAGGGGCCAGTGTGGTGCCTCTAATCCATTTGCTCTACTGACCCTGCTGGTTCCTTCTCCTTCTCCCTCCTGTCGCTAGCCGGAGCAGGAAACCACGCCGAGACACAAGCAGGAGGTACTGCATGGGACCTGTCACCACTCACCCAGCCATTCGTATCCCCAGCTCGTTTGTCACCATCCCATAGTCCACCCCAGGCTTATGTCCTGGTACCATCTCAGCTTCAGCTCTGCCTCTGTTCCTCAGCCATACTCCTCCCCCAGTACGGCTCCTCCCTCCTCCTGCCCCCTCCCATTCCCCAATCACCCTCCCTTCCCTCCCCCCACTATCCAGCTCCTTGCTCAGACTACCCCCCAAACCAACTGCTTCCCCCTCCCTCTTCACCCCTCCCTCCTTCTACCCAGCCTCACACTCTGCGTCTTCCTACCACCCCATGCTTGCTTCCCAACTGCTGACCATCCCCCCTGTGTTCTCCAGCTCTTCCAGTCCATTCCATGCTTTCATTGGTCTCGTCTCCCCGACCCCCACCCAAACCCTTCCTTAGACTCATCTCTCCCACACCACTGTTTGGTCATGCCTCCACCTCCTCTGTGTCCTCTGTGTCCTCTCCCCAAGCTTCTATTTGTATCTGTTGGACCAGATGTGGGAATGTGGGTGGGGTGAGGAGGGAGGAGCCTCAGAATGCTTCTGGTCTTCACACACTCCAGCTGCCCTCCCTCTGGGTGGGGCTCCAGCTCTGCCCAGAGAGCCTCTTCTTTTCTCCTCCCTCTCCTCTTCCTTCTCCCTTCCATTGTGTCTTTGGACTTACTCCTCTGCGCTAAGGACTTCGCCTTCCCTTTCACACAGTCCCCAACTCTTTGTCTGAAACTGCACTACTCTAGAAGCTGGTCTGTTTTAGGGCCTGAGGGAAAGGACAGGGGCTGGGGCATAAGAGCCTGGCCTTGGCATCCCACGAACTGGGTTTCAGCCTGACTCTTTGAGGGTCATGGGTAAGCCCCCAGAGGCCCCAGTCCCCCATCTGCACAGCAAGACATGTGGACTAGGTTTCCCCAAGGGCCCTTATTCCTAATCAAGGATCCCAGGGTTCTACTGCTCCCTCTCTTGCCTTCAAGAATGCTGTGTGCCCACAGAGCCAGTGTGGCAGGTTCAGGATAGGTCACAAGCCACATCTTGGGTCCATTGCAGTTCATAACCCACCCCTTTGTGCAAACCCTATCAGGTTTCACTTCTCAAACATTGTTCTAAGGCAGTTCAGGTCAGGAAGGGACACTGGAAGTACAGACAGATGTCTGGAGGGAAAACAGAAGATTTGGTGGCATCAATTTCCTTCCTGAGATAACTCACGAGTCAATCATAGTGGATCCTTGAATGCCAGAGATAAGCCCAGGGGAAGATTTTAGCCTTGTCCAAGGGCAAGCTTGCTTTCCAGGTAATTCTTCCAGAATCAGCTGATTTGACTTTATAATAAGCTGAGATTGTCCATTTCTTGTGCTGAATTGAGTTGACATGAATCCTTAAACAGCCTTGCAGATAAAGATGCTTGAGCTAACAGCCCACCCCTAAAAGGAGGCCTACTGGCTCCTGTGCAAAGGCTGATCCTCACTTGACCTAGAGGCGGATTACTCTGTCATGCCGCACTGGCTTGAGCTCAAACTTGGCAGTTTAATGGGGGACACATCTACGACTCCAGCTATACCCAGCTCAGTTCTTGTGCCCAGCCTTACCTCTCTTCTTCTTGGTCTCCATTTCTCCTAATCTCTTGAACACCCTACTTTGTCTCTCTGGCCATATTTCACCCTGTCTGCTCTTGAGGAGTTGGTATCCACCAGGTATCCAGAAAATCCTGGGTGATTAGGAAAAGTAGTGACTCACAGTAGAGAATGCTGAACACAGTCTTTTCCTGGATCCTGTGTTGGAGCTGGGCTCATTTTTTCTGGGTGTCCCTGGCTTAAGGAGTATCTGCATGCTAAGCCCCCTAGGGTCTGAGCAACTCACCTGTTGGGCTAAGAGGGGCCTAGACTGAGGGTCCTGCTAAGCACAATGGTCCACGTCTTGGCTGGAAGGGATCAGGTGCCCTGGAGGCCAGGGAATGGACCAGAGCAGCCCAGTGAACAGGGTTGGTCAGTTCTCACTGTGCCTTGGTTGTAACCAGAAGGAAGTCACCTCCATGCCCAGTTGAGACTTGGTGCACAGCACCAGTGGAAACTCCCTTGGCCTTATGGGAGTTGAGTTACCTTGCTGGTTCTGAGGCTGGGAGCCAGGCAAGGGGAAAGAAAAGGTGGTGCTTGGCCAGAAGCCTCCTCTTCTTAATCTTAAGTGCTTTTGCTCCTCTTTTTAATCTTAAGTGCTTTGTGCACCTGTCGGGCTAATCATGTCTGCCCCGCTTAGCTCATGGGATGCAGTGAGGGTGAGACAGAGTCCTGGATGGGAATCACCTTGCTGATGTAGGGCAGCGATCGCCACGGTTACCTTTTGCACCGTGCCCTGCATCCCCTGCTCAGAGCTGTTCCTCTAACACCCGCTGCCCTCTCCATCCACCCCTAGTTCTTAGACAAGCCAGAGGATGTCTTGCTCAAGCACCAGGCCAGCATCAACGAGCTCAAGAGGACACTGAAGGAACCCAACAGCAAACTGATCCACCGGGATCGAGACTGGGAGCGGGAGCGTAGGCTGCCCTCTTCGCCCGCCTCCCCCTCCCCCAAGGGTACTCCTGAGAAAGCCAACGAGGTAGGTCTCACCCTGAACCCCTCAACAGGGGCTTTGAGTAAAGAGGGTTGGGAGGGTTGCTCTGCACTGACATACACTCATCCTCCTCAGTTGTATGCTTCCTGGAATTGCTGCACAAGGTGCTGATGGGGAGGGCGGGAGGGTTAGGCTGGGAAAGACAAATTCACTAAATCTTGGAATCCTTGGGCCCCAGGGACCACCTTGAAAAACTCAGAAGACTTGCTGTGACTTAGTGTAGTCCCCTTCCATCAGCCGGAGTACAATGCAGGTTCTGGGGCCCCATGTCAGACCAACAGAATCAGTGTATTTGGAGATAGAGCCCTGGAATCAGCATTTTAAGCAAGTGCCTCAGGTGATTCTCATGCTCACTAAACTTTCAGAATCCCAGTAGTTGTATCCAGTAAGCAGATCCTTTAGTGCCTGTTGTGAAAACACAGATGGGCTGTGTGTGTGTGGGGGGGGAGTGTTCCCTCCTGGAAGGATCCTTTGGAGCCCACTAGAGGGAACGGATCCTCCAAGAAAATCAGACCTGCGCCTCTTGCTTCAGAAAAGGATCCCACACCCACCTGCCTTTCAGAGTGGAAAACATGGGGTGTTTTCTCAAATGGAAAAGAGATAAAGATAGGATCTTGAGAATTCCTGTATTTACAATCCCAAGCTATTATTTTTAGCACTGTAAAATCTTGGCAGTATTTATCCCCCATTTATACTTAGGTGTTTTCTCTCTAGCACTGCTGCTTACTTGTCTCAAACCCAACTGATCTAGACTGACACCCTCTGAATTTGAATTCTGACTCTAATTCCTGCTAGCTGGATGACTCTGGGCTTGTTACTTAACTTCTCAGCTTCGGTTAGGTAGAGATAATAAAAGTACCTACTTCATAGGAATGTTGTGAGGATCCAGGAAAATCAACGATGGAGGGGCTGGTAGAGTCCCTAGATCCTCAATAGGGGTTACTTACTATTTCATTTTGGGAGTCCTGGGGCTAATTTCAAATCAGAACCCCTTTTAAAGTTGGAAGGACTCTCAACCTGCTTGGTTCAAGATCATTTCTTTATAGGTGGGGCACTGAGGCCCAGAATGGAACATACTAGTTCAATGTCATAGCTGATAGAAGAGGGGCCAGAACCTGATTTTCTTGGGTCCTGGGCATTGTATCTGCTATTAAATCACAGCTGCCTGAGAGCAAGACCAAATCATGGGAAGACTAGGATAGAGTCCACTGTGAATGTACTGCTCTCTAATGCTTTGAAACTTGGTGATGCAGTCATGATCTAATAACTAAACATTTGATTGAATCAGCACTCCACATGGCCTTGACATGCCGGATAACAGAGGGCCTCATCTAGTGAGGCTGCTGGGGGTAGTTCCCCGGCTGGTGATTCACAATATTAGGGATGCTTTGAGGGCCTTTAAGTTCAGTGCCATGGAAGGAGGGCAAATCTGCATCTACTTAGGACCTCTCTGATCACCCCTGACACAAATGAGACCCTTAGGACTCTGGACTGCGCCATGAGGACTGGTCTAGTGATCCAGTTACATGCCCCACTCTTCCTGCCATGAGAGACTTGACCAGGGTGGCCTGGCTGTGGGTGAGGATGGATGTAGAGGCTTTGAAAGGGTGGGACTCCAGCAGAGAAGGGCCTGGGGATCTGGGCTTTGGAGCTCCAAGTGCCTCAGAACAGCCTGGCTTGGGAGTGTGCCCCACCTGCTGGTAATAGCTGGGACTGCTAGAAGATGGGTCTTCTAAAAGGCGGAGTCTCTTCCGACCCTTACCCTTCACTGTTGCTCCAAGAAGTTTAGTCCGCTGCTGGAAGGAATTCTGGTCCAGGAGCTCAGCTTGGAGCTGTGAACCATTTAACTGGCTTACAGGCACCACTGGCATTTAAAGGCCCTCGAAGATTTGGGACATGGGGAGAAACTGTAGTCAAGGACTGGACTGGGTTCTTGGGTGAGTGACAATCCCTCTCTGAGCCTCCCAGCCTAGTCAGCCCATCTGAAGTGGGACAAAAATTGCTATTCCATAGGGTTGCTAGGAAAGCTGAGTGAAATAGTGGGTATAAAAGCACTTTAGGAACTGGAAAGTGCTGTACAGTCCTGGGGCCATAGCCGACGGTGACTGGAATCTCTGATCCAAATACAGACTTTGCGGGGGCTCTCCTGCAGGAGTGTGTCATCAGAGATCCTAGTAACTTCCTCATATATTGTTGGGCCTCATCTGGACCAAGGGGAAGACAGTGGGAACTTTAATCAAAATAGGGACTCCAAATTTTAAGAAGAGTTCCCATTTCCCATTTGCCAAACCCAGGTTTTCATTTCAAAGATACCTTTACAAAGGGCTAAGACCCAAACTGCAGGATTGAACCATCGCTTAAACCAAAGACACCCGGGGCAGACTTGGGATCGGAGTCTGAGCAGTATGGCTCCCCAGCCTCTCAATTGAGAGCCTCTTGAGCAAGCGTGAGCATGGCTCTGCATCCTCTTGAATGAGGGCAGTGAGAAAAGGGCCCAAAGCCAAGGTGCTGGCTGGCCCCTGACTGTGGGGCTCCCTCCCGTAAAGGGCCACAAGGGGCAGCTCCTCTCTCTCTTGCCCCACTGGCTCCTTCCTGATCTAAGCCACAAACCCGGAGGGTGTGGGGTTTACAAAGCTGGGCTATTTACAGGCTCTGTGTGTGTGTCTCTCCTGCTTTCTCTCTCTCCCACTTTTCCTATCTCTGTTTCTCCTTCCCTTCCTCCCTCTTTCCCTTTTCTCCGGCCCTGGGCCTCTCCTGCAGTCCCGGAGGACCCAGGACACCTCTCCGCAGGACTTGGCACCTGAGCCTGGGACGGCCACAGGCTGGGAAGTGTTCACTCAGAAAAGCCTTGCAGCGTCTCCTGAGGTTACTGTCGGCACTTCCCCGCCCACATACAGCCACCCTAATGGTCTCAAGAAAACCCTTTCTCTGGGGTGAGGGGGATGGTTCAGGCTCTGCCATGCAGGTGGGAGCAGTGGGTAGCCTGTGTGTCCCCATGCTGTGACAAGTGATTGTCTCCATCCCAGGGATCCATAAAGGGCCAGCCCCTCCCTCATCCATTGTTTTTTCAGGAATCAGGACTGAGACCATATTCTGGGAAGACAGGACAGTCTGAGTCTCATTCTGGCTTCAAAGGAGAGGCTGAAATGATCTCCTTCTCTTGGGCCCTCCTGACTTTAGAGGCAGGCTCTGATGTCTAAACTTGGGATCAGGGGTCATGGCACCTAAATGCCTTCTTCCCTGAGGTCTTTTCTCTGTTCAGAAGCCTGACTAAGGTCTACAGTGGCTGTTTAAGGGATGGCCCCCCATTCATCCCCTGCCTTCATCTTCTCTAAACTCTTAGCAGGTGGACAAAAGTGGGCATCTTGCTCCAAGGAGATTCCTTGGGGTTGAAGAGATGTTGGGCAGGCAAGCATTCTAATGAGGAGAGCATCACTTCTGTGCCCAGGACGGCAGCACGAGGAGGGCTTCTGTGTCCCACTAGGCATGGAATCCAGGCCCAGGGAGTGGGAGGGTGGGTGCTGCATCTTCCTCTGTGCCAAGAGCCCATAGGCCATCAGGATTGGAAGGTACTGACCAATCATCTGGGTGGAACTTCCTTCTCCCTGATATCTCACCCTCCCCTTTTGGCATAGTACGTATGAGGGCATCTCCCTTTTTTAATTCCCATGGAAAAATTTTCTAGCTGCTGAAATATGTGCTGAAACAATAAAAGAGATAGGAGTCAGCTACATCGGTGGTAAAACAGAAATCAGTTCCTGTCTGAAGTTTTTCTCAATGTGAAACTAAAACAACTACCAGCACTGTCTCTCTTGAGAGAAATTGGACAGGAGTCCATAGCATCCCAAGGTTAGGGGGAAAGTGATGCCCTGGAGCACAGAGATGCTCCTAGAGCCGAGGACAGGTGCCCATACTTCGGGGCAGGGGTGGTGGGCAACATCCGCCCATCATCAGCATCCCTGCAAATCGTCCATTCCAGCCCCTTCCACAGAGGGGGCTCTTTCCGTTCTTAACAACAGACCATTTTGTCTTCAGTTATCTATTGAGAAGTGTTCATGTTGAATTAAAATCTGCCCTTCTGAATTACCTGTCTGTGGGCCTCGCTCTGCCCCCTGCTGCCCGTAAACCTGCTCTGTATCCTCCGCCAGAACAGTCCTTCAGAGTTAAGCACCTCCTCTTCCCCTGAACACTCCTCCTTTCTTCAAAGGTTTCTCCCAGGTTGTGGTTTCTAGAGGGCTCCTTGTCCTGCATCCCCTCCTCTGGTTGTCTTCTGTAAAGAGCAGGGCCCAGAATGTTACCCAAAGCCCCAGGTGGGGACTCAATAGCCCAGAGACCACAGAACTGCCTGGCCAGAGATTTTCTCCTTGTGTTGGCTTGGGTGGGAACCGAACTGGATCCGCTTCCTTCACCAGCTTCTGCTCCTTGCTGCAGTACCTCCAACTGATCACAGGGGGAGCTCTGAACAGGCACTGAAGGTCCCAAGGCTCCGTGGAAAGGATGGCTGCAGGGCTACCAGACATGATCCCGTCTCCCTTGTGTAATAGGGTCAGAACAGCATTCAGACAGGGGCAGGCCCACCAGTGTCTTGGTGCCCCAGTGAAGTTTTCTCTTTTTTGTTCAGTCTTCTTTTTTCTTTTCAGCACTTTCACTTGTTAAAAGCAGAGCCACTTCTTCCCTCTGTGCTCACTCTGTGATCTGTGTAAGTCACTGCCCCTCTGGGAACCTCGGTTTCCCCTGCTGAAATAAGGGTAATAGTACCTGCTTTACAGGTTGCCATTTGGATTGAATTTAATCTGATATTGCCTGACATTGCACAGATTAACTAAATATAAGTACATGTTTCCTTTTTTCTTTCTGCAGAATTTTTCTTTCTATACTGCGTGAGTTCCCACCCCACTCAGCCTAATTTCTAAGCTTCTAGTTTCTAGAAACTAGTGTTTAGTTAGACTTGGGGCATGAATGTTCCAGAAGGGGTCTCGTTGGCCATCTGTAGCCACCATTGCCAGGCTGATGATGTCACTACAAGCTGAAATGGGGGCCACTGAGGGTGCCTGTTTTCTCAGTAGAAAAGAAAAGAGACCTGGCTTCCATAGGCTCTCGAAGCACTTATCTCTAGGATGGTTCACATCGTGTTGTCCTGAGACTTAGCAACCTGAAGTAAAATCCCAGAAACCTATGCCTGGGCCTTCTACCTTCCACTTATCTCTCTTACTTGTTGGCAGGATTCTTTCAATGAAGTTTCATTGCCTGAGAACCATGGAGATTTTGCTAACATGGACTGAGGGAGTGGAGGTGAGAGTTTACAGTGCTCCTTAATCTTTCAGAATCCTTCAGATCTTATGGGATCTGACAGACTCCTCATCAGGTCATAACCTGAGTCAGAGCCCAGTCATATAAATCTGCCCCCTCCCATTGGGAGCAGTCTCTGGCACATCTTACTATGGAGGCACTTCCCAGAACTTAGAGTCAGAGACTAGATTCAGGCCTGCCTTTGGCCCCTGCTCACTCTCTGACCTTGGATATGGTGCTTACCTTTTCTAGGCCTTCAGTTTCCACATCTGTACCATAAGAGGCTCGAGTCAGAGTAGTGATTTCAAAGGAGGGTGGTACCTTGGGAGCCAAGGCCTCCCACTTCAACATGGCAGCCTGTATTTGGGCTACATATTGGACTTCCATTGAGATTTTATGTGAAGAAAGTGTTTTTTGGCTGCAAGATTAGAATTCCAGTGGCCTTCTTGCTTTTTAATGATTCTGACATTCATAATTCCCTCCTAAGTGTTGTTTGAAGGACTCTAGGGAGGATGTTGAAAGCTGTTTTGTCAACAGTTTGACAATGCTACCCTCTTGTTGGTGCTTTTGACTGGTGATGATAGTTGGGTCTTTAGATCTTTTCCTTCCATGATGTCTTCTGGTCATCCCTTTTCTACTCTTTCTGTGGATTTTGTTTAGAATTCTCCAAGAATAGCCTAATTTCTAGGCTTTGGTATTCTTTTCCCTGGGAATTAATCCTACACAATTCAAGGTGTTCAAGCCATTGTGGTGACTGGCACTGACTTGAACTGGACATTTGGCATTTTTCATTCTAATCTCCTTCCTTCCCAGGAACTCTTGCAGAAAAGTCAGATTGTAGGCTGTGGCCTGTGGAACTTAATTCAACGTTTTCCCTCTTGATATTAGATCACAGTTGGGATCCATATTCTATAGATTGTGAGATAAGGCAGCAAGGATCTCAGGCATCAAAAATCAGGCACTCTTTTCCTGATTCTACTGTGACCTTAGGTAAGTCACTGATCTTCTCTAGGCCTCAGTCTACCCATTTACACAAAGAGGAAATTGGACTAGAGGATTTCTTAGAAGTTCTTTTTGTTTTAACCTTCAAAGATTCCATGTGATGTAAGTTACTTTCTCCTCTGACAATGGCAATTGTATTATTAAAAAAAGGAAGAGGAAGAGTCCTGGCCCATCCGTGGATCTCCATTGTCCCATGATTAAACATGGGGAGGGCATGAGACCCCATCTCATTTTACCAAGTTGGGGTAGTGGTTGAGGGGAGTTGGTAAATAATTTGTTGGGTGCCTTGATGGGAAGGGTAGCCTTGATGAGGCTGACTAGTATTGTCATGCCTTTCTCTCCCCAGCCAGTTCTGGGGACATGTTAACCTTTTGGTGGTAGATTGGTCCCTTCTTGCACAGGAAACAGTGACCTATTCTTCAGGCACCTCTATTTCATGTTAACTCTTCTTGCTCCAATTGAAACACAGGGTTCAGAGCATTGGGTATTTATAGAAAGAGAGTACACTAGGCCAGAAGAACTCAGTCTCCTAAAAGTGGCTACCACGCAGCAGGAAGAAAGTAAGGCAGGCCTCGCTGATATCCTTGCTGATGGCAGACTCTCCAAGGTAGACATCCTGGTGGACAAGTTCAAAGTTGAAGTGGCCACAGAAGAAATGGTGGGAGTCAGAAGAGCAAAGACCCAGCAACAAGGAAGGATGATTGCAAGCCCTGAAGACTTCAAGTCAGTGTGGGAGGAAGGCCCCTGGGTCAGGGGAGGCCCAGGAGGGGCTTCTCTGGCTGCAGGCCGCACACTGGCAGAAAACCTCCTTGAGGGCTCCCAGTTGAGGGTGGGCACTGGGGAGGCGACCATCAAGAAGCGCTGGATCTCAGGTGGTCAGCTGGAGGGCCAGATGGAGCTGAGGAAGGAGCTGGAGGAGATCCCGACCTATGGAAGAGCCGCTGCCTCAGGGGCCAGGCCAGCAGAGGCCGAGAGTCCCTCTCCAGCCTCTGACAAGGGAGGACTCCAGTCATTTCTACTGGACCCAGCCCAGTCAGAAGCCAGAGCAGACTTGAGTGATGAAACTGAACCTTCCTTTGCAGAGAGGAGCTTCTACTTAAATTATGGAGAGAAAGATGCTGAAGACCAAGTCCCCCCTCCACCTCTGGATGCCCTTCCTGTTGATGAGACCAGGATGGAGCTCCCAGAGAGCTCTGAGCTGAATTCCTCAGGCCCACAGGGCTCTGCTGCAGCTTCCGGCAGGACCAAGGATGAAGAGAGTGAAGCCCATGCAGCCTCCTTAGAGGAAGGGGCAGGGATCCCCGGGAGCCACAGAAGACCAGATGGCCTTCAGGTCTTTGTTGAGCAGCTTGGTAAGGCACCTTCTCCAGGGCAGACGTTTGATGAGGACTGGGAAGAAACTGGGCGGGGGGTGGAAGGAGAATTTAGCCACCCACCATTCAACCTAGGCACAGAGGAAGAGGCCCCCAAGAGTAGAGATCTGATGGAAAAGGCTGAGAAAAATCCCCCAGCAGGATGGAAGAACCACTCACCTCACAGAGGAGGGAGCATGCGCCCAGACCTCCCAGCCTGCATCGTTCTGCAGGCCATCCCTCCTAATGATGTCAGGAAGCCAGCCAAACTGGACCGGGGCAGCTTCCTTCCCCAAGACAGGGGACTGGTTCACATCCAAACAGGAGACCCTGCGACGGAGGACAGCAAGGCCTCAGCGTTTCTTCAGATGGAGGTGATCACCCCCCTCCCAGCCTCCCCTGGTCCCTTTCAGGCTCAGGCAGCTCCAGAGGAAACTTCTCCAAGCCCAGCCCCTCGTGGATCAGGAGAGCCTCCGCACCTTGGGGATCCTTTTGGAGAACAGTCCCCTGCTTTTCCCAAACACACCCATCCTTTTAAAGAGAGCCTGGAGCCCAAGGACCGCGTAGGGCCATTTGCAGCCCTGGACGGAGGTGAGCGCAGGGCACCTCCCGTTGCCAGTAGAAAGCCCAGAGTTGTCTCTGAAGAAGCTGAGGGAGCTGTACCCCTGGGGTTGGTGTTCCCTTCAGGGAAGCAAAAGGAGATGACCTCTTTCCAGGCCGGGGGCCGAGAGGACTCCCTGGAAGATATTAGCAAGACCTCAGTGGCCAACAAAATTCGGATCTTTGAGACCCATGGAGCTGAAACTCGCCGAGCAAGTCAAGGCGAAACAAAGGCCCTAATAAGCGAGTTGTCTTCAGAGACCTCCATGGGTCAGGTAGAGCAACAGCGGAATAAGCTTTTGGACCTGGGCTTTGTCCAACTCCAGCCCCTGGGGGACCTCACTGGCCCCAAAGCCACCCATTCCTCAGTGATGCCACTGGCTGCCAGATACTTCAGGGAGGGCACGTCTACCACATCCCACCAGGAAGGATGCACAGAACTCGAGCTCGAGTCCCCTGATTCAGGCTGCGAAACTGCGCTGGAGGTAGCCACTGGGGGAACTGGCCACGTGAGCCCCCGCCCCCACCGCTGCCCCCCAGCTGGGGGAGTAGACCGCATGCTGCGTAGCTCCATAGAAGCATGTTTCAGTGGCCCCTCGTCATTACTGCAATTGGAGGCTGCTTGTCCATTCCTATGAGTTCTTTTCCCTAAACTGGCCTGAGAGTAGCCCAGGTGGAATGATGGGTTCATCTGGCTGGCCCGTGTTAGCTTAGTCAGAAAGACCCCCCGGCTTTTGGTGTGACCTGGTGCCCAGAGGGTAACAGCCCCAGTGGAGAAGGTTGGCACCAGCAAACTACACACTTGCTTTGCCTTGCTGCCCCCACCTGCTGGGCTCCTACCTGTTTTGCTTGGCTTGTCCAATGATCTTCCTTCACCCTTTCCCTTCCTTGGCTCTCTTGCCTTGGGGAAGCTGACAGTCCAGAGGTTTCCTTCCTTTGCTTCTGGTTCCCTCTTGGTCCCAACTGCCAAGTTCCTTTCTGCCTCCTTAAGACTAACTATCTTCTCTAATCCAGAACAAATCCGGAGATGCGGTCAGGGAAGAGAAGCACATCACCAGCTTAGCAGCAAACCCCCCCGGAAATGGGGGGCGCCTGAGATTCACCATGCCCTCGGGCCCTCAGGTCTCTGCAGCCCCTGGGTGCCCTGATGACCCAGTCATCTTCGCCTGGCCGGGGTGCATCGCTGCCTTAGATTCCCACCTGCTCGGGTAGTGCCTCTTGTGGCAGCTCAACTCTCGCTTGTCTGGAATGTGTCCTCACACCTCTCAACCCTCCAGAAACTAAAATGGAAGTTAAGTTTAGCAAGTGAATCTCTAAGTGCCCGAATCTCTAGAACCTGAAGCCAACTACTTAAAAAAAACATTTGGTGGGTGTTAGATTGGGCTTTAAAAAGAACGTCATGAAACAGCCAAAAATGTGCATGTGGCGTTTAATCCCTGACAGGCCAGTTGAGAGGTATGTATGTCGGACAAGAGTTGCTGGTTCCCTCCAGCGTTTCCTTGGCCTGCTGTTGTCAATTACACTGATGGGACTAGACCCTCCACTCCAGGGCCTGCCCACCGGCCCCTCATGGAGCTCAGGGTTGAACTGATGTAGCACCCAGCTCCCAGGAATTACCCCCTGTGGTTCTTCGCCCTAGAGGATGCTGTCCCCTCCCACAGAGACTCAGTGGAATTGACAAACCATGTTGGCTTCCTCTTTGTTTCTCAAAGCTCTTGGCTCCAGCCTCCCTGCCTCCCTGTCCCGGGTTTCCCTAAATCCCTGGGTCTCCCTCCTTGGTTTCTGTCTCTTGACGTCCACCTGCACGGATGGGCCTGGGTCCAGGCTCCCATCCCTGCCTTGCGCACAATGCCGCTTCTGATAAGCTCCCAGATCCAGACCCTGAATGGGGCTTCCTGTCCAGAATGAACTGGCAGGATGTTTGCTTTGTACTTGCTTTGGCCATCAGCGGGAGACCCTCGGAAAGGAGCGTTCCCCACTCTTGAGAACTTTTCGGTTTTTTAAAGCTTGTTGTCATGCCAAGGAACCTTTCTGGGAGTGTTTTTCATTTCCTGACCTGCTTCCATTTGAGACGTTGAAACGGCCCCAGGGTTTCTTCTGTCATTCACCTTCTTGATTTCTCTCTCTCTTTCTTCCCACCCCACACCCTTGTTCCTTTGATTTTTATCTGGCCATAGAGAGCAGGGCTAAGGGAGGGCTCAGAGGAGAAGGTCAAACCGCCTCGTCCCAGGGCCCCAGAGAGTGACACGGGAGACGAGGACCAGGACCAGGAGAGGGACGCGGTGTTCCTGAAAGACAACCACCTGGCAATTGAGCGTAAGTGCTCCAGCATCACGGTCAGCTCCACATCCAGCCTGGAAGCTGAGGTTGACTTCACAGTCATTGGCGACTACCATGGCAGCGCCTTCGAAGACTTCTCCCGCAGCCTGCCTGAGCTCGACAGAGACAAAAGCGACTCCGAAACCGAGGGCCTGGTGTTCTCCCGGGATCTCAGCAAGGGGGGCCCCAGCCAGGAAGACGAACCTGGGGGCATCGAGGATAGCCCAGATCGAGGGGCCTGCGCCACCCCAGATATGCCCCAGTTTGAGGTACAGTGGAACATCCTGGAGACCTGGGCCTGGCGGGCACTGCATGTTCAGAGGGCCCCCAGCCATCTGTGAGAAGACTGAGCCGCCAGCCTGCAGCCCAGAGCCCCTCAGCCTGAAGCTCTGTCTCGTGTTGCATGACTGCCCCTCTGCAGAACAGCATGGTTCTGTGCTCGCATGTTTGCCGTCTTGGTTTACCTCTAACATGCACTCCTTGGCATTTTAACCCTGTGACACCATTGCTTGCCTGAGGTCAAGCGATGCCAGACAGTCTGGTCTTACTCAACTCCTCCTCTCCCTGCCTGTGTTGCATGGCACCCACAGAGAACATGGGCTTGCAGACTCATGGGGCTCCTGCAGCCTGGTTTGGAAGTTGATGGCTTTTCCTGATCCTGGCCCCAGCTCCTCTCCCTGGGGTCTGTCTTCCTGAGGAAGGGGCAGCAGTTTAAATCCATCTGGCCCTGGGGTCTTGGGGTAGCAGTGGAAACTCCTAGAGAAGAGCAATCGTCGTCACTGAGGGGGGACATGGGGATAGACTGTGTCTGGGTCTCTCTGCTTTGTGTCCTTCCTTCAGAGGATCTTTGTCACGTGATTCCTCTGCCCCCTTGTCTCTTGCAGTCCCAGCCTACCTCCTACCACACTCTCCTCTTCCCCGTGTTCTAGGCATTGAAATATGAGCTCATGTACTCTGGGCTTTGACTCCATGCTGTATCCTCTGGGTAGAAGGTTTTCCCTCCCTTTCTCTGCCTTGCAAACCTGTCACGTTCCAGGACCAAGTTCAGATATCACTTTCCTAGCAAATGCTTTCCTGACCACCCTGGGCAGAAGTGTTGGTCCCTCCGTGGCCCCCTTGCTCTGTAATGTTTCTGCTCCTGGCATTGTCCCAGACAGTCAGGTTAGTGGCTACCAGATCTGCTCTCCTATGGGGTGGCAGCCCCTTCTAAGCCTGCACATAGCAGGCACTGTTAGATGATTAACTGGATAAATGGCTAGATCTCAGGGTGACAGTAATCTGTGAGAATCCCTCGCCTACCTTCCCAGCCAGATGACAAGCTATTTCATTCATTCATGCAGCTCACATGTATTAATATGCTAATAGTCACATATACTAGCCTTCATGGATGAAGAAACTGATCATTTAACTGAAGCCTTTTAGAATGGAGGTAGAAAACTGGTGGCCCCAGGCCAGATCTGGCTAGCAGATGTGTTTTCTTTGACCTTGATTTAAAAATCAGAAAGTTGCGTATAAAATCCATAGCTTTTTTTTAATATCATTAAAAAAATCGGATGATCCAGTCACTCAGAGGCCATGGCCACAGTTGGTCCCTGTGTGTTCTCCAGTTCACCCCAGTCCTCAGTAAGCCCACTTCACCCATTTCCATCTTTTGCCTGGCCTCCGTAGGCATCCAGTTGTGTGACTCCTGCTCTTAAGAACTGTTCAAATGAAGCAGCTGGGAGGTGGTGGCATAATCCTGAATGACTTTCAGGATTCAGTGAAATGTATACAAGGAAAATACTTACTGTGGAGCCTGGCACAGAGCATGTTAATTGAATAGTAGATGTTCTTCTAATGGTAGCCTAAAAAACAATTTATGGTAACCATGAGGTTATGTGGTTACAGGGCCATGAGCAGGCCTGTCTGGGTACTGCTGATGGTTCTGGCTGTCCCCTGGGGCTGTTTGTCTATGACATCTCACCATGCCTCTTTGCCCTGACCTGCGTGCCCTTCCAGAGACTTGCCTGGCTGCAGGAATGGAGGCTACACTGCATTTGGCTGTGAGCAGGAGCCATGCAGGGGCTTGGGTTATGGAGTGTCCTCTCTTCTCTCCCTACAGCCTGTGAAAACAGAAACCATGACTGTCAGCAGCCTGGCCATCAGGAAGAAGATTGAGCCAGAGGCTGTACTGCAGACCAGAGTCACCAATGTGGACAGCACCCAGGTAACCTCTGCCTTTCATTGCACCCTGATCATAAGTATTGGACATTTATGGGTGGGGTCCCCACCAAGGCCAAGCCTCTTGGCCAACGCTTGCCACCTTGTTTCCCCAGAGCCCCCATTTTAACCCTGATGCTCTTTTAAGCCTCATTGTCCTCCCTGAGCTCTAGGAGTGGAGAGTGGAATGATTTCCTGTCCTTGGCAGACCACTCCTCTTAAAAGCCTCAATTTCCCATCTCTCAAATGGGAATGATCATGTCTCCCCTGTCCTTCTGGGAGTGCTGTAAGGGCTAGTGGCTTTCAGATTGCTTGAAGGGGTTTGAGAGGTTTCTTGAGGTGTCCCAGGGGCTGCTTTGGGAGAGAAGAGGGAGACATCCCAATCCAACTTTTGTCAGGATGACTCACATTGGGTCATTTTTTAACGTATGGGGGTTCCACATCAGACTGGCAATATGAACAACGTGAGAAAATGGTAGAAAATAATTTGTCTTAGCAAGATGAAACATATTTGGCCCCCTGGAGAAAGTAGTCCTAAATAGACACAGGTGAACTGCAGGTGTACAGGTACATGTTATATTTCCTGAGTTTCTTTTGTGGTTTTAAACTTTGAACCTTGAGGTTGTAGGTCTGATAGATACCCTCTTGGTTCCTCGTGGCCAGTGCTGGGGAGTGGGGACTAGTCTGTGTTTCAAGAACTAAAGTAAGGCATACACCAATACAATGTAGGCAACTCTGTCGTTTCCAGAACTTTTTTCTCCCCCTTTTCATCACATGCATAATGGTCTACATGGTAGCTAGTGCAGTGGTCGAGACGCTCAAGTTCTGACAGGCTGTGTGATCGCAAGCACTTGTGATCCCTCTCTGGCCTATTTTGTTTCAGTAACACATGTTTTATTTTGCTTTCATATAGAGAAATATAAAGAAAAATAAAAAAGGCCCCAAATTCAACAGCCCAGTAATCCATACTGACATCAAAACAACAGCATGGGGCGCCTGGGTAGCTCAGTTGGTTAAGCATCCGACTTCGGCTCAGGTCATGATCTCACAGTTCGTGGGTTCGAGCCCTGCATTGGGCTCTGTGTTGACAGCTCAGAGCCTGGAGCCTGCTTCAGATTCTGTATCTCCCTCTCTCTCTGCTCCTCCCCCATTCATGCTCTCTCTCTGTCTCTCAAAAATGAATAAACATTAAAAATTTAAAAAATAGCAAAGTGTTCAGTTATGAAATTCAAACAGAACAGATTGAAATTTTTCTTGTGATTCTTCCCAGAAAAAAAAGTATGCATATTCCAACATATACACTTACATCTCTTGATATTTTAGAATTTTACACAAAAGAGATGCTCTTTTACACCTGACCTTTTTTTCTTGATAACTGTCTTGAACATCACTCCTCATTGCCATTTGTAGGTCCACCTTGCTCTTCTTAGTCCCACTTGGGAGTGAGTCCTGACTTATCCTGCAGGCTTCCTTCAGTGGATATGTGGCTGTTTGTGTCCTTGGCAGTTAATGATGAATGCTTCAGTGAACTTTTTTGTCCTACTTCCTGGCAAAGTTTTCAAAGTTTATATGCAAAGGATGAATTCCCAGGAATGGAATCTAAGAATACATGCATTAAAATTTGCCTAGGGTTTGTCAGGTTATCTGGGATTATTTGTCCTTTGTCAAATAAGATGGTTCAAACAATCAGGAGGACCTATGAGCACTCCCCGCCCCTGTGATTCAGTCTCTGTGTAGACAGACTCCCCTCCCCACTGGTACACGTTCACTCACACAGCCCATCCCTCTGTAACTGGGAGTGCTGCCCGCCCAAGTAATAGATGCTGCAGGTGCATCTGGTGTTCTCTCTCTCTCTCTCTCTCTCTCTCTCATGGCTCCTCTGGCCAGCAGGTTGATGGGACTGCCCTAGGGGGAAAGGAGTCCATAACAACTGCTCCCTCCATCACCACGGAGACCATATCAACCACCATGGTAAGTAGGACTTAAGAGACCTCCCTCTCTGACCAGACCCCTTGTGCTAAAACAGCCAGATAACAATATCACGGCCTTGGCCGTCTGGGGAAGTCCCCATCTGCCCTCACTGCATCAGGCATGGGACATAGAATCTGGGACCATCATTACCAGAGGACATCCAGTTTTCCAAATTGAATAATGTGGGAGGTGGACTGCCTGAGTTTCAGTTACCTGGACCATCTCAGTCACAGCAGGGGTAAAGGGAGGATGGTGCCTTTTGGTTATTTGATTATTGGCAACAAATGAGGATCCCTGACAGCTAGCTCTGGGCAGCTGTGCATTTTCTCCTGTCTTGGGCCACTTCCTTATCTTAGTCAGTAGATGGCGTGCCGTGAACATAAATTGGAAGCTCAGGACTGGTTCTATACCTATTTGTGGTGTGACCTGGGAAGGAAGGTTCTTGGCCTCAGGTGTCTTCATCTGTAAAGTGGGAATAATCCCCATCCTGCCTTGTTCGCAGGTTCTTAAGAGAGAGTCCAGTAACATCAGATCCTTTCATGATGACACAGACCAGATAGCATTAGGCACCCAGGCTGCGTTGCCATGCAAAGTGCCAAGAACCCTGAATGGGTGATCTCAGTGAGTCCTTACAAAAACTAAAGGGGATTCTCTTTTCCCCCTACCTTTTACAGATGAGGAATCTGAAGTACAGAGAGGTTAAGTGACTTCCTAAGGTCACACACCCAGAAAGTGGTAGAGCCAGGTCAAACCCAGGCATTCTGACCCCAGAAGCCTCATTATACACCTCACCCCCCTGCACCCTTATCCCTACTATTGTGAACCCTGGCTGCTGGGGCCGTGGCTGGGGCTGGGGCCGTCGCTAATGTCTGGGCTGGATCGGTCTTGAGCTGATAGAGAGTTTTCAAATGCTTTCTCTTGCCAAACCCCCAATATACATATAGGAAGAGAATTGCATTTAGACTACCCAGCAGGTAGGTTTTGCGCAAAGACAAAGAAATCACAACCAGTTACCAGCGTGCACCCTCTTTCCTGGTCACTCAGGTCCTTCTCTCCCTCAGTCCCCTGCATGTGGCATTGGGATGCTGATAGGGCTAAATTTAAGTTCATACCATAGTGAGTAGGGAGCTACATTGTTCATTTACCCACCCACCCATCTATCCATTCATTTGCCCCAAAATATTTATTAGTCTCTATTGTCTGCCTGATATGGATTACGGAGTTGAAGAAAATATACTACCTGCTAGAAGTCGTTAGTTCAAATAATGATCACGGGCGCCTATAATTGTTTAGATCCTGGGCACACAGTGGTGAACAAGGCCCAGCTCTTCCACTTCCTGGCAGGATGATCCTGAGCAAGTTACCTGAGCTTCTCCAGGCCTCAGTTTCCACTTCTGTAAAATGGGGTGACAGGGGCAATAATAGCACATCCCTCAAAAAGTTGACCTGAGGATGGACCAAGGTAATCTGTGCAGAGGCTTGCCTGGCACCTGGGAAGGGGTCTGTATATATGTTCATATTTACATGTTTATGCTGTTATCTTTCCCTGCCTTCATGGAACAGTGTGATAATGCTTTCCTAGGGGGCTCAGGGAGGAGAGGTAGAGGGTGATACCCCTACTGGGAAGAGTGAGAAGGCTTTACCTGGGCATTGACATTTGAGCTATACTTAAAGGATAAGTGAAGGGACAGCCATAGCAGAAGACATTCTAGGCAGTGGGAGTAGCAGGTGCAAAGACAAGGATGGGAAGGAGCATCGCATGGAAAGGCAGGTAGTCAGTAAAGCAAGATGTCAGGTGCGTGGAAGAGGAGTGGAAGTGGGGGCGTGGGAAGAGGTTGGAAAGGTAGGCTGGGCCAGGGCTTGAAGGGCCTCAGATGTTACATAGGAAGTTCAGACTTTATCCTGGAGACAGTGGGGCATCACTCCCAACTTTCAAAGTAGGGACATGATGTTAGTCAATTATGTGTTTCTTTGTGTTTTAGAAAGATTACTCTAACAACCACGTGGAACATCACTAGAAAAGAAATTCCCTTCTGTCCTCCCTTTCTCCTTCCTTCCTTCAGCAAATATTTGTTAAGCACCCACGCTATGTGATGCACTGTGCCAGGCGCTGTGAATCTAGCACTGAGGGAGACAGACAGCATCCCGAGCCCACATGCCATTGGGAGAGACCAAAAGAGAAGGCAGAGAGTTAGTTTGGGGACTGGGGCAGGGCTGGGGTGCGATGAGATGGATGTCGAGAAGGGGAGTGGGGTTAAGGGGTAACTGGAGGGAGGAAAATGCAGGATTTGGTCATTGACAGAATGTTCAGGTGACAGAGGGAAAGATGGGCTGGTGACTTTGCACACTAATCCAGCCATTCTTTCCCCCCACCCCATGTTTATTTATTTATTTTGAGAGAGAAGCACATGCAAGCAGGGGAGGGGCAGAAAGATAGGGAGAGAGACAGAGAGACAGAGAGAGAGAGAGAGAGAGAGAGAGAGAGAGAGAGAGAGAGAGAGAATCCTAAGCAGCTCCGCACTGTCAGCATGGGGCCGACGCGGGGCTTGAACTCACGAGGGTGAGATCATGACCTGAGCCAAAACCAAGAGTCAGATGCTTAACCAACTGAGACACCCAGGCTCCCCTAACCTAGCCATTCTTGAAGAGCAGTCCTGGGAACCTTTAGAAAGGCAAATCTTTGGGCCCCACCCCAGACCTAGTGACTCAGAAACCTTGGGACAGGCCCTCAAGTCTGAGAAGCACTGATGTAAACAGAGGGCACTTGAGGGGATTGCTTTTTAGTGGTAGACATATGTCAGGCGGGGAAGCAGTGAATTTGGGGTTGGATCTGATGAGTCCTAGGAACCTGTGGGACATTTCCAGGGGAAAATGTCTAGGAAACAATTGGTTTTAAAGGTCTAGGTTTCAAGAAAGATCTGGGCTATAGATAAAGAGACATGGGACAGTGGCCTTGTGAGAAGGCTTTGAGTGGCTGAGGCAGTGCAGACAGGGTGGTGAGGAGGAGAAGCCTCAGCGTGAGGGAGGAAGGGTCCAGAACCAAGATGGTGGCATTGCCCTGGCCAGGGAGAGGAGCCGTACCTCTTTGAGGCAGGAGAGAACACTGGCTGAAGATAAAGGAGAGACAGAGAAGATGGTGCCTTGTTTTGAATGACCTGTGTCCCCACTAGTGGCCTCTGTTTTCAGTGTGCATGGTGGAGGTGAGGCTTTGTCTGGGAAAGAGGGAGCAGTGAGAAAAGAGGAGGCTTTAGGGGAGAATTTCTCGGAGTGAAAGTAGGATTCAAAGGGGCTAGTGACTGTTTCCTAAGCTGGAGGAAAGGAAGCGTTGAGCCCAGAATGCTGCCCCCACCCTTTTTTTAATTGAAGTATAGTTGACACACAATGTTACAATAGTTTCAGGTGTACAGCATAGTGATTTGACAAGTCTATACATTATGTTATGCTCACCATAAGTGTAGCCACCATCTGTCACTGTGTAGCACTATTACAATACTGCTGACTATATTCTCTGTGCTTTTATCCCCATGACCTCTTCTCTCCATAACTGGAAGCCTGTACCTCCCCCTCCCCTTCACCCCTGGTTGCCCATCCCTCCACCCCCTCCCCTCTGGCAACTGCCAGTTCTCTGTATTTATGGATCTGTTTCTGCTTTTTTCTCAGGTTTGTTTGTTTTGTGTTTTAGATTCCACATATAAGTGAAATCATATTGGTATTTGTCTTTGTCTGACTTATTTCATTTAGCATTATACCCACTAGGTCCATTTAGGTTGTTGCAAATTGTAAGATCTCATTCTTTTTTATGGTGGAGTAACATTTCATTATACACACACACACACACACACACCCCACATCTTTCTTATCCATTTGTCTATCGATGGACTTGGGCTGCTTCCATAGCTTGTATTATTATAAATAATACTTCTGTAAACGCAGGGGTGCATATGTCTTTTCAATTAACGTTTTTGTCTTCTTTGGGTAAATACCCAGTAGTGGAATTACTAGATCATATGGTATTTCTATTTTTAATTTTTTTGAGGAACTTGCATACTCTTTTGCCTGCACCAACTTACATTCCCACCAATAGCTCATGAGGGTTCCCTTTTCTCCAGATTCTTGCCAACGCTTGTTATTTCTTGTCTATTTGATGCTAGCCTTTCTGACAGGTGGAAGGTGGTATCTCATTGTGGTTTTGATTTGCACTTGATGATTAGTGATGCTGAGCATCTTTTCGTGTCTGTTGGCAAGGCGGCCCTTTAAAGGCCTGCTGCTGGGCCACATTCTGGGGACTCCATCTGAAAAGATTGCTTGTTGGTGGAGTGCCAGGTAACCAGGCCACTGCCTTAGCTGGAGGCAGGCATGGGGTGGGGGCAGCACAAAGGCGGTGGCCTCTGTCCTCACCTGTCCCCTGGCAGGCAGAGATCCAGATCTAGTACCATCCACAGACCGGGACCAGGGTTCAGCCTGCTGGACAGCTGCAGAACAGACACAGCCCTGGGCCATTAGACAGAGAGGACTGAGCCCGAGATGGCGCAGAAAGTGGGAGGTAGAGGCAGGCGGCTGGGCCCCCTGCCAGACATGAAGCAGAACATCCAGCCAATCCAGGAGTGTCTAGCAGTTAGAATCCACCGTAGGACCAAGAGAGCTGCCCCAGGGTAACAGCTCCAAGGGCAGAGTAGCATTGTCAAAGGAGCATGGGTCTGCTGACAAACATGGGTCTAAATCTGGGCTCTGTCACTAACTTGCTGGTGGACTTGAACAAGCCTCTTGACATTCTCTGGCCTTCCACTTTCTCAACTGTAAAACGGGATTAAAATAATTTCCTGTGGTTGTTCTGAGGATTAAATGAGGTAATGCATCCTTAGCATAATACCCAGCACATACAAGTACTCAGAAAACAGTAGTTATCATTATGTTATTAGTAGCCAGCCTGTATTCCTATATTTATCCTAAGACCGGCATTTGCAAAGCCCTTTCTCCTCTGCCAGCCTCATAATGTCTCTGTGGGATTTGGGCAGGGATGTCTTTTTAGAAAAATAACTTTGAGACAATATTTTCAGAGCAGTTTCACGAGCAGTTTACGTATTAAAGCAGTTTCACAGCAAAGTTGAGAGGAAGGTACCCCACATGCCCCATGATTAGGAATATATACAAAGATTTCCCATATACCCCTTGCTCTCACACACAAATAGCCTCCCCCATTATCAACATTCCCTACCATAGTGGGACATTTGTTACCATTGATGAACCTACTTTGCAGGGCTCCCATTTTATAGGTAAATCCGTGAGGCCCATAAAGCGGAAGTGGCTCTGCCCCAGCCCATGTGACTGGAACATAGCAGGGCCAGAATGAGAACCTGAATGTCTCTGCACCTTTGTCAGTGCCTCCCAGAGCAATGCCATGTCTTGTTCACCAAGGTCCCTAACCCCAGGCACTCTAAATGTTGAATGAATGAGCGAGTAGGTGAGCAAGTGTGTAAGAGTGTGAGCGAGTGAGAGAGTAAGTGTGAGAACAAGCCCGTGTGTGAGCACGTGAATGCAAGACAAATGTCACTCCTCAACCTCGTGGTCATGAGAGCTACATGGCTACGTATTCTGGCCATCCTGGGGACCCGCCCACGTGAGATCTGGCCATCTGAGCACTGTTGTTTCCCCAGGAGAACAGTCTCAAGTCCGGGAAGGGGGCAGCTGCCATGATCCCAGGCCCACAGACGGTGGCCACGGAAATCCGTTCTCTTTCTCCGGTAAGTGGGTAGGGCCAGCTCAGGCTAGGGGACTCTGTGCTGAGAATGTGGACACAGGTCCCCAGGTGGCCCACAGCAAGTGCAGCATAGAGCCCAGAAACCTGCCCTCTTAAGTACAGTGCCAGCAAACTGGCTCCTTTTCAGGTGCCCACAGGGCTCCCTTGTACCCACCGGAGTCTCATCCGTTGCCTCCCCCACCCACATATGCGCACCAGAGGGCACTGCAGTGTGAGGGTGAAGCAGCCCCTCTCCTTGGTGGCGGTGATGTGACAGCTCGTTTGCATCTGCTCTCCTTACTGGCCAGGGGAAAGAGGGGCTAGGAGTGCAGAGGCTTGCACCCTGGATGTGGCCACCAGCGGCTCCCATGAGCCTGACACCATGGGGTTTCTCGCATTTCCTGCATTCTCAAGTCTGTCCTTCTCGATGTCTAGCCCCCGAGACTGCGTGTTGCCGGCTGTGACAGGGTGGGAGCTTGGGAGGGCTCGGTCTCCAGCCTAGATCCCCTGTTCATTCTTCTAAGATACCAGGATTCTTGAATTCTGGGGTCTTGTTAGGATTCTGGGCCTCAGGAATCTCAGGTTCTAGGAATCTGTGATTCAACGGTGTGAGAGTTTCATGGATCTAGCATTCTGAAGATTCCAGTATTGCTGAATTCTTAGTCAGTGGTTTGAAGCATCTCGGCTTCCAAACTTCACCTTTGTGGAGCCCCCTTGGTTTATCTACCCCCCACACACACACTGCCCCCACCCTGCAGAGCCCTGTGTCCTTACCTGATCCCTGGGGTGGGGGGTGGTTATATTCTGCAGATCATCGGGAAAGATGTCCTCACCAGCACCTACGGCGCCACCGCGGAAACCCTCTCCACCTCCACCACCACCCATGTTACCAAAGTGAGTAGCAGCAGGGCGCCATATGCCTCCAGCCTGGCTGTGGGGCTGAAGAAGGTCATTGCCATTGCTGTGCCTCGTACCATGGACAGAGAAGACCTGTGGTATTCCTAGTTTCTGGAATGCTATGTGCTTTATTCTATACTATGGGTTGTCCTAGGCACAGGCCCTGCCCTTCAACATCGACAGCCAGGCTGGGTGGGGGGGGGGGCAAGACCATCTCATTGGAAGTAATTCTGAGCCATGGCATTTGCACCTTATAGACCTTAAGTGCCGGCAGGATTTAGAAGGAGTGATGTAAGGAAGCCTCAAAGAGTGAGAAGGGGTCTTCTGGAAAGAGTGGGGTTTGTGCAGCGTCTTAGAAAGCCAGGTAGCACTTGTGGGGGAAGAGAAGACAGGTGCAGACATTTTAAACAATGCAGAAAATGGGAGCAGAGACTGTGTATTTGCTTATTTGTTCACTGAGCGGATGTTAGTGAGCATCAGCCTTACATCAGCCTCTGTGCCAGGGTGCAAGCAGTGCCTGCCTGTGGGAACAGAGGAAGCAGTCTCTGTCAGGGAGAAGTAGCATGTAAGGGGCATCGCTGTGGGGAACTGGGGTGGACTGGAGGCAGGTGAAGCACGATGGAGACAAATGAGACAAATCCCAGGACAAATGTGACTGTGAAGGGTCTGAGGCTAAGAGGCGTCGGAACACTGTCACGGTTTTTTAGCTGGGGAGTGATCCAGTGCAAAGGAGTTTAAGGGGAGGAGATTAGATCCAGCAGGATGTGTAGATAGGTGGTGGAGAGAAGAGAGAGGGGCATGGAGAGACTAGGGATGGGGAGCCTAGACCGGGGTATGAGTTACAATGGGGAAAGGAAGAGGCAGGAGCCACAGGAGGGAGTCATTCCCTGTGTATCAGATGTGACTCTGCCAGTGAGTTGAGGCTGAAGACAGGCAGGCCAGTGTATCCACGCCCAAGTGGCTGGGAGGAAGGCAGGAGGGGGCCCAGGCCAGAGCTGGAGGCCTGGAGGAGAGAGGCCAGGGAGCCAGGTTGAGGTGGATGTTCTGCTGAGCCATCCAAAGGAGAAGTCTGGTGGTCACACTGGCCCTCCTGGACACACACTGTCCCAGCCCTGCTCGCTCCTGTGCAGGAAGGACTCAGCCCCTTTGCATGTTCCCCAGAAAGTACCCACTCTCCCCGAAAGCGTTTGTGAGTGATGTTGGCTTTCCCTGAAAGTTTTGTGGGAAGGTTTTCCATCACCCACCCCACTGCATACTGCTCAGAAAACTCTTCTTCCTCCTCCTGGCCCTGCCAGCTCGGAGCCCCCTTCTTTCTGTCTGCTCCTGGCTCCTGCCAGGATTTCCCTCTGCTACCACCCTCTTTAATATGCCAGGCAATTATGTCCTTCCCCATCTTCTACTTCAAAACTTGCATCCAGACCCCGCCCTTTCAGGAAACAGTGGAGGTTATAAGTATCACCCACACAGTTTTCTCTTGTAGTACTGTTTGAAGTCATTCAAGATAGAACCTTGTCACCATTCACATTTCATTCATGTATTCATTCAACCAGTCTGCATTTAGCACCTGCCCTGGTCAGATTGGACAGGCGAGTGGGGGAGGAAGGGATATAGAATGAACAAAATACATCCCCTGCCTTCAAGAGCTTCAGGCTAGTGAGCTGGGCCAGGACAGACACACAAGGTCAGCCCAAGGTAGAGAGCCCCAGAACCATGAGAGATACAGACTTGGTGCTCAGGGAGTACCAAGGTGGGAGGATGGCAGGGTCACCAACCAGCATCAGGGAGACAGCACTTGAGCTGGGCTTGGAAGACCTAGAGAGGGCAGTTTGGTAGTTGGAGGAGTATGGTGGCAGGGGGCAAGACGTGCAGCCTAAAGTCCCAAAACCAAAAGAGGGAGCCAGGAGAGAAGGTGACTGCTGGTTCCAGCCTTGCCCTTGAAGGATGCTTTGGATGGGCCCCCTGTCATGTCCAGCAGGCCCCAGGGCTGACCTAGCTGCCCTCTCCCTCTCTGCAGACTGTGAAAGGGGGGTTTTCTGAGACGAGGATCGAGAAGCGAATCATCATCACTGGGGACGAAGATGTTGATCAAGACCAGGTATGGGGATGGGGGACATTGTTCCTGGTTGCCCAGCCCAGGCCCCAGTCCCTCCCATATGGGGTTACCCATGAGCAGCTGCCCTTGTGGGCAGAGACGATGTCCACTTCGTGCTGCCCCTATTCAGACAAGAAGCCCTAATGAAAGGGATGTTGAATGGGGGCCAGAAGACCCAAGCTCTGGTCTCTAACTATTTGATCACTGCCCCTCCCTGGGCCTCAGTTTCCACAATTGTACACTAAGGGGTTTGTTGGTTTCCATGGTCTCTCCCATATTTGATATCTTATGGTTCCTCACTTTGTTGCTCTTTTCTCCCAGGCCCTGGCTTTGGCCATCAAGGAGGCCAAACTACAGCATCCTGACATGCTGGTAACCAAAGCTGTCGTATACAGAGAAACAGACCCGTCCCCAGAGGAGAGGGACAGGAAGCCACAGGTAAGCCCTCTGAGGCTCTACAGCCATGAGAGAGAGGAGGAAACAATGGCCCAATCTTCTGAGGGTCATTTCCATGTGAGAGCCCATCAGGTGGCTTGGTCCCTAATACAGTTTAATCTCCAATGTTCCTGGCCTGTGGCTCAAAGGAGAGACATGGCTCCCCCAAAGAGCACAAATCAGAGTAGGGGGACAAGGGGGAAGAAGTCTGGTTCCTTGGTTTTTTGGGGGGTTTCAGGCCCCAGACCCAGAAAAGTAAATCCAGAAGCAGTAAGAACAGGGAGACGGGGTTGATGGCAGGTACTGAGGTGGGACAGGACAGCTGGAGGCCAGCATAGCCTCGCTGGTCATTAGCTAGAAATTTGAAGCCAGAAAAAGTCCCCTCAGGCCCAGTGCTGCATTGTTGTCCTTGAGTCTCTGCTTCCATCACAGGTCACTGGATGTTGCTAAGGGGGATACAATGACCAGAGTCCTTGGTCCCATCTGTTTTGCTTAATTGCAAACCCTTGACTTCTCAGGCCACCTTGGGCCAGAAATTTACTTTTCTGTTTCCTTATGGATGGACCTTCATTAGTGCCTTGCGGAACAAGAGGAAGGAGATGGTGCTACAGCAGATAGGGCTTTTATCAGCCTAAACTGGGGGAGGGGTTCTTCTGGTCCCACTGGAAATCCACTGAATGTTATCAGACCTATAAAACAGAATTTCACAGACACTGAGTTGAGTGGTACGTAATATGATTCTAGTCATAGGAAGTTCAAAAGTGATAAAAGTCAGAATAGTGGTCAGTTCTGGGACATGGTATTGACAGGGAGGAGTCACAAGGGAACCTTTGGGGGTGCTGGAAATGTCAGCACCCTCCTCCCTGATGAATGAAACCATGTTTTCTAGAAAAATACAAGAATGTGGATCCCCACCCCCTTCGTGTCAGAAGAAAAAGCCCTGAAACATTTTCCTGCCACTGTGAAAGGCTGCCAAACTCTGGTCTAGACTGGGCTGTCCAACAGAACTCTGCCGTGATGGACATGTTTTCCCTGTACCATACAACACCCATGGCTACGAGCACTTGAAATTGGCCAATCTGAAATTAGATGTGCTTTAAGGGCAAAATGCATGCAGGATTTTGAAGATTTAATGAGAAAAAAAGAATGTAGAATAGCTCAATAATGTTTATATTGATTACCTGTTCAAATGATAATGTTTGAATATATTGGGTTAAGTAAAATGTATTACGAAAGTTAATTCCCCGTTTCTTTTCTTCTTTTTAGGGTAATTTAAAATTTAGAATTTTAATTTAGAAATTAAAAAATTTCTATCTAGAAAATCTTAGGAAATTAGAAATATCTAGAAATTTTAGAAAATATCATCTAGAAAATTTTAAATTCCATACGTGGTTCTCATTCTATTTCTGTTGGACAGCACTGCCATAGAAAAGTAAGCTGGTCATGGGTGGAGCCTACCTCCCAGGCTATCTCAGACTTTCATGCCAATTGTCACTCCTGTCCCCTCGTTTGTCCAATTATTCTTGCTGTTCATCCCCCAGATCTCAGAGTGGTAGTGTAGGACAGTTGCCAAGCTGGTGCTGACTTGGCAACATCGCCTGCGGAATACAGGTGCTAGAGAACTGTTGACAGGGCACCTGGGTGGCTCAGTTAGTTAAGGTGTCTGACTCTTGATCTCATCTCAGGTCTTGATCTCATGGTCATGAATTCAAGCCCCATGTTGGGCTCCATGCTGGGCATGGAGCCTACTTTAAAAAAGAAGAGAAAAGAAGAAAAAAAAAGAACTGTTGTCATAAAGTCTGATTTAGAAGGTCTGGACCAGACCTGGGAATCTTTATTTATACCTTGGTTTTTAGGAAGTCCATGTACAGCCGCTAATGCAAAGAATTCTGTGCTGGGAATCCAGAGACCTGGCTCCAATCCCAGCCATCCCCTCATGGGCACTCAGTTTCCTCACTTGCAAAATGAAGAGATGGGGCTGGCCCCTTCCCATCATGGTCTTTTGGTGGTTTGTGTGCTTTCCTAGAGTATCTGTCACGTGTTTTTCATATTTTCTCCTTTCCCTATCTTGTTCCTCCCCATCTTTCCCGGGTCATTTCCAGTGGGTCCCCCAGGCTCCTGCCTTCCCATTTGCTGGGGCCACTCAGAGCTCTGGTCCCTGCCTCCATGTCCTTACCTCCTCCCCTCCCCTCCCCACAGTGGAGCCTTTGACGTCTGCCCACTTGGTGGTCTCATTTGTCCTCCTCACCCCTCTTTTAGTTCTTCCTTTGATGTCATGTCCCATACACCACCTCTCTCTCTCTCTCTCTCTCTCTCTCTCTCTCCCTCCTCTCTCTCTCCCCGCTTCTCTCTCCTTTCACTCTCTCCCTCTCTCTCTTCCTCTCTCTCTCCTTTCTCCTTCTTCCTCTCTCTCCCTCCCTCTGTCCACCCCCACCACCCCACACCTTCTCTCTCTCTTTCTCTCTCACTGCTCAACACTGTTCATGTTGCTCTGGAGGAGACAGAAGTTTCTCCCTTGCCTTTTCTGCCTGCGTGCTTTAGCGCTAGTTACTGCCAAGTAGGAACTTTGACTCCTAATATAGTCAGACACTTATTCTGGGGAAGAGGTCTTCTCTGAATTTGAAAACTCTTTTTTAAAGTGCTTGAACAATATTGGTTTGATGGATGGATGCCTCTTGGTATCCCAAGGAAAGATCTGGAATCCTGTAAACCTGGGTTCAAATCTCAGCCCTGCCTGTTATTAGCCATTTGACTTTCAGCAAATTATTTATTTCGGCGGTTCCCTCATCAGCTAGTTGTCAGGAACAATAATCACAATAATAACAGTTGCTAAAATTTATGGAGCACTTGTGCTGTTCAAGGCACCAGGCTATGCCCCTGATATAAGTATTGTCATCTGCTCATTCACCTCACAAATGAGAAAACTGATGTTCTGAGATATTAGGTGACTTGCTCACAGCCATGGGGCATGAGTAGAGAGTCAAACTTCATCTGTGAGACTCCACAGCCCCCTGTGGCCTTAACCTCCTTTTCAGGGTATCTATCTCATAAGGTTACTGAGATCACACATATACAGTAGTTAGCACAGTCCCTGGCACATTGTAAGTGCTCAGGAAAACCTATTATGACTACTATTACTATTAACTCAAAGTAAGCTAACAAAATGCTGCACATTTGGACTCTGATGTAATAAATTGAGAAGAATAAATTATAATATGGCATTGTTCAGATGTCCCCAGCACTTCTGAGGTATCTGTAGGCTCTATAGGTATCTGTAGGCTCACATCGTGTTTATACTGAGCTATAGGACTTAAATTGCAGCCTACCACTATAAAAAAAAACATTCCTCAGGTAGTTAGCAGAATTGAATAGAAAGAACACATCCAGGCTTTGGAGCCAGAAACTCCTGGCTAGCAGTGGGTCCAGAGGAACCTCCCTGAACCTCAGTTACCTCATCTACAAAATGAAGTTAATCTATAAATTGGAGTTGCTCTAATAATTAAACAACATCTGTGATTGTCTGAGTTCGGGCTGCTGTAACAGAATACCACACACTGGGTGACTTAAACAACACAAATTCGTTTCTCCCGATAATGGGGGCTGGGAAGTCCAAGGTCAAGGTGCTGGCCAATTCAGTTCCTGGGGAGAACCCTTACCCTGGTTTACAGATGGCTGTCTTCTCTATATGTCCTCACATGGTAGAGAGCAGAGAGAGAGAGAGAGAGAGAGAGAATGAATCTCTCATGTACATCTTTTTATGAGATATGAGTATATGAGGGCTCCACCCTTATGACCTAATTACCTCCCAAACACCCCACCTCCAAATCCTCACATTGAGAATTAAGGCTTCAACATATGAATTTTGGTTGGGAGGGGGGATGTAGGGGGAGGACACACAAATATTCAGTCCATAGCAGTGACACACAAGGACAGTGTCTCACACACAGAAGGTGCTCAGCAGTGTGAACCTGCATCCTTATCTCTTGGCACATTCAGGGATTGATGAGAGCCCCGAGAAAGTCAGACCATAAGCTTCTGCCACCAGTCTCTGGCTCTGTGTCCACACAGGCGTCCATCTTGCTGGTCTTCAGCTTCTCTTCCTTCCCTGAATCTTCCAGAAACATCTGTTCAGACTCAAATGGACTCTTGGACTTCCCGTTCCTCCTCTTTAACATTCTTGCTGTGAGTGTGGAAAACACACCCATCTCACACAGGGTCGTTTCTCTCCCTGCAACTCACAGTCCTGATGTGAATCTTCTGCTCCATCTTCTCCCACGGGCCCACCCCCTTCAGACAGGACCTGTCTCCTCAACACTGCCAGCAAGAGGGCGGCCCCTACCCAGCATCCTTACCTTCAAGATGTTGATTAAGTGGGAGAAAAAATTGACCTATTTCAAAGCAGGAGTCTTGGGTTCTAATCTCATTTTGGCTACCAACTCACCAAGACATTGAACCCTCTGGGTCTCAGTTTTCCCATATGTCACATAAGCTGCAAAGGGTTTTGTTGATATGACCGCATTAGCACTTGACCATACATGAGTGGCAAAGGGCAGGAATGATACTCCACCTGTTAAATGGTTTTGGGCAGTTGCTATGTGCTACACACTGTGATGAGCATTGGAAAGACAAAGATAAGTAAAAGGCAGCCATTGCCCTCAAGGAGATCAAAATAGAGGGTGGCTAAGTTAACAACAGCAATAGTAATAATAAGAACAGTCAGTATTTGTTCAGCACTTCCTATTTGCTAACCCTTGTTTTGAATCCTCCCTGTAACTGCATGAGGAAGCATCCATTTTGCAGGGGAGCACCTGAGGCCTAAAGAAGTTAAGAAACTCACCCAAGATTGCAGAGCTCATAGACCATGGAACGGGATTTGAACTCAGGCAGTCTGATTTCAGAGCCCATGCCCTTCACCACAGAATTTTGGAGTCAATCTTGAGTTGGAATCCAGACTCCAATTTCTTTATTTAAGCACTGCTCCCCAGGGTTTAATCCCCAGGACACACAGGCCCATGGAGACCAGAGAGGAAAAACAAAGAGCATCTGCAATCACAACTAAATATTTCTTAGAACGAGAGAAGGAAGGAAGAAAAGGTGAACTGCATGAGATCTGAGCTTCTTAGTGTTAAAGGAAACTTGGACAGGTTTCCAGGCAGAAGAGAAACATACCACCTTCCTGGAAACAAACAAGCAAACACACATGGGCTCTGGAGTCAGACAGATGTGGGCGCAGGTCTCAGCTGCCACTTACGAGCTGTGTGGCCTTGGACAAGTCACTAGATCTTCCTGCCATGATAAAGGGCCTACAGGAAAGGCAGCTAAAACAACCCCTTGCCACATAATCTAAAGATGAGTGACCAAAAGTTACTAATTTGTTTTTGTCCTCCTCCTCTGTGTCCCCTTCCCTCCACGCCTCTGGCTCTAGGAATCCTGACCTCTGTGAAGAGATGCTGGCATTTCTGGTCCAACCCAAGCCAGAGAACAGTCAAGAAGGGGCCTTCATTCTGGATTCTCCGACTCAACACCGAAGTCCCAGCTGTGATGTACTGTCACTGAAGAGGGACTGGGAAAGGAAAAGCATATATATATAGATATATATAGATATAGATATATATACAGGAAACACCGCGTCCTTGCACTGCTGCTGGGGCTGGCCGAGCAGTCGGCCAACAGCAACAACCAACATCTGAACGCCTACATTTCCTTTGCAGACACATTGAAGAATTGGTGGGATTTTTCAGGAAAAACAAATTACAACAGTAATATCTTGTTCCCCCTTTCAAAGCCCCATGGAATGCCAGAAGCAAGCCAAACCACACTGATGGTAGGAGTCCAACATGACCCCAGTTCTGCACATTACATTGAGCGGACGGGCACTGCATTTGTCCTGCGGCGTGTGTTGCCCACTCCAATGCAAAGGAAACACTTTTGCCGCAAAGCAAGAGAAGTCGCAGCAGCAAGACACGCACCGTCAACCATTTGCCGAGAAAGAAAGAAACCCGCCCCCCCCCCCACAACTCGGAAAGGAGGAGGAACACTGGATTATTATTTTTTGGGTCTTGACACTGGGCTGCAAAATCCACCTTCCTTTCTCCCACCTTCCGTCCCCCTGACTCACGTGTCTAATGGTCATTTCTGTCTCGGCTCTCTCCTCCCCCTCCCCACCCTGCGTTTCCCTCCCCACCCCCCATCTCCCCACCCTCTGTCTCCTGGTCCTGCTGAGGGCCACTGCAGATGACTCTGGTTTGAAACAAGAAAAAGAAAAAAAAGCAAGAACAGAAAACCCAGCCACAGGAAGGGAAGTAGACATTGTATGTTTATGGGTTCTCATTATGAAGGTGCAGCTTGTAGGAAATGTGTATGGATGTGCTTTTAAGTTATGTATATTACATATAACAGGAAACAAATATTAAAATAAACAGTGCTGGTAAGTATGAAGCTGACATTTTAAAATTATAATTATCCGACTGTGATTGATGTATCCCAAGGTTCTTAGATCTCCCTGAACCGGCCCAGCCAAGGACACCTGGACTCTCTGTGGGTTGTTCACAGTAGGAGCTGACGGTTCGGCATAGTAATACAGTGTGTGGTATTTGTACTTGGTTGATTGGTGGGGAGGGGTGGGGTCCCCAGATTGAGGGGCAGGGGTTTGGCAAGAAGGAAAAAACACAGATGTAGTCCAAGATGCCTTCTCCCCTTGGGCAGTAGCCACCAGGGCCTGGTCTATGCTCAGGTGTGGGGTCCAGAGTTAGGATTCTGCTACCTCCCTAGGGAATTTGCTTCCGGTTTTCAGTCTTCTCTGTTTTTTTTTGGTCACATGTCTTTTCCCTGACCACATTGTGACAGCTGACTCTCCCTCCAGAGGGAGGTGATGCTGCTGGCCGCTGCAAAGGATGGTGGCTTTAACCTGGCTGTCTGGAGAGTCCCAGCTCACTCTTATCCTCTGCCCTGTCACGTTCATTCTCTTCCTCCCAGGCCAAAGCAGCCATAGAGACCATGGACACAGGGCAGGCCCTGATAGGTCAAAACTTCATTTCCAAAGGTTTTGCCTGCCCCTGAATAAGCTGAGGGTGAGAGGTGGTGTTGCTCAAAGGCTCCATCTACGTATAAGATGCTGGCTTCGGGAACCTCCCCTTCAGCCAGCATCTGAGCTTTGAGCCTCTACCCTCAGAGTCCCCCAAATTGTCTCCAGATCACAGAAGCCCTTGGAGGAGACCCCATCAAAAGCTTGGCATTGACCTCTGGCACACATGGTGTTTCCCAGGCTTGCCTGCCATGAGCTGCTTTTCTGAGCTCAGTGAGTCTTCTATGGAGGGAATATATATCCCCACTGCACTTTAATTTCTCAGTCCCATCTTACCTCCCCAGTCCCGCCACTAAAGCGGTCATTAAATTCATTCAACAAATATTCATGTATTGAGTACTTACATGTGCCAGGCACTATCCTTGGGCTGAAGGAGAGAATGTGGGGGAGGGGAGGGACCTGGAGGTCCTCTGAGCCAGCCTTACATCTACAATCATGGCTTGCCTCTCTGAGATTCCCACATTCTCTCCGAGTATGGGTCATTGCCCAGTGACACCCCCTATAGGGCCCAGTCTTACTTATCAGTTACCCCAGTGACATATGTGCTTAGTTTGCTAAGCTGGTGCTGACCTGAGGCAGGATGGGAAACCAGAATAGCGTTTGCCTCTGTGGGCAAAAATGGGACAGAACAGGCAGGGAGAGTCCTGCACCTGGGGCTCAGATGGCAGATTCAGCCACATCCCGCCAGAAGCAAGGCCAGTGGCACTCTCCAACTTCCCCTGAGTGTGACAGCTCACTTTCCATGCACCAGGTTCTTTTTACCACCCTGGTGGAGAAGCCACAGAACCTCCTTTCCGCCCCTCCCAACTTGAGAGCTCCCATTCTTTCTGGGCCATGAGCCGGAGTGGCTCCACCCTCTCTGGGCCACCTGGAATTTGGCTCAGGCACCCCTACCAGGCATCCTGGACCACACTGGTCATACCACAGAAAGAGAAGAATATTTGTTCTGGATTCAACACCTCATCACAAGCCCCTGAATGTGTGGCTTCAGGGCAGGGATGATGTGACCAGATTTAGCTTGTGGGCTGGCCAGGGTTTGTGGAGATCTCCATCCCATGGATGCTGTGACCTTCCTTCCATGGAGAGGCAGGCAGTGCCACCAGGGAGGAGGGGAGCTGCAAAGCTGAAATCTAGGGCACTGTTTCCTCCCCATCCTCCTCTTCATAGAGAATATAGATGTTTGTCTTGTCTGTCTTCAACCTACTTTTCTTTTTTTCCTTTTTACATTTCACATCGTTTCTGTGCTGCCTCTCCACCCAGGAGACCATGTAGCATAGTGGAAACTGTCCTGGAGTGTATCTTGGCTCAGCCATGAGACATTGGACTAGTCCCATCCCACCCACCCACCCCCCTTTTGGGCCTCAGTTTCCCCACTTACAAAATGAGCAGGATAAACCAGATGCTCTCCAGGGTCTTTTCCCAGTCTGCTGTCGTTCAGATCTTCATTTTCTCTTATTTTGCTTTCTTGGGATCTTTTCCATCTGAGGGTACAGGAAGTGCCAGGGCCTGTTTTCAGTTTTTGAATCCTGCAAGCACATTCCAAGACTGGCCTGCAATTGCATGAGCAACATCACTCTAAATAATTTTTTTTTCAAAAGCACCTTACCAACCAACTGCGATGCTGTCCTGTTCCTTTTTACTCACACCCCTCCCTCCCCTCTCGTCCCGCGCTCCCCCACCTCAGTGCTCTGTGCTGTATGCGTGTGCTCTCTGTTCTTGTATACTCAATAAAAGTGAAATAAATGTGTTTGATGCTGAACCACAAACTGTCTTGGCATTTCTCTCTCTCTCTCTCTCTCTCTCCCTCCCTCCCTCCCTCTCTCTCTCCCTCTCTCTCTCCCTCTCTCTCTCTCTCTCTCTTTCTGACCTTGGCTACAGATACAAGTTGGCATTGTGGGAAGGGCTAAAACTGGGGTGGAGACATCCCAACCTTGAACACTTTCATTTAACCCATATTTGCAGCTTCCAGTGTGGCCCATGTCTTCGGTTAGGTTCTGCAGCTACAACAGCAAATCAGACAACGTTCCTGCCCTCCAGGAACTCTCATGCTAGTAGAGTGCAGGAAACAGACAACACAACAGGCAAGCAGTCAGAGACAACTCCAGAGTGATCGGCACCAGGAAGGAAATGCACAGAGGAAGGAGATGGTTGCTGAGGGAGACCACTTTAAATAAGGTGGCCAGTTATGGCCTCCCTGCAGAAGAGCTGCATGAAGAGAAAGATCCAGTAAGGTGAGGAACTTGGGAAAGGACATGCCAGGCAGCAGGAAAAAGCACATGGGCCCCAGGATGCAGAGGGGCTTGTTATACCGCGAAACAGCATGACCCCTCCTCTTTCTGCAAGAAGATTACCTGCATTGAGATCTCTTCCTCCAACCCTTCTCCATGGGAGCCTAGTGGATAATGTATACAACAGTCCCAAGCTTCAGCTTTTGCCCACCACCATATGTGTTGCCATATCCCTATATGTGCCACCTGTCCCATTATTGATTTCTTTCTTTAAACTG
Source organism: Cryptoprocta ferox (assembly GCA_028646485.1). Lineage (NCBI taxonomy): Eukaryota > Metazoa > Chordata > Mammalia > Carnivora > Eupleridae > Cryptoprocta > Cryptoprocta ferox. The sequence goes on along the minus strand of CM053576.1, from coordinate 21,746,471 downwards.
ACTCTGTAAATATATATGTAAAGGAAACGATATTACTTCATAAATGGGAAACTAGTGTTACTTGCCAAAGAAATGAGGTCTTCATAAAAATAAATGCAAAAATGTAAAATTAAAAATCCATAAGTTATGTAAAACATAACTCACTTCTTGGGCTACCTGAGTTGCATGTATCACACTTTCCTTTTTATTCTACTAGGTGACTCACCCCAGACCACTTTTCTTTATTGCCCAAAATCTTACAAGAGCCACTGCTAATAATTGGATGCATTTTTCCCCTGTTCTTTTTGCAGTTATATGTATCTCTTCAGAGTTTAAGTCACCTGGTATATACCATCTCAAAGACTATTTTAAACACAATTTCCAAGCATTTCCCAGTAATTTTGAATACTAAATACTATTTTTTTTCTTTTTAAAGGTAATTCATTAAATGGCACAAAATGCTGTTCAATGAAAGCCAGTTCAACAACCCTCTTCAGACTCCTGTCCATTGTCAGGGGCAATTGCTGTCAGGAGCCTTGTGAATCCTTACCTGAATTTTTCCTGTATGTCTCCTTTAGCTATCTGTCACCCATGGAGTTCTGGAATAGGACATGGTTTGCATATATTGGGTCCCCACACACTCTGGATCTGTATCTCTAGCTCCCATAAATACAGGGTCAGCCTCTGTGCTGCTTGGGAATAACCTGGGGTTGATTTATCTAGTTCAGTGGCTCTCAAACAGAGGGTTCAGTGGCTCTCAAACAGAGGGTGGGATTGCGATTTTGCCCCCACTCCAGGGAACATTTAGCAATGTCTGAAGACATTTTTGGTCATCACAACTGAGGGGTGCTACTGGCATCTAGTGGGTAGAGGCCAGGGATGCTGTTAAACATCCTACAATGCACAGGACAGCTCCCACAACAAAGAATTATCTGGTCTGAAATGTCAATAGTACCAAAGTTGAAACACCTGATTTGGATGGAGATGTGACCCACGAGGTGGGATTCCAGGGCCACCGTCTGTAGCTTCCATGCCCATAATCCAGTGCCCTGGAGTCTCTGAGAAAACGGTGAGCCCAACTGTAACAGGGAGCTCTGAGACCAGACTGTGGAGCTCAGCCCCTAACATTGGGAATAAGGAAGGTCAGAGGGAGCTGAACTTCTTCATGCAGGAAATGGAACTGACACAACAGGCTGAGATTGACATGCATGACTGTGACTGATGGAAGCCATCTCTGGTTAATCCTGCAGCAGCTTACTGCGATTAACCATGACTTCAAGGCCCAGTCTAGCCTGCAACCCACTAAGAGATGAGTTTTGGCTGAGACAGATTGGTGTGTCCGGCTGTCACTGAGGAAGTGTGACAGACTAGCTAAGCAGCAGCAGCACAGGGACAAGAACAGCTGGTCAGACCTTGGTTTGCATCCTAGCTCTGCCACTCTCCAGCTGTGTAACTTCTCTGAGCTTCAGTTTTCTCTTCTGTAAGTTGGGAATACTAATACCTACATGCTAGGGTTAATGTAAGGCTTAGAAGTCATATAAGAATGGCCTGCCCTATGGATTTTGGACTTGCCTAGCCAGCCCTCACAACCACATAAGCCAATTCTTTGCAGTAAATCTCTTAATATATATCTCTTATTGGTTCTGCTTCTTTGTTTGAACCCTGACTGATACAACCACCCAGCACAGAGCTAGGCCCCCAACGGGGGTGACAGCCGTCTATTAAACATAGGCAAATTTGCAGCCTGATAATTATTAATACTGTCATTAATTAAACGATCTATCTCTACATCTTCATCTATATGTATATCTAGCTATCTATCCCGCTGAGCCTTTGCGCCTGGAGCTTCCTGCTAGGTTCCAGGGAAACAACAGAGACCCAAAGCATCAAGTTCCCGTTTGTTGCCTGCACCGCCTGAGGACCCTGAGCGATTATGGCTGGAGGGATCCATGTGGTGGCTACTGTGGCTGAGACTGGTTCCTCTCCATGCTGAGGGCTGGATTTCTGACAATCTCCTCTAGGACCGAGTGTGGTTGGAAGCTGAGACTGGGTGCTAATGGGCCAGCGGTGACATTCTGGTAGAAACTGGCTGACCCGGACCATCACTGAGCGCATCTGATTGTGGCTACTAGGCAGTCACGATCTTCACCTCAGCTTCAGCGACAATGACTGAGACCAAAGGACCAGTGCTGGTGGATTTGTTTCTGGAGCAGGATATGCATAGTTTGGTGAAAACCCACGGCTCAGGAGCTTAAACGTGTAACTAAAAGTGGCAAAAGGCAACATTTGATGGGGCGGAACCTGCAGGCACGGACCGTTCTTCCGGAGACCAAGAGCTCTGCCGGGCCGCTTTCCCCGTCGCTCCCGTCCCCCGCCAAAGCGCAAGAACTTCCGGTGCGTTTCCCCGGTGCCTGAGAGTGGGGAGAGTCCGAAGCTGGTGAGTGCGGCGTCCTGGCCTGTTTTAACTCTTCTGCTTTCGTTGTCTGTGCGGCCCGACCACCCTCTTCCTGGCTCGGGATCACGGAGTGCCCCGAAGTGGGGCACCTCGCGGGACGCACGCGTCCTGGTCTCTGGGCCGGTGGCGGGACCCTGGTGGCTCTGCCGGCCTTTATCCCTAAGAGACACCGTCGCCAGTACTTCCTGGGGCACCCGGGGTAACTTCGCTTTTTTTCCCTAACTTTAGAACTTGGGGGCTGGAGACTGTGGCTGCGTCCGACGTGGTTATGTCCGACTCTGTAATTTTGGGTAAGGTATTTGCCCAAACAGACCCTTTGTTTCTCATCTACAAAATGGGTATCATGTTTTCATTAAATAAATGCTTATCAAGCATCTGACGTGCTAGAGGGACAAAAAGACTCAAGTCTTAACGGGGGTGACAGCCGTCTATTAAACATAGGCAAATTTGCAGCCTGATAAATGAAATGGAAAGGTACAAGGTGCCTTGAGAGTGTATCACTGGGTACCTGATCTAGCCCCGGGTCAAAGAAGCTGGACTGAGGAAACGACAGTTGTGCTGAGATCAGAAAAATGATTTGAGGAAGAGGGGAGGGAAACGTTTTCTCTCCAGAGAGACTCCTGCTTGAGGGTCTAAAAGAGGCCGGTGTGGCTGAACAGAGAGCTTGGGGGGGGGGGTCGTGGTGTGAAACAGTCTGGAGTAGTTGCCAGGGGCCAGGTGGCACAGGCCTTGTAGGTTTTGTAGGTCACGGTAAGAATTCTGGTTTTCCAGGAGCCAAATGAGAAGCCACTCAGATGGCATTAAGTGTGGGTGGTGACATGCTTACATTGGCACTTCGAAAAGTTCATTCTGGCTGTTGGATGGAGATTGGATTGGAGGGGCAGGCATTCTTTGGGTGCGGGGCAGGTAACTTGGAGTAAGGACATGGTAGAGAGAAGCAGGTGGATGTGACTTTCTTCATTCCAGGGCATTTTCTCAGTGCCAGGCCATGTGCCAGCTGCTGAAGATACAGTGAAGAGAATCACGGGCTGGTGGAATTAGAATAGAGGAATGTCATTATCAAGGAGGAGCACACAGATACCTCAAGGGAAAATGGCTAGTTGACAATCACTTATTCTGAATGCAGTAGGTCTTCATTTAGCAAGTATTTATTAAGTACCTTCTGAATTCAGGGTTAGGAATAAGAAGATGATGATGCAAGTTATTTAGCAGTGGCGTTCAGACTTTTTTCACCGTGACCTACAGTAACGAATACATTTTACTTCACAAACACAAAACTTCAGAAAACAGTTATTATCTTTATTACTCATGATGCACTCTGATTTTTTAAAAATTCTGTTTTCATTACAAAAATAATGCTGGTTGAGACTACATTGCTTTCTTGACCCATTAATGAGTTGTGATTTGCAGTTTGAGAAAAAAAAAATGCCTATTCAGAGTGAGAGTCCTTTGTGGTGGTTTTGGGTTAAGATGATAAAATATGCCCTTAACATTTTTGGGAACAGGTTGGTGTTCCTTTCCTCCCTGTTTAGTTTTGTTTAACATAAAACAGAGTAAGAAAAACAGGCAGCTGGTTCTTCTGTTTGTGAAATTTGGGGATCTTGTTTGTATATCTGGCTGGGTCAGAAGTACCTAGAGGGCAGTGACTGTCCTACTCTGTGGATGTTTCACAGATGATTGTTTCAGGCAAAGACCCTGACATAGTGCAGGCGCTCAGTGATTACTTGCTGAGTCGAATAGGTAAGTATCTTGAGACTAGAAGGTTAGATAATTGTTTGGATTAAATTAGTTCATGTTGGAACCATTCCTATAAATACCACCCAGGCAATGTCTGCCTGCCTACATGTTTTATCAGTATGTCCCCGTGGATAGTTCAGAGGTGGGTAAAATAAGTGTTCTAGGCTCTTTCTCTTCTAAATACTGATCCTGGGCCAGCCATGCCCCATGAATCCATTCTGGGCAAATGGTCCAGAGTTGCCACTGACTGTGCGCCCTTTGGGAAGTTGTTTTACTCTCTGGACATTAGGGTTTTTATGTGTGAAAGGAGCAGAGGAGGTTTGTGGTTGTAAAGCTCTCCACTTCCCAAATCTTTTGTGAATTTTAGATTCTGAGCACCCACTTTCCACCTTCTGTCGAGGTCTGGGCCTTCCTCGTGGCTTATGGGAAACTGGGTGTATCCTTCTCAAGTCCTTGAGACTCTTTAGCAGGCAGATTTAGGCAGAGGTGTAGTGTGAGACAGTTTAGGCACAGTTATAGTTTGGAATAGACCACCCAGGCTTTCCCCACCTTCAGCCTCTGTGTGAGAGAGAGATGTGAGAACAGATCCTGAGTGGACAGTGGCAAGAATACTGGCCTGGAGGAAAGGGTACCCAAGTTCTAATTTGTGTGACCTTGAGCATGTCACTTTTCCTTGATGTCTTTCTAGCTGTGAAGTGAGTGTTCTCGCTCATTAAAACACAAAATCCTCTTTCTCTGTGAGTCTTATTTTCCTCATTGGTAAAACTGATTAAGGGTTGTGGTGAGGATTAAGGGAGATAATTATGTCAAGGGTCTGATTCAATCTGGCACGTGGAGAATCCTCAGCAAATGATGAACTCTGATTTCTTTCTTTTTTCAGTTGTTCTGGAAGACAAGAAGGGTTGTCTTTTTGGTCACGCATCACTGGTCCCATGGCTGCCGTGCAGATGGATCCTGAGCTGGCCAAGCGCCTCTTCTTTGAAGGGGCCACCGTGGTCATCCTGAATATGCCCAAGGGGACAGAGTTCGGCATCGACTACAACTCCTGGGAGGTGGGGCCCAAGTTTCGGGGGGTGAAGATGATCCCACCAGGCATCCACTTCCTCCATTATAGCTCTGTGGACAAGGCCAATCCCAGGGAGGTGGGGCCTCGGATGGGCTTCTTCCTTAGCCTGCAGCAGCGGGGGCTGATGGTCCTGCGCTGGAATGCAATTCGAGAAGAGGTAGACCTGTCCCCAGCCCCAGAGGCTGAGGTGGAGGCCATGAGGGCCAACCTCCAGGAGCTGGACCAGTTCCTGGGACCTTACCCGTATGCCACACTCAAGAAGTGGATCTCACTCACCAACTTCATCAGTGAGGCCACAATGGAGAAGCTGCAGCCTGAGAGCCGGCAGATCTGTGCCTTCTCAGAGGTGCTTCCCGTGCTGTCCATGAAGCACACTAAAGACCGGGTGGAGCAGAATCTACCTCGCTGCGGCACTGAGTGCAAAAGCTACCAGGAGGGCCTGGCCCGGCTGCCAGAGATGAAGCCCAGAGCCGGGACAGAGATCCGCTTCTCAGAGCTGCCTACCCAGACGTACCCGGCAGGTGCCACGCCGGCAGAGATAACCAGGCATAGCATGGACCTGAGTTACGCCTTGGAGACTGTGCTCAGCAAGCAGTTCCCCAGCAGCCCCCAGGATGTGCTTGGTGAGGAGGAACTAGACTTTTGGGGAGTGGGCCAAGGGACAGGTGTATAGTAGGAGCATTAGAGTAGGGGCTACGTCTTGGGTTATCTAGTCCAGTGGTTCCTAAACTTGGCTAAGGAAGCAGTCTCACCCAGTTCCCCTGGAGACTGATTCAAGAGATCTGGAGTGGGGCCCCAACAATACCTGTCTGTCTATCTATATAAAAAGCAAACACCATAGGTGAACCTGATGCAGCCAATCCTGTGTATCAGAACCACTGATGTGGCCCAACCCCTCATTTTATAGATCAAGGTTCATAGAGAGAAAGGATTTGGCCAACTATGTAGTTGAAATGAGACCAGAGCCCAGACAGAGTTCCCATCTGTCTCCTCAGTTTACTCCTGATACCTTCAAGGTATTGGTCCCTCTACTGGCTTAGACCAGGATAGTGATTTTTTAAAAAAATTTTATTGTTTTTATTGTTGTCTTTCTCCCTTATTGCAAAAATAATATATGGTCATCAGAGAAGCAAAACAAACAAAAATTCACTCTCAATTCCCACCCTCTAGAAATAACCTTTTTTGACATTTTGGTGTATTAATTTTTCATCTTTTATATATGTATGTATTTATGTGCAGTATTTCATTTCAGTCTCAGTATATTTCTATGAATTTCCTTTTAGTCTTTTTTTCCTCTTAATTATATGTGTTTGTATATATGATTTTTTACAAAAACAAGATTACAGTATATTATTTTGTTATTTTATAATCTACTTTAATATAAACATTTTTCTATGTCATTGAAACAGTCCCTCCTCTAATGTGGCTGCTTACGTGCCATAGTTATTGAACTAGTCCTCTGTTGATGGACCTTTAAGGTGTCCCTGTTTTCTCTGTTGTGTCATCTAGTGAACATCCTTGTGTGTACTTAGACATGCAGTTAGGGCTGAAATTGTTAAAAAAAATTTTTTTAATGTTTATTTTTGAGAGAGAGAGACAGAGAGAGACAGAGCACAAGTGGGGGAGATGCAGAGAGAGAGAGGGGGACATGGAATCCGAAGCAGGTTCCAGGCTCCGAGCTGTCAGCACGGAGCCCAGAGTGGGGCTTGAACTCACGAACCGTGAGATCATGACCTGAGCCGAAGTCCGATGCCCCACTGACTGAGCCACCCAGGCTCCCCCAGGGCTGAAATTGTTGATCAGAGGGAGCATGTTGCCCGCTGGGGTGAGGCTGTTGCGCAGCACCTCTGAAATGGCGATTTAGCAAAGGCGTCTTCAGTTGGACGGTTGGAGAATGATGTCTTGTTTGAATTTATATTTCTTTGATTGCTAGTGACAGCAAACATTTGTCACACCTTTAACAGCTATTTATATTTTTTCTTTTACAAATTGTCCAGGTATTTGCATATTTTTCTATTGGAAGACCAATGAGAAATTTGAATATAGGGCACTTTATATCATTGGCTTGCTGATAAAAGGGCACATTTTAAAGGGTTCATCTTAATGCATTACACAGTATTATCATTTGATGAGTAACATTTGAAATTCTGGCTTAGAAATGAACAGAAATCCTGTTTTCTACCTCTTACACATTTTAGTTCTCCAAAGTAATCTTGTGAAAGGTCTGTTGCAGGGATAACTTTATATCTTCCTGACAGCTCTTTGAAATTATTTCTGATCTCATAACTTAATTTTAGACTAGGCCAGGAATGCATGAAATTAAGTAAGTGCCCTAAATTCAGAGAATAAGCTCCTATTTTCACAACTAACCAGGTAGAGCCAACTATAGAAGCAAACCATTAACCTCGAACATACAAAGAAAATTTGACTGTGTCTTAAAAATATCAAACATCTAATATCTGGACCTGGCAGCTAGTCAAACTTAGTTCCGCAAGCCTAGCAATAGGGTACTAGTTTTTCAGGTCTCTGGAGGGGACAGAGATCAAACAGCATGCGTTTAGAGACGTACTTGGTGTTGAGCGCATCTGTTCTTTTTATGGCCCACAGGTAGGTATAACACCACAGAAGCCCTCATTAAATTTGAAGCCAGAGAGAATGTCTCTCATCAGCAACAGTACATCTTGGCAACGAGAGACCCAGTTGCTTGCCCAGGGACAGTGGCTTCTGGATCATCAGGGCTCTTTGTTTGAGACAGGCATCTGGTGGAAACGTGGGAATAATAATCACTGATATTTCTTGAGCGCTCCTTTGTGCCAGGCATTATTCTAAATGCTTTACATGTACTGTATTGATTCATTTAATCTTCTCCACAGCCCTCAATTAAGGAAATTGAGGTATAAACAGATTGAGTAACGTGCCCAAGGTCACACAGCTGTGAAGGGTAGAGCTGAGATTTGAACTCAGGTAGTTTGGTTCCAGAGCTGTTCATAGAGATCAAATTACAGAGCCCTGTGGGTAAGCAAATACAAGTGATTTGGGCTGGCAGGCTAAGCCTGGAACAAGTACCCACGAATTTTCTTCTTCTGAGGGGACTCTGGAATTGTTGTCACCCAATAGGAAATCTGTTTTATCTTTCTATTGTTCCCACTGGCAAGCCTGTGATATGTGACCTTGGGCAAGTCCCTTGACTTCATCTGCAAGATGAGACAAATACCACCTTCCCTGAACACTTTGTGGAGTTGGGCTGAGGATTACATGGTGTAGTACAGCATTTCCCCAGCCCTGGAACAGACCGTCTGCATCAGAATCACCCGGGGAGCTTTTTAGAGCTACAGATAGTGATGCTCCATCCTCTGTCCTCAACCAGGATCTCCGTGGGTGTGGCTCGGGCATCTTCATCTTCTATAAGCTCTCCTAGTAATTCTGCTGGGCAGCCAAGTTTGGGATCTGCCTGGCATAATATGCATGGACACATTTGGTAAACTTAAGTGCCAAGCAAATACTAGGTGTCCCTCTTCTTTTGTAGTCTGAATTTACAAAAACCACAGTTTGGTTTTTCGTGGCTTGAGTTTCTAGCAGTTCAGCAAACTTTTACTGATCATCTGCTCAGTGCAAAACCCCGCCTAGTCGGAGTGCTCTGCAGGAGTGCCAGGACACAAGACCACCACCCATTGCTGAGGCCCAGTAGGCTCGGTGGCCTTGTACCGCCAGCTGGCACTGCACTGTCTCAGCATCATTCTCTCTGGGCCTTTCAGGTGAACTCCAGTTTGCGTTTGTCTGCTTCCTCCTGGGGAACGTGTATGAGGCATTCGAGCACTGGAAGCGGCTCCTGAACCTGCTGTGCCGGTCCGAGGAAGCCATGGTGAAGCACCACACCCTCTACATCAACCTCATCTCCATCCTGTACCACCAGCTCAGCGAGATCCCTGCCGACTTCTTTGTGGACATTGTCTCCCAGAACAACTTCCTCACCAGCACCTTACAGGTGAGCTGTCTTTTGGCTGACACCCATGGGGCTCAGAATCATGTCTAGGATGGGTGAAAGCACCCTGGGAGGGGTACTTTTTTGTTTCAGTTACCTAACCTCACGCTGTTTCCTGGTTCTCTCCTCTACTCAGTTGTGAGTTCCTTGATGCCAGAGACCCTCTCTCTGTACCACCGTCTCCCTGCCTTGCTCCTAGAGTGCCACGCAGTGGGGTACTTGGCATTTGAATCACTTCCACCTTTGTGAGTTATTCAGCTCAAAACTGTAGCCATAAGTTGGTACAACCCAGTAGGACAGAGTTTTGAAGCTTGATATTTCCAGGGAAACATCTGCAGCTCCTTAGATCTCATTTAAGCATTAAAGTAACTTTGATTTCCTGTTCAAACAAAACGTGCCAGTTTCTGCAGAGATTCTCTGACAGAAAAAGTGAAATTTGCTTTTAACTTGGCAATTAAATTTTCATTATGAGTGGTAATTAGGGAAGAAGCTTCAAACAACTTACAATCTTCATCCTGTGTTATTTCCTCCCTTTGCAAATAGATTAGCTTCCTTTATGTTCTTGGGACAGCTACTGTCACTCACATTTTGTAACTTTCTCAAGTGCAGAAGAGGCAGAAGCTGCAAACTGTTGATGTCCATACTTTTGCTCCCTGAGCTGCTTTTTTCTCCCTGTGTGTGAGGCCCACTCCTTACACAAGGTGGCTACTCACTGACCTCCCACACCCACCCAGGGTGAGAGGAATTCAGAGAACGCCTGTTGAGTATCAGGCATCATGTCTATCATGCTTCTTGGGTTCCCTCATTTAATCTCTCTGGAGCCCCTCAAGGCAGGAAGGATGATTTCCTGTTTACAAATGAGAACATTGAGACTCAGAAAGGTTAAGTCATTTATGTAAGGTCACACAGCTGGTAAGTGGCAGAGTCAGGATTTGAACCCAGGCCTGAGTCTTGTGCTTATGCCCCTATGTACTGCATATAACGTCGATCCCTCCAGGAAGGATTCTTGATTGCCATTAGTGGGGACACCACCAGGGGCTTATTTCTTGGAGATAGGGGACACTTTTCGAGTAACAGCATACTGTTGGAAGAATCCCTGTGAGCAGGCAGCTGACGAAACTCTGGCAGTTGCAGGAGTTGTGCGGACCATGGGACAGGTTGGTCAGGCTGATGGTTTGAGCCTGGCATATTCCACTTTAGAAGAGTTCTAAAATTGCTCTTTTACTGGCTCTTGATATAACAGGAATTAAATCCCTTTATCTTTCTTCCTAAGGGGAAACCCTCCCTCCCCCCCACCAAAGTTACTGGGTTGCGTGAGCCAGTAACCAGTGAGGGGTGAGAAGGGGCATCCGCTTGTGGCAGTGGCCCATGGGAATGACGTGCTACCCTTGCGATGTGCGTTAATGCTGTTACACAAACATAGGAGGGCCACACTGTATCATTGGCTGTCCTGACCATTGTCAGCACAACCGACAGCTGAGCTCTAATTGCTGAAGCTGTGTTGCCAGCAATGATTTATGAAGCAGAGAGGACCCAGCTGGATTGGTAGATGCCCAGGTGGGGTGTGCAAAGCTGATGGTTGGAAGAATTCTGTCTTTGGACTTTTCACCAAGAACATTGGATTTCAGTTTTTGGAAAAATCCAGGACACGTGCCTTTAAGAAAATATATCAACTCCTATTTTTGAGCATCCTGCCTCTATATACAACACTCTCCTGAAAGTGTCGAGGGTTACATATATCAGTTAGTCAGGGTTCCTGCCCTCGAGAGAGTTATCATTGATTTAGCAGGTATTTGCTGAGCATGTGCTATATTCAAGGCCCTGTTGTAGGACTGGGAATAGAGCTTTGAACAAGACAGAATCCCCTATGTGCATCTCTATTTTGGTGGGAAAGTAAACAAATGAATTGACCCAAGTCCCTCCAGACAGCATTGTTTAGAAGGCAGTCGTGCCCTAGTACCATTTACCTGAGCAGGCCCTGAGATGCATGTGGTCTCATCTAGATCGCATCAGTCTGGCTTCCATGCCCACCCCGGTCAGTCCACCTGTGTCTCATGCTGCCTCCTGAGTTGCTGCTCTGCCATGATGCAGACGTGACACATGCAGACGTGATCCTAGTTCTCTGTAGCTCCTCATTGCCTAGGAAGTTCAAAGCCCAAGCATAGGTCACAAGGCCCATTCTGATCTGGCTCCTGACCTGTTCTCCAGCTTCTCCTTCCTCTCTGTTTTCCCCGTGTCAACTCTAGCAATGGTGGTTTCCCTGCATGTTCCCACACATGCCATGCTGTTTCAGGCCTTTTTTTTTTTTTTAATGGTACAAAACATCCCTTTGACACATTTTTTAAGTTTACAGTACAGTATTGGTAGCTATAAGCACAGCAGATCTCTAGAACTTTTTCATTTGGCACAACTGAAACTTTATGCCCACGTTTCACGCCTTCTTAACTGAACATGATTTTCATTCTACCTAATGTGGACTTGTTCATCCTACAAGATGCCCTCAAGGCATTTCTCTGTGAAGCCATCCCCGATCTCTCCCCTTCCCATACTATTAGCCTACTTTGGACGTGTCGCTGTTATACTGCACAGGCTGTGCATGCTGAAATGTGTCCATTGTCTGCCTGATTTCCCCACTAAGCCGTGAACTTTTACCCAAAGCCTGTTGTTCATCTGGTTATTTTCAACACCTAGTCGAGGCCTAGCATTTCTCTCACTTTGTGTAATTGGGTGTTTTTAGATGGATAGAGTGCACCAATCCTGTGGTAGTGTAAATAGATGCCTCTAATATGATGGGTGTAAACAGTGCAGTCTGATCAAAGGGCATTATAAGCACCCAAAAGGAATTGGTTGATTAAGACTGGGGTTGCAATTTGAGGAGATAGAGGATCAGGAGTGGCTGTTTGTGAAAGGAGGCATTTAACCATATGCTGGAAGGATGAGTGAGATTTCAACAGGCACAGTGTAGAAAAGAATATTATAAAACCTTTTTTTTTTTTAATGGAGAGTTAACGTTGGTACCATCTTGGCAGTGAGAATCCAGTCCCCCCACACAGACACACTCACTCAGGGTGTGTATGAGTGAATGAATCAGCCCATAAAAGCCTTCCTCAGCCAGCCGCCTGCTCTGCCCCCAGGTAGTCAAGTAAGTGGAACTGGCTTTCTTACTTAGGAACTTAAATGCTACTACCCATGGAGAGGGACTGGTGTTTGTATGTGTAAGCACTTAAAGGCTGCCACATTAGCTGGTATAAAATTAGCCACGTAATGGCCTCTGTCATTAGGGGCCCTTTTGAATAGATGCCACTGATTTTAATAAATCCCATGGATTTAGCTTGAATAAAAATTTTTTGTTTTACAAAAATAGATAGTTTTTTTCTTTTATTAAAAGCAACTTGAGTCACCTTAATTTGTTTAAAACCAATGAAAGGATAATCTGAATTTAATAATATGTTAGAAAGTGAGTTATGTACAAAATAAGGATTCTCATTGCTGATTGCATAGCATTTGGGCATATAGTCACGTAACCTGTTTTTTAAAATATTTTTAGTCACAGTAGGCCGGCCACCTATGCTTTCCAGCTTCATTTCTTGCCAGTATTCTAAATGCCAGTGTCCATCTTTAACTCTTTATGGAAAACACTGGCTCTGACAATGATGTCTATAGTATTTTTATCACAGCGCCAGCCATGACCAATGTCATCTGTCTGCTCGTACACCTCCTGCCATCAGCTATCCCTTTTTCATGCTAATTGTGTGCATTATCTCATTTAGCCCTCACAACAATGCTCAGAGTTAGTGTATAATCTCACTTTACGGTGAGGAAACAGGATCAGAGAGGTCACATCATTTTGCCCAAGATCACCAGAGCTAGTTAGTGGATGACAAGGCTGCATTTTGATTCTGAAGCCAATGGTGGGCTCCCATTTGTTAGTCCCAGATGAAACATCCCAAATTCTTTAAACTGACCTCAGAAGACATGATTCCTGCTGCTTTTTTACTCTCCTGGTAATCATTGTGAAATGGTAGTTTTGCTTTTAACACTACTTTCTTCTTCTTCAAGTGGAAATAGAATGTTCTACCTCTGGCTAGTTTCTTTCTAAGTTGAATAATCATTTGGGAATTGAAAAAATTAGGAAATTTCATTTTTTTTGTCTGTCCAAAAAATAGGATAAGATAGTGACTCAGCTACCTACCTTGATATTTTGAATTTCTCAAGGTGACCTGCCTGAACTCAATTTATTTAACTTGGGATTAAAAGAAGGCTTTCATGTTTCTGATTAAAGTTATTTACAATTTTAGAATGTATAGACTTAATGATGAAAATATGAATACCTTTTTCTGTATTTAAAGAAAAAAACCCAAGGGTGTGCTTTTATTTTATTTTATTTTATTTTTGTTGGGGTATGCTTTTAGTTTTAGGTAAATGCAGTTTGTGAAGTGTTATTATCCTCTTTCAAAATTATTTTTTAAATATCCAGGATTAATCTTCCGATAATTAAAAGATGATTCATTTCTGAGTGACGTTAAGAAGTGTTTATTTGATTTCACTTTAATAAGTAAAACAAGTAGATCATTACTAAATTTTCTGAAGAAACCATAAAATTAATCTAAAAACAGGAGAAAGTAAATTGTTGTTGAAAACTATGTACTGTCTATACATCTCCTTTTCTGAATCATAGTTGGGTTTTTTTTATTGTACATGGGTTTTTAAAATATTAAGTTTGTTAACTGTATGGGCAAAAATAGATCACTGGATGCCAGGGGCTTGGGTAAGGGGAGGGTTTGACCACTGAAGAGCAGCACGAGCGAGTTTCTTGGAGTGACAAGACTGTTCAGTGTTCTGATAATGGTGGGATGTGGGCCTCAGACTCGTAACACTGACTACCCAAAGGGAAAAACTAATACCCGTCTTGACTATGTCATACAGTGGTTGCATGGGTGTACACATTTGTCAAAATGGATCGAATGCTTAAAATGGGTGAATTTAGTTGTGTGTAAATTATACCTCAGTAAAGTTGCTTTTAAAAAAAAAAAAGTCAACCTGGGCTATGCCCTGGGTCCTGGGAGCCTGCAGAGGGGACAGTTTTAGAAACACCTGGTCTCCAAGCCCCCTGGCTCCCCACGGGGCAGTGCTGAAAATATGACTAATATATTAAGTCTGTGTCGAGACAAAAAGAAGGTCTCAGTAGGGAAAAAGGATTGAGGTTTCCCTACTTGGACTGGATTTCACTCAACATTTATTAGCTTGCTCAGTGTTTATCACCATTCTCATCTGTACAGTGGGAATAATAATTTCTGGCCTCCTACCTCCCAGGTTTGTAGTACCCAGGCCTGTAGTAAAGATTAAATTGACAAGTTCTTTAAAAAGGACAAAGCACTTTTTAAATTAGAGCCTTATTTTTCAGACAGAAGGCTTCTGTTATACCTGCCTCTGATTGATTTTACTCCCAGGCATCGTTTGAGAGATGGTTGGGAAGGATGAGTGATGAGTATGAACCCAGCCTGTTCTGACCTGTCCCTCTTGGCCATTGCCAAATGCAGGACAGCCCCTACATCTTATTCCTATCTGTTCAGTGAACATTCTGTGGGCCCTAACTCTGTGCCAGGCCCTGGGCGATAAGCTATGTGGAACACATTGAGAATGAGCACTCATTCCTACCCATAAGGAGCACAGATCACTGTGATACAAGCACAGTGTGAGAAATGCTGTAAGGGAGGCTCAGGCCCACTGTGAGGGGAACAGAGGCTGGAGCAGTTCATTTCAGCTTGGGCTTTTATAAGAGGCATGTCACAAGGAGGTGGCTTGTGAGTTGGTGGCATTCAGGGGCCACCTCCTCCTGAGGACGAGTCCTTCATTTTGTTCAGCACCATCACATAATTATTGAGCAATTAGTTGGTGCCAAGGACAGTGCAAAAGTGAACCAAAAATGGATTTTGATAGAATCTGTGGTCTTCATTTTTTGCTCATTAAACATCTTTATGTCAGATTCTGAGCCAGGAGTGTGGTATGCAGTAGCAGAGAGTCACTGCTTTGGAGTGGCTCCTTGTCTCTTGGGAGAGCTCAACAGCAAATGCACTGTTACCTCACTGAAATTGAGGCTATGTTCAGGGTAACCCTGGGCCCTGGAGGAGCATAAAGGAGCACCTGTTCCATCCTTGGTCTGGGAAGACATCCGAAAGGAGGTGATGTCTGAGCTGAACCTGAGTCACTAATAGAAATTAGTAGGTGAAGAAGGTGAAAGCGGGGGTGGAAGGGTGTTCTAAGCAGAGGAAAAAGCATGTGTGTGTGGAGATGCAGAAGAGGCAATAGAGCATGTTTGACAGCTGCTCGGTGTGTCTGGAAAGGCAGGGCTGTGTAGAGAGGGGTACAGTTTACTGTGTAAGAAGGGGAACAGGAAGAGGCTTTAGCAAATTCAGCCAGCAGCCTCCCCCAGACCTTGGGGCAGACCCAAGGGTATGGAGGGCCTCCAGAGCTAAAGCTGTTTGAAAATGAGGCTTCTCTGCTTCCCTTACCAGGGCCCCTCCCCAGAGTTCAGCCAGTCTCCACATTCAGCACTCCAGGGCAAGCTCCATCAGCTGCCTATAGACAGGCGGCCGGTTTGCCTGCTGCCCTGCCACCACCAAGCTCACACAACCCCTCTAATTAGTTATTGATCTGTTTTGTTGTGGCTATGCTTCCTGCTCCTGTATTTAGTCGATTCCCAAGTTAATGAAACCAAATTCTGTAACCCCTACGCGTGCTTCTGCACACACTCCCCCACCTCAGTCACTTCTGTCCTTGCTACCACTCCAACAAAATGGATCCAAAGACCGATAAAATGAGCTTCACTCCTGCTAATAGACAGTGGAGAACCAGGTGTCCCTGGAATCAGCTGTAGAGTATACCTGCTAATTTTATCAGGTCAAGGCCCCTGAAGTCCAGATTCCTTCTGTGGTGGTCTGTGGGCTGGCCATGGCACTAGACTGATGTGGAACAAAGAGCTTCTCCCAACTTCATGCTCCTGTGTCTGTAGGGTAGGCTGCGAAAGACTACCCTTTCCCTTCTGGGTAGTTTTTATCCAGTCATTTAACTCCTCTTTGCCTCCATTTCCATAAAATAGGCATCCTGGTGTGTCTTTCCAGGGCATTGTGAGGATCTGTTGGGATACTTTGAAACTTCTTTGAAAACAGTAAAATAATATGAGAAAGAATAATGAGTTTGCTGTTACTCTTAGACCTAATTGGGATCCAGGAAAATCTGAAATGGAGAGTCAGATGTAAAGAAGATTACTGTTTTGCCCTCTACCCACAGCTATATCAGATGAAACAGAATTAAAAAGAACATCAAAACAAGGGATTAATATCCAGAATATATAAAGAACTATAATAACTCAACAACAACAAAAAAACAGACTAAAACTAGACAAAGGACTTAAGTAGACATTTCTCCAGAGAAGATATACAAATGGCCAGTACATCTACACGGAAAGGTGCTCAACATCACTACTCATTAGGGAAATACAGGTCAAAACCGCAGTGAGATACCACTTCATACCCATTACGGTGGCTATTATTAATAAAAATTAATAGGGGCACCTGGGTGGCTCAGTCAGTTGAGCGTCCGACTTTGGCTCAGATCATGACCTCATGGCTTGTGAGTTCGAGCCCCGCATCGGGCTCTGTGCTGACAGCTCCGAGCCTGGAGCCTGCTTCGGATTCTGTGTCTCCCTCTCTGTCTCTGCCCCTTTCCCACTCGCTCGCTCTCAAAAATAAATAAAAACATTAAAAAAATTTTAATAGTAAATAACAAAAAAAAATAACAGATCTTGGCAATGATGTGAGGAAATTAGAACCCTTGTTCATTGCTAATGGGAATGTGAACTGGTGCAGACTCTGTAGAAATCATATGGTGGTTCCTCAAAGCATTAAGTAGAATTACCTTGTGGCACCTGGGTGGCTCAGTCAGTTGAGCGTCAGACTTCTGTCCAGGTCATGATCTTGGCGCTCGCGAGTTCGAGCCCCGCATCAGACTCTGTGCTGACGGCTCGGAGCCTGGAGCCTGCTTCAGATCCTGTGTCTCCCTCTCTCTCTGCTCCTCCCCCACTTGTGCTCTCTCTCGCTCTCTCAAAAATAAATAAACATTAAAAAATAAAAAAAAATTTTAAAGTAGAATTACCTTATGATCCAGAAATTCCACTTCTAGGTTTATACCCCCAAAAATTAAAAGCAGGGACTCCTGTCATGTCACAGCAGCATTATTTATAATAGCCAAAAAGTAGAAACAACCCAGGTGGCCATTGACAGGTGAATGGAAAACAAAATATGTATGCATACAATAGAATATCAGTCAGCCTTATAAAGGGAGAAAATTTGGACCTGTGCTACAGCATGAACAAACTTTGAGGACATTTCATGCTAAGTGAAAAAAGCCAGGCACAAAAGGACAAGTACTGTATGATTCCACTTGTATGAGGTCCCTAGAGTAGACAAGTTCATAGAGACAAAAGGCAAAGGGTGGCTTCCAGGGGCTGGGGGGAAGGGCAATGGGGAGTTAGTGTTTAATGGGTACAGAGTATCAGTTGAGGGGGGATGAACAAATTCTGAGGATGGATGGTGGAGATGGTTACATCGCAATGTGAATGCGCTTAATACCACTGAATTGTACACTTAAAAATAGTTAAAATGGTAAATATTATGTGTATGTAACACAGTTTTTAAAATGATAATGTAAAAAGGTTAAAATGGCAGGTTTTGTGTTATGTGCATGTTATAACAGTTTTAAAAGAAGAACCTCAAAGACAACTTTCAAGGGGAATAGAAACCTCAGCCTGGCAGCCTGTGGCCCACGTAGATTAGAGCAGCAGTTCAACCTCGTTGGCTTAGGGCCTGTGACTTTGTGGGATGCAGTATAAGCCCTCCAAGCCTTTCTTGGTACCAGCTGGTGTAGTTATTACCCAGGTGCCCAGGAGAGCACCCCAGGGTACCGGGACTGGGTGATGGCCCCACTGGCCTTACTCTCAATGGGGCATCTCTGCCCAAGATAGTAATTTTTCCATTCTAGTCCTGCGCCAGCTTCTCAGCTGGGTTTGGGCCTTCTTTCTTGGTTTGGGGGGGAGCACAGCAGGTGTCCTGGGCCTATGCCAGCAGCAGCTGATCCACCCGCCCCAGAGAGCTGAACACCATGAGGAAATTTCCACAGCTTTTTCGGCCCCCACTGCATTCTCAGGAGTGACTTATCCTCTGTTCTCTGTAGGTTTTCTTTTCCTCCGCCTGCAGCGTTGCCGTGGATGCCACCCTGAGGCAGAAAGCTGCAAAGTTCCAAGCTCACCTGACCAAGAAGTTTCGGTGGGACTTTGAGGCAGAGCCAGAGGACTGCGCCCCAGTGGTGGTGGAGCTCCCTGAAGGTGTGGAGACTGGCTAACTGGGAATACTGTCAGCCAGGGGAGGCCCCTTCCCACACTGCTGCAGTCCTGGCCTCTCCATTCACCCCTTCCTGCTGGGACCTGTGGGGCTAATGGCCGCACCGGGTTCTGCAAAGTTAGAGCCAGAATTCCCTCTTTCACCAGGAAATGTTTCTTCAGTGCCAAAGAGGCTATGTGCATCCTGAGGGCACATTCATGAGTTCCCATCAGCCTGGCCATGGGACCAACCTGACTGAATTCTAAATGGACTCTTCCAGAAGCTCTCAGGAGAGACCTGCCTCAGTGGCACCCTACTTCCTTCTGAATGAGAAGAATGTGAGCCAAAAACCCAAGAGAACTGATGGCTCATTCCATAGAACGGTTCAAAAACAAGATACCCTGGACTACACAGGGTCTGAGATGTCCGTTGGTGACTTTAAAAGTTAATTAGAAGGTCCTAGGGAAATGAGCTAGAATTTCTGCCTGTCCCTTGTTGAATGGGAACACATCACAGAACGCACAGACATGTGACCACTCAGGAGCTCCAGATTGGGGACGGGGGACCCAGAAGACAGTTGGGTTGAGTCTGACGAGTGGTCAGCTCTTACTTTCTCCATCAAAGTCCCTGACCTCAGGGGCCTTGCTGATGCCACTTCCCTCTCACCGGTTCCACTCTGAGGCCTCAGTCCCAGAAGTGGGACTTGGCAACCCTTTCATAGAGCCCCATTCCTCAGCAGAGCCACCATGACTATTTCTGATGACCTGGAGATTCAACAGCAAAGAGGAAGGTTCTTGCTCCGGATAGGCTTCTTTGGCCCTGTTGAAGTTCTGTGTCCATACTTAGAGCTCTGGAGATGACCTGACCCACCTAGATCTTCCCAGTCCTGCTGTGGAGCTGTCAGCCACAGGAGTAATGATGCTCCCATTCCCTTGGAGTCCCGAGGGCGTACCCACCATACACGGGTCCTGCCACCGTGACCTCAAACTGTTGTACTACGATCAAAATCCCTGCCCCATTCTTTTCCAAGGCTGCGGCTCACACCAGGTTTCTGAATGAGAATCCATGCTGGTTAAGACTTTTGGTTCCACTTGTTTCCTTGGAGATGTTTTTCCAAGAGCATAATGTACATTAAAGTCTTTGGGTTGAGACTAAATCCTTGCGTGAGTCTCTCTTGCAGTTAATTTGCCCAGCTCTCAGCTGCCACGCCACTGTCAATAGACCCACATCTCCCTACTGAGCACCAGGAGACTTTGCCTGACACCTTCAGTCTCCGGAGGAGGCAAGCCGCCAGCGTTGCCTGCTCTTAGCACTGGGGCTTCCGAGATAGGCGTATCTGAAAGGATTGAGGCCCTGTCGCTTTATAAAATAACCAGAAGTTCCGCCTTGTGTGAATTTGCTATTCTCTTCCACCCAAAGCCCACTTATCAGAACTACCTGGGGAGCTTGTTAAAAGTACACCTTCCAAAGGAACGAATTACTAGTCCATGCTACAACATGGATGAACCTTGAAAACATTGTGCTGAGTGAACGGGGCCAGACAAAGGCCACACATTACATGATTGCATTCATGTGAATCGTCCATGATAGATCCACAGAGAGAGAAGTTAGTGGTTGCCAGGGACTGGGAGAGTGCAGAAGGGGGTTGACTGCTAATGGCTCTGGGTTATATTAGGTGATGGAAAGGTTCTGGAATTAGTGGTGATGGTTGTGCCACCTTAGGAGCATAGCAAAAAAAACACTGTAAGTGTACACCTAAAAATGGTGAGTTTTATGCCATGCAAATTATATCTCAATAATAATTTTCTAAAGTGCATATTTCCAAATCCACCCCACAGGGACTCAGAGGCTGTGAATCTGGATGTGGCCTGGGTCCTGCAGCACACTCAGTTTTGAGGAACTACCCAGAAGTAACAGCATTGCAATTTAGTACTTAGAGTTCCATTGGGACAGAATTTGTGTCCCTCCGGTATTGTCAGAGCAGCCCCTGGAAGTTGGGTCATGTGACTATGTTCTTCAAGCTGCTGGTCTTCAATCTACACAGACCCACTACCCCCCACAACCACACAAACAGGTTAAGAAAAAGTAACCACTATTTACTAAGTGCTCTGTCCTGTTCACTTAATCCTCACAAAAATATGGGGTAAGTGCTACTATTATCCCCATTTTACTGATAAGAAAATGGGCTCAGAGAACTTCAGTCATTCTGCCGGCGTCCCACAGCTAGTAAGGATTGAGGACAGAGTCAAGCCCGAGCCCCTTGGTGGCCAGAGCCCACGCTCAGCCGCTGTGTTCACTGCTGTGATGTACTCTGTCCCTGCCCTTACACGTCCAGGACAGCCTTCCGTTCTCCCTGCTTCCCACATCGAGGCCTGGCCCTGTGGCCAACCGGCTGTGTGAACTCAAGCCACTTCCATTCTTTGGGCCTCGGTCTACTTACATATAAAATAAGAGAGTTTGCTTGGATTTGGGGCTTCTGACGTAGATTCTCCAGGCTCCCTCAGGAATTTAAAAGTGGACTGTTGTGTTATTTTATATGTTTTCAAAGGGGAGACTACATTTGCACAGGATAACGTGCTGGATTGACAAAAACCAATAGGGCTCTCGTTTGGGGCTGGAGTGACATTGACTCTCTCTTCTGCTTGTCCCAGCTGGCAGTTCTCTATGTGTCTTTGATGAATAAAAAATGTGAAAACAAATTAATTATTACTTAATACTTGCAGTATTTCTGGAAGACAGAAACCTTGCAAACAGAGAGCCAGTGGCCTTGCTGATCTGTAAGCTCCTTCCACTTCTAACACATGTAAAAGTGAAGCTATTGGCAGGACCTGGCCTGATTTCCAAATCCCCTCAAATGCAGGCCTCCTGAGGCCTGGCTCTTATTTGCAAGGCTGCTTTATCCTATTAACAGAATCAGCAGAGGTAGCAAGTCTCCAACCACTCCCGCTGTCCCCACTACAACCCTCGCTGATCTGAGCCCATCCATCTAATTTGTCACTGCTTGAGCGGTGGAGGAGTTCCCTGCCGCTGACTGCCTCTCACCATCGATAATTACTTTCCCAACGTCATCCCCTTGTAAATATTATTTAATATTCCCAGGGCACCGTGACATGTCAGTTTCTCCAACTAATCAGACTCTGGCTTGGCCAAAATGCCATCCCCTGCTGAAACAGGGGCTGGAAATGCAGGGTGAATGCCTGGGCAAAGCCATCACTGAGTCACAGCCCCATCACATCCGCCAGATCCAAAGCAGAACGGAGTGGGATGCTCACCTGAGCTACCTGCTGATACTGGGGGCGGTGTGGTCCTGTGGTTCCACAGGTCTGCTCTTCTCTTCGGTCCCCCACGGACCAGGGCAACTCTTTGCCTCAGAGTTCCATACATCTGGCCCAGGCATGCTTTCTTTTCACTAGAACATTCTACCTCTAGAATATCCAAGGTCACCATGCTCACTCAGTCCTGGGCTCCTGCCCTGGACTGGCCTCCCTGCTGAGATGGGGGGCGGGGGGCGGTGATGAGAGCCAGAAATAGTGTCAGCTGTTCCCTGCTGGGGGGAGGGGTGTGTCCCCAACCTGCCAGGCATTCTGTCCTCCGTCCTCAATCTGGTGCTCACTGGGATAAACTCACTAGGTTTCTCTGGAGAACAGGGATCTTGGGGGTTGTCAGTTAAAATGCTTGGTGGGAGGAAGATAGGAGGAGTAGGGGGCTTCTCAGTCCAATGTCACATGGCCTATGTCAAAGAAACTCCGCAGGTCTTTCCTCCTTTGTTCTTTGTCTATCTTCTCCCCTTCCCCGATTTCTCCATTTTTTCCTATGTCACCTCTAGACATTTTTACCTGGCTCAGCTCTGGACTCTACACTTCTAAAGGGATGCTGACAGATGGGTTACATTTTGGGGGAGAGGGAGCTCTCACATGAGAAGCAGTTGGAGAAAAATGTGGGGTCTCACCCAAGAGCAGAGAGGCTGGGGGAGCTGTCTTGACGGAGGAGGTCTCTGTGCCCTTCAGAGTGCAGAGTTGGGACCCATGGGAGAAGTTACAGGGAGGCGGCGTGGGCTCTGTTCCTTCTTCATCTGAACGGTATTTTCCGAGTGCCTGCCCGGGTGAGCTTACGCTCATTTGGCGGGGAGGGGCAGACAACAGGCATAAGAAGTAGGTTACAGAGATTGTTAGTTGTAAGAAATGCTCTGGAAAAAACTAGAGCAGGATAAGGGACATTGAGAGTGCTGGGAGGGTAAGAGGAGATGTCGCGATTTAAATGGGGTGACATTTGAGCGCAGATTTGAAGGTGAGCAAGGAGCCATGTGGGCATCTGTGGGAAGAGTGTTCGATGCAGAATGTACAGGGAATGCAAAGGCCCTGGGGCAGGAGCATGCCTGGTGTGTTACAGGAACACCGGGGGTCAGTATGGTGAGGGCACAGGGAATAGTCAGAATGGACATCTGCACAGCCACGAGGAATCAAATTGTCCAGGGCTTACAGGCTGTTGTGAGAACGCTGCATTTCCCTCAGTGAAATGGGGACCCATTAGAGGGTTTTTAGCAGAAGAGTGACGTGGTCTGAGTTTTGTTTTAACAGGATCACAAGCTCCTGCATTGGCAGCAGACTACAGAGGGGGAGGGGTGGGAGCGGGGACACTGGTAAGGAGGCTAGAAGGGTAATCCAGGTGACAGAGGGCACTGACTCCAGCCAGACTGCTATCAGGTGTGCATATTGGGCTGCATTCCTGCCTCAGATGAAGGATGCACTGAGGCCTTTTGAGGGCTCTTCTAGCCTGATAAGCCCTCCCTTCTCTGAAGTCTCAGAATCTAGGCACAATACCGACTTGGGGGGAGTCCCCATCCCCACACAAGTGTCCTCTCTCCTGTCCCATTAGGGATCTGTCAGCCCTTCCTGTTCCCATATGTCCGTGGTACATCCGGGTGGGTGGGGCATGAGGAAGGATGGGGGGAGGCTGCCACAGGAATTCTGGGCCACCGGGTGGAGGCAGGGGACTGGAGATGGCTCTGTTGAGAAGCAGTGAGTCAGGGGGCATGATGCGCTGTGGCTACGCGTCACCCCGGCCCCGTGGGTGTTCTCGCTGCCGGTGGGCAGTGAGGAGGGTCCACTTGCTGTTAGGGTGCTCTTGCAGCTAACAGAGAGCCGGGGGGGCGGTGTGCAGCCGCTGTTGGTACTAATTTGTCCTGCTCAGGAATCACTCCTGCACTCACTCCCACCACAGCATTTCCATGGACTTCATGATGATTAAATGACCTAGTGTGTGGTGGGGGGCCTCCTCCCGGCTGCTGGGCACTAAGTTGGGTCCTTACCTTATTCGGGCAGAGCACCAGCTCTTTAAGGAAGGCCTTATTCCCCATCGTAAAGATGAGGAAACCAAGGCATTGAGAGGTGAGACTCGGGCCAGCGAGTCTCAGAGCCAGAATTCCGGCCCCCCTGTATAAGTGCAGCACTGCCGGCCACCTGCAAGCACCCCTCAGGAAGGGCAGTTACATCATCTGTGATAGTTCCCCGTGGATCCAAGGTTGCCAGCCTGACAACTTACTGGCCCCTCAGTTCACAATAGCTGTGTCATGTTTCCAGGCAGAACTTCTGTGTCCATATCTGGCCCGTGGATACACTGGACCCTCGGGGTTCCGGGAAGGTGGCACCTGGGTGTGGGTGGAGGGGGAGCAACATCTGGTCCAGGAGGCTACTTCTGCCCCTTACGGACCCCTGGGGCCACTGAGGGGGCTGCTTAGCCTGGGGTGCACCTGAGCGGAGGCCCCTCTCACTCGGTCCTACCAGAGTTGCTACTGAGTCTGCAAAAGACATGTGCTTTGGAGAAAGATGCTGCCAGATGTGGAGCCTCTGAGAGGCTGATTTCATGCCCAGACATCTGCGCAGGTATTTGCCTCTGCTCTCCCTCTGTGGATCAATAAACTGTTTAATTTGGAGCTTAGCCTGAAGGTAGAGAGTGGGATGTGAGAGGTTGGGGGGGAGTGGTCTTCGTGGTACATTTCAAATGAAGAAGCCTACACCATTATTCATTTCCCTGTGGAAAGTGTTTATGTCCTCTGCTCCTTTTCTGTCAGATCTCCTTTTTTAAAAAATATGCATTTATCTTATCATAATATATCTTAATGTTGGAAATATTTCCCCCAGTTTGCCTTTTAATTTTATGTTTTGAACTGTATGCTTTACTTTTTTAAAACACGTCAAATATGTCAAGCTTGTTCTTTTTTATTTTTCCCACTGCTTTAATGCTTAAAAGTTCATTCGTCCATCAGGATGAAATATATATGAGCCTATATTTTGTTCTAATTTTCCCCAGTGTTATGCTTTTTTTTTTCATTTTGCAACAGTCAAAACCATGTTTCCTCGGCCCCACTTAATCCATATCCACTCCTACCTTTCATGACTCACATCTACTCTGATTTTCCCTGTCCAGATTTGAAGTCCTAACACCCTGACTCACGCTTCCACCCTTGTCCTTTCCTCAGCCACCGAGAGCTTCTCACTTGCCTTCCTGACCCCCTCACGGCATTTACAGCCAGAGCCGCCTACATAGCTGGCCCTTGCTATCACAAGGTGATGTGGGGTAGTTTCTTGTGGCTTCTCAGGGCTAGAATCATCTGTTCGTGATTCTGCGATGCCTTGCTAGCACGGGGCTAAGTGCAAATGCCCCCTCTCTGAGAAGGCTCTGTCCCTGCACTAAAGGCCCCTAAAATGGCCAGTAGACTGCACAACTCATTTCTGTTCACCTTTCTTCTAATGTCAAGCCTCCTTTGCTTTGAGGGAAACTTTACGTACTCCACGTCATCCTTGGGAGGAGCGCCAATCACAGTAATTCAGCCATCCTTCCATCTGCAGGAATAGACACAACTTTAGCTAGGCCACTTGGCATCTTCCCTGGGATGCTTCTCATAGGTGCAGAAGGGTGCCTCCTGTTTTTGGAGTTCTGGTGGTAGAGGACTTTGAGTTGGGCCTAATAGGGCTTATTATACACCTCAAAGGAAAAAAAAAAAGTCCTTGCACCAGAAATGGGGTGAGGCCAACACAGAAGGAAGCTAAGCTGAGAGATGAGAAAGAGCTAATAACATCACCCAAGCACCAGGATCAAGCCCTACCGGCAGCACACAATCCTCAGGCTTCCTCCTTCATGAGCGAATACAATACCTTTTTATTGATTAATTTTATTCTATTGTGGTAAGAACATTAAACGTAAGATCTACCCTCTTAACAAATTTTTAAGTGCACCAAACAGTAGTTGACTGTAGATGCAATGTTATACAGCAGATCTCTAGAACTTACTCATCTTGCTTAACTAGAACACTATGTCCATTGACTTGTAACTCCTCATTTTCCCATCCCTCCAGCCCCTGGTAACCACCATTCCACTCTGATTCTATGAATTTGACTGTTTTAGATATCTCACAATAGCCAAGATGTGGAAATAACCTAAATGTCCATCAACAGATAAATGGATAAGGAAAATGTGATATATACATGCAATGAAATATTATTTGGCCTCAATAAAGAAGGAAGGAAATTCTACAACATGTGACAACATGGACAAACCCTGGGGACATTCTGCTGTGTGAAATAAGCCATCACAGAAAGACAGGTACAGTATCTTTTTCTTTAAGCCCCTTTTGACAGGCTTCTGCTCTTGTAAGTGAAGAATCCTGACTAATTCACTCCTGCATCATGAGGCTTTGGCCTTCATTGCCTGCCCATCTCCAAGACTCCCAAGATGTCACAGTTCAAAGGCCACTGGCTCATGCTGCCGTTGGTGAAACCAGGATCCCAGGAGGGAAAAAAGAACTCATCTAAGGTCACTTGGTGAGTTGTTTCCTGCTCAAAGGGAAAAAGAGTTTGGATTCACTGGCCAGCAGCACAGAGGGTGCTGGGGGCCTCGGCGGTGGCACTGGAGCACTGAGTGGCTGCTGGCCCACTGATTGGGGATGTACAGGTAAGGGGAGGGAGGGGGCACTCCAGCATGGGCCAGAGCCGGGCTGGGGAAGGCATCAAGCACTTGCTGTTGCTGCTGCTCCTGACTCTCCCTCCCACCCCCCCGCCACCCCGACTTGTCCAGAGAGGGTGGTGGTGGTCAAGACCATGGCTGCCATTTATCAAGGGTTCACTATGTGCCCGGCAGCATGCAAAACCCCAGTGGTAGCTTTATATACATTCACTCTTTGCAGCCTGGCAGTGTCCATATGAAGGAAGTACTATAAGGACCCCCCATTTTACCAGCAAGGAAACTGGCCCCCTGAGAAATTAGGGAGCTCTCTGATAGTCAACTGCGATTGAACCCTGTGCTTGGGCAAACTCAGGCCGACCTGACTCCAGAGTCTAAACTCCTAGCCCTTGCATCATGGGACACAAACTCAGATGCCAACAGGGGTCGGGCAGGCGGTGTGGCTGAGTGGACAAAGAGCACGCCTCCACTCCCCAGCTCCAGCCCCTCCGGGCCAATTCAAGGCAGACTTGTCAAAGCTTCCAGTTTTTCAAGAGAAGCCAGAAATCTGGATTTTTAAGTGCAATTTCTCTATTTTTAAATGTTGGCAGCAAATCCAGATTTTAAAAAATACTGCACAAGCCAACCAAAATCCAATTCTCAAGCCTGTGGATTGCAACTTATCTGCTTTACTATCCCCTTGTGTGGCTGCAGGACCGTGTTCTCATCCACGTAGGCTCTGTCCATCCCCTGGCAGGAGAACTGACCCATCTGGATTAGAGGTGCGGTGTTGTTAGATCCTGACCCTGCCCTGCCCTGCCCTGCCCTGCCCTCGTTCTGGGGAGACACCAGAAGCAGGGGCAGGGGGTGAGGGGATGCCAAGACAGCAGAGCCTTGCTGCTCAGTTTTATAGGTGAGGACATTGAGAGCAAGTGAGGCAATGTAAATGGTTAAGATCCTACAGAAAGAAACTCAGTGAAGTTGCTGCTTGGGGCTTGGGGGTAGACCTGGGGTCTTTCTGAGCCCCAGGTGTGGTGTTCTTCTCATCACTACCTGGCTGGTGGCCACTTGGCCAGGAAGAGGAAATACCTGGATTCCGGAGCATGCCAGAATCCCAGCCTTGCCCATGATCATGATTTCTGAGACTCAGTTTCCTCATCTGTAAAATGGGGGTAGTAACCAGCAGGTGAAGCACAGAACGTGAAGGTGCCCTAGGTCACACCGTAGGTCAGCAACTCCTTCTTTTCCTTCCCCATCTATCCAGGATGAGGCCAAGCCCCCGGAGGGCAACGGGGAAAGGCCTCGTTCGTGCACTTCACTCACCTCACAGTACAGTCCTTCACGCCTTCACTTAGACTCTTTCATTGTATTTGGTCCACACTGGCTTGATCGATGAGAGGGGGAGAAAGCAAAGGGAGCTGGTCAGGCAACAGGGCTGTGTAGCTGTGAAGCCGGGTCCAAGATCTCAAGTCATCTGGGCTTGATGGCCTGTGGGGACAGCACTGGCCACAGCACACAATGCCCTGGGTGCTCCTTAGAAAGAGGCTCGACATGTTTCATCCTCTCGTGCGGTAGAGTGGACCCCGAGGAGGCTCTCAGCCTCTTGGGCACACAGGACGCTGGTGCCAGGGGAGGGGGGGTAGTGTCCTAGCAATTCTCTGATCCAGGCAGGGCGTGTTCCGGGACACATAGTGCCACTACAGTTGCTCACCCACAAGAGATGTGATCAAGTGATCATGACACCCTTTCCTTCTCAATGTGGTGCCCCAGGTAGCCTCAGCCAACTGCAGGAAGTTGGCACATGAGAGAAATCTGTTTGACTTTCCTGATGTAGTTCAAGAGCCCTCTTCTTAGAGTAGAGGGGAGAGAGGCCTGGAGAAGGCGAAGGCTTTATCTACGGCCACCTAGCATGCTGTGTCAGGGCCAGTGTCCAAGCTACCCTGTGTCCAGCCTGGAGCATGGGCTCTGCAGGGATGAGGCTACTCCGTTGGGGAGGCATCCCTGTGGTCTCATCCACATGCCCCAAGCTCAAGCACTGGGCACTGGGCCTGAGCACCTCACCTGAGTTCCCTGCCAGGAAGCTGCAGCTCTTCGAGTATGTCGGGAGCCTTGACACTGTCATAACCCTTGGACAAGTCCTTTAGCTGCTTTCCTTCTCTGTAAAATAGCTGTATTGGCCCTGCCCCAGCCTCCTGTGAAAGCCTAGTACCTACTTCCCAAAGCGCTCGGGGCTGTGCGCTCCCCATCTCCAAGAGCAAGGGACTGAGCCAAAGACACTGTGAGCTGCATGTGGAGCCAGGACCTGGGTGCTGGGCTTGCACCCAGTTACGGTGACACGCCAGAGCTGCGTCTGCCTTCCTCGTTCCTGATCATCCCGGGCTAGAGGGTAGGGCTATGCCTATTTCCTCTTCAGCCCTCTGGGCCTGGCACAGAGGAGGAGAGTAAATGAATGAATGGCTGGATGGGTGAATAATAGCCTAACAGCAGTACTTGTCAAGCCCCCCATGTGCCAAGCTCCCTGCACATGTCATCATTCATCCCGGCAGCAGTCTTGTGCTGTGGAGGGAGCCACACCCCCTCCCTGTCATCTGTTCACTATGCATGCACACCCTTCTCTCCAGGCTGTGCTTACCAGATCTCCCCAGAACCCAAAGCTGTTTCTGAGATTCTGACCCAGGTCCAGCCAGGGCAGCTATCCCCAAGCTGTCTTCAGCCATTCTAGGCCTCTCCCTGCATCCATGGCTTGGCAGGACTGGACTCTCGTGGGCTTCAGAGGGCAGGGCTGAGACCAGAGGAGTGAAGTTATGGGAGGCAGATCTAAAACCTCGATATGAGGCAGAGCTTATAGTCAAAGCTGCCCAGAATGGAATGGGCTCTTTTGAAGTAGTGAGCTCTCCATTCCAAGGAGCATTCAAGTAAAACCTAGGAAGCTTAATGGGGCTAACACAAACTTCTACCAGGAGAGTAGTTTTACTAGGTGACTGTGAAGTTTCCTTCCAGTTATGAGGCCACAAATCATTTTTCTGGGACTTTATCCCAAAGTCACTTGCTAAGACAGACACGGGCATTAGCAGACTTGATTTGGGGCAGAGGAAAGGGGAGACTGAAGGCAAGTTGTTTGTGAACACACAGCTGGACTCAGGACCAGGGACCCTGGAACCCCGCTGCCTTTTTGCATGAGTTTCACTGGCCCTCCATGGATCAAGGCCAAGGCTGATGTGAGACCCTAATGTAGCCCAAGAGGTTTCCACAATAGTGCTGGGTGGTGGGTCCAGCCAGCAGGTGGGTGTAGGAGCCAACAAAAGCAATGGTGTAAGATCTGGGGCTCCAGCTTCAAATTGGCAAAATGCAGAGATACCCAGAGGACGAGCAGCTTTTCAGGGTCCCCAGGTCATGGAACTCTGAAGTCCTGTAAAGGCCTCTGAGGCCCTCTGAGGAAGGCAGAAAAGAGAAACACCAGAACTCTCCCTCACTGCATGCCTCTCATGGGCTCGACAGAGCTCGCCCTCATCTGTTTCTAACACACTCTAGGATAGACACAGCAGCACCCACATCCAAACTGCTCACACACATCAGATGGGTGCACACGTTGTGCACAGGGACACCCACACAGAGACAGAGACACAGAACCACACAGACACCCACATGCACGCAAGCTGAACACGGGCCCCACTCGTTTGTGAAACACTATCCCCCCCTCCCCCCACCTCAGCCACCCTGGCTGGGGAGGGTGGGCAGGACCAGGTGTATGTGCTGGGTCCTTGTCCTAGAAGCCTGATTGTGTGGAAGCCGTTTACTGCCTCTCCCCATGGCTGACTGCCCACTGAGGGTGAGCAGGGCTGGGGTCTGCAGGGAGGTGGCAGAGCAGTTCAGCAGGGCTCTCGAGTCAGCTAATATGAGTTCAGGTTTAGCTCTGCCACCTACCAGTTCTGTGACCTCCGCAAGTCTTTGGACCTGTCTGAGCTTCAGCTTCCTCATCTAGAAAGTGAGCATAAACATGGTATCTCTTAGATCCAGTAATTTCTGTAGCCCCTAGACCTGGCACGTGGTGGGTGTTAATAAATAGAGACTCCTGCTACTGGCTCAGGGCAGAGGCTCAGCTCACAAACGGCCTCTCCTTCATCGCAGCCTGGCACACGGTGAGGGCATTGTATTCCCGAGCTACCATTTCCATGTCTACTTCAGGAGGCTACCTGGGGTCTGAAGCCATGTGTCTTGCTTGCAGGAGCCCAAGACTGCAGGTGTCTCTGCCCAGGAGGGGGAAGGCAGCCCCAGAGGCTCTGGCGAAGGCTGAAACATTCCCAGATACAGTCTTCGATACTGGACGGGGAGCAGCGCCTTGGCTAGAACCTAGACTAGAGTCTTAGCAATTTAATACCATTATGTTCTAGAATCATGGACTGCAAAATCCAGCGTATTTTAGACTCTCAGGGATCTCAAAGCACAAAGCTCAGAATCTCTGAGCTGTAAAGAGTCTCTGAAAATGGAATCATGAAGCATGGACCTTCAGAGTGGGAGGACAACGTTGAGTCCCTTTCAGTGCAATGTGATAGAAAAGGAAACTGAGGCGCAGGGAGGATGAGCAACTGGTGCAAGGTTGCACAGCGAGTTAGTGGAAGCATTGGGACCAGAAGCCTGGTCCCCACCTCCTAGGCTTAGATTTGGCCCCTCTATGGAGGCCTGGGGGAGATGCAAGAGGAGGAAGCATTTCGACCGACGCAAGGATTTTCCAGAGAATTGTTTTTGAAAAATCAGACCGAAAAGAAAAATAGGAAAGGGTGCTGGTTTCCCTTTGTTTTCTGCCTTGTCTTCCTCTGGGCACTCACTCTCCGCAGCTCTCAGCCGGCCTCCAGCTCTGCTCACAAGCTGCTTCCAACCGCCCACGGGCTTCCTAAAACGGTCTCTGCAAGCTAATTCCAGAGGGTGAATGGCAGAGAGCAGGCCTGGGGGGAGGGGGCGAGGGGGTGCGCTTCCTCAGCTGGCGCAGGCGCAGGGCATCTCCTGGGGCCGGAGCAGAGCAAGCGGCCCCCAATCCCAGCCCTCTCCGCCCTGTGCTGCGGCCCCTCCCTGTCCCTCCCTGTGGGACGATGGGGTCCCTGCTCCCAATGCTCGCTGCCTCCTTTTCATACATGACTTCTCTGAATAGGTAATTTATTTTTTCCTTCTTTAAAAGATTAGTTCTTAAAATGATACAATAATACATATTGATGATAAAATAATCAGGGAAGTGTAATGAAGAAAATTAAGATCACCTGTGATCAACCCGTCTAAATGAAACACCCATGAACATCTACACATACATCCTTCCAGACTTTGGACCAAGCACATATTATAGAAAGAGGGGTTGATTCAGTATGTAATGTTCTAAAACCTGTTTTTTTTCCCCCTTCCAATCATATATTCACAAACATCTGTCCCAGTCAACAACTGCACTCATGCCACATGATTTTTAGTGGCCACACAGCATCCTGCATGTGGGTGCACCACATCACACTGTAGCCACCCCACCAATCCCTGCAGAAAACTCTAGTTTGTGTCTGCTTTTCCCTTATGAGAAACAACGAGTCATTTACTTCTGTAGTTAAATCTTTGTGCTTATCCTAATGACTTCCTTAGGAAACTATCTGGAATTAGAATTACTGGTCAAAGGGTTTACACTTTTTAAAAGAAGATAAATGCACAGTGATAACTATACTGTTTCTACAATGAACACGTAATAAAGAAAAATGAGACAATACAGATAAGGGAAAACAACTCCTTAAGTTCCCCTAGTTCTTTTTTTAAGTGAAGGTAACATACAGTGTCATGTTAGTTTCAGGTGTACAGTGTGGTGATCTGACAACTCTCTGCCTTCCTCAGTGCTCCCCATGGTATGTGCCCTCTTAATCCCCCACCAATGTCTCCTCTCGCAAGCACCGGTTTGTTCTGTGTATTTTAGGAGTCCAGTTTTTTGTTTGCCCCCTTTTTTCTCCATTTGTTTGTTTTATTTCTTAAGGTCTATGCATGAGTGAAACCATACAGTATTTGTCTTTCTCTGAATGACTTATTTCACTTTGCATAATACTCCGTAGCTCCATCCAGGTTGTTGCAAATGGCAAGATTTCATTCTTTTTTTTTGTGGCTGAGTAATATTCCATTGTATATAGATACCACATCTTCTTATCCATTCATCTATCGATGGACACAGGTTACTTCCATATTGTGGCTATTGTAAATCATATATATTTACAATATTATTGTAAATAATATATATAATAACATATCTTTTCAAATTAGTGTTTTTGTTTTCTTTGGGTAAATACCCGGTAGTAGAATCTCTGAATCAAAAGTCTCCCTAATTCTTACTGCTCAGTTGCAGTTAAGAATTTTTCTATACAACACGTAGGTTTTCTCACATATACGTGTGTGTGTGTGTGTGTACACGTACACGTAATGGGCTTCTACTATACATACTATTTTATAAAATGTATTTGTTAAGTTTTTGACTTTAGTTCCACTATAGTTAACACAGTGTTAAATTAGTTTCAGGTGTGCAATGTAGTGATTCAACAATTCTATAAATTACTCGGTGCTCATCATAAGCGCTCTTTAATCCCCATCACCTACTTCACCCATCCTCCACTCACCTCCCCCCGAGTAGCAATCAGTTTGTTCTCTATAGTTGAGTCTGTTTCTTGGTTCCTCTCTCTCTCTCTCTCTCTCTCTCTTTTTCTCATGTAATGTCATGTCAGTATATTTACCTCCACAACCTCACTTTTACCAACCATGCAGTATTTCACAGTACATATGTACTTGGGCGTAACCACTCTCCTACTGTTGGGGAACAGATTTCTGATTTTGCTCAAGTAGGAACACTTCTTCAATGAACCTGCTTGGGGAAACATCTTTGCTTGGGCTTGATAACAGTGGAATTGCTGGGTCAGAGTGCTTTCTGTTGTTCAAATTGCATTACTTCTGATTGTAAGTTTAAACACCAGGCTGGCACAGAGGCTCAACCTCGCTCCAGTGGTGTCTATAGGGAAGAAGCCATGATCTGAAGTAGGCAGAATGCTCATGCGGTGTCTCCTGCACTCTGGGCTGATTGCTTAGAGAAAAGCCTTGGCCTAGGTAGGCTCACCTGTGCTTCTAGCTCCTTCCAGGAAGCGAGGCTCAAAACTGCGCTCACAGAGTCCTGAGCTCACAAGCCAATTGCTGCTAGCTCACCCCACATTCCTCTTCCTGAATACCTTGGACACAGTATGCCCTCTCTGTGCCTCGAAATCCCCACTGGCCTGAGACCATGGACAGCTGGAGAACGAATGGGACATGTCACCAAAGTCTTCATTGCTCTGAGGTGAGGAGAGCAGTCAAGATACTGCCAGGGCAGCATGTGTAGGGACTGCAGGGTCTGGAGAGCCTTGGCTGCCGGCCTGAGGTGCACGAAGGAGGCTGAGCTCCAAAGCAGCTGAAGGTCAGCCTGGGCAGAGGAGAGAATGGGGGCAGCCAATGCAGAAGAGGGGTGACATCGCATAGCTGAGGTGCTCAGAGCGGGGAGGGCCAAGAGCCCACACTGGACAACAGGAAGAACAAGCAGGGTGGGATGGGGCTTCTGCCAGGAGCTTCCTGGGTACTGGTGGCCAGGCCAGCTCGGGACCGTCTCTCCGTATCCAGCGCCTCTCCATCCATCGAGGCACTGCCCTGTTCTCCAGGGTCTTGCTCCACTCTGACTCGGGAGACAAAAAAGCCATGTGAGAGAAAGGCAAGCTTGAACTCACCAGAAAGAGAGGGAGAAAGAGAGAGAAGTGGGGGAGGAGGGCAGGAGATGCAGCCACCCAATGAGGCCACACCATCCAGACCTCTTGAACGACCGGCACAAGAGTTTACACAATGCCTTCCCAGAGGTCAGCTTGGAAGCAGCTGTCAGACCTTCAAGCTGGGAGATCGAGTTTTCAGGCAGCTCCAAATCATCCCTCTGGATTATACAGCCCTTTGCAATTTTCCAAGTGCCCTCTCATTCCTGTTTTCAAAGCTCAGCTCCCTGAGCAGAGAGAGATCCGGATGACCCGACTCCTAAAAGGCATGGCAGGTGAGTTTGACAGTGAGGAAGCCAAGCAGATCTGGACACCAGCTAGAGATGAGGCTCCTGAGTTAGGCTCAGACAGTTCCTTTCTTTTAACTCTTGCTCCCCATTGTAGTCCCAGGTTTAGGCATCCCTTCTAGAGCACAGCGGAGCCAGTCTGTGTTGTGTGACACATTATTGCTGCACAGCAAGGCCACAGTGAAGTGCAGGAGCTCAGCAATGTGCCCAGTGCTCGGGGCTGCTGGCCAGGGAGATGTTTCTTTGAACAGAGTTATTCTGCTTGATGTCCCCTCCCTAGTCAGGTCCCTTTTTGTCATGTGATTCAGGTAGGTTCACCTCTCAGTGGCCTCCTTCCTTCTCCTACTTTGTGCGGGGACTGTTGGGAGCAGAGAGTGGGCAATGGTGTGCTTCCCTCACAAACACCCACCAGTGCCCAGGCTGAGTGGGCAATGACCTGTGAGCCTGTCGGCCACGCCTCTTCCACCCAGGGGGCAGCTCCCAGGAGACTGAAGTCAGAGGGGCTTAGAGAAAGGACAGAAGCACACCTTTCGCTTGGGGTGGGGACACAGGGAGAGCGGGGCTCTTGCCTGAATGGCCTAATAATAAAAACATCAAGAGCTAACATTTAAGAGCACTCAGTACATGCCTGGCACCATCCTATTTAAATGTAGTACCTCACTGGTCACAAAAGGTTAAGTCCCATTATCATCCCCATTTTATAGGTGGAGACAGTGAGGAACAGAGAGGGTAAGTAACTGGCCCAAGATCTCATAGCCAGCAGGTGGCAGAGCTGGATTTAGAGCCTGCATTTGTCACACAGAGCCAACCAGACACTAATCAGGCTTTATATCATCTGAGCTCCGTGAAGCCCTCAAGTCTGCCCTTTCTTTCTCTGGCCTGGACCCTGGACCCCAGCTCTTGTCTGGGCCAGAGCGTGCAAGTCTGTAAGCCAGCCATCTCTATCCAGTACAGTACGCTCCCTGAAGGCAGCAGCTCTGTCTGGCTTGCTCCCTGCTGCATCCCCGGGACCTACAATAAGTGCTTAAAACAGAGTAGCTGCTCAATAAATCTTTGCTGAATGAATGAACACGATTTGCCCCGTGAAGGAGGTGCTGTTATAATGGAATGGTGCCACAGCAGACATGTAGTGCAGTCATGAGAGATTCCTGGTGCTAGGCTGCTTGGCCCATTCCCACCTGTGGGACGAGGGACACATCACTTTACACCTCTCAGCTTCACTTTCCTCACCTGTAAAAGAGAGATATGTCACAGGCCTTCCTCCCATTGTGGGGCAAGGCACAAATGCCCTGTGGCTGTTTAGCTGCTGTTATGATTATGTTATTACCCAAAGGCACTGCCCGTGTTTGATCCTGGGTTTGGCCAAAAGTGCTTCTCTCCCTGCACTCCTTCTGGGGGTGCTGCCAAGGGGCCTTTGGCGGTGCTGGGCTAAACCAGGCCCTTCCGGAACTTCACCCCATGTCAGGAAAGAGACCCTGTCCACACCTGTCCCCAGTCCCAGTTGCTATTCTTAGTCCCTCCCCATATCGCTCATAGCTAGGCATTTTCCCTCCGAAATGTGCTGCTTTGAGTTTCCATAGG
Organism: Cryptoprocta ferox; assembly: GCA_028646485.1. Lineage (NCBI taxonomy): Eukaryota > Metazoa > Chordata > Mammalia > Carnivora > Eupleridae > Cryptoprocta > Cryptoprocta ferox. The sequence goes on along the minus strand of CM053576.1, from coordinate 21,710,279 downwards.
AACCGGGGGAGGGTAGAAATAGGGGGAGGGTCCTCCCCCACAGAAGGGAACTTCATCTGGGGCTGTATGGGAGCCGCTGGCAGCGCCTGGCCTTCTCCTGCCTCTCCTTTCCCACCTCCCCAGACCCCTCCCTGAACAACATGTTCCTCTGACCATGATTTTTAATGCATTTATCCTGCCGCTTAATTTATCCCGCATTGTGATCAGATTTAGCCCAGAGCGCTGAGCACAAGGGGCCTGCCTGCATATTCATGAGGTGGTTCATTCATGCCACCCCAGAGGATGCCAGCCCCAGTGGGTACCAGCCTGGGTCCATGGATCCCACCACGTGAGGGTCACCAGGGTCAGGGGTCAAGGGCCCCCGCTGGAGTTACACAGGTGGCATAGGGTACAGCATGTGTGGGGTGTCGCTGGGCACAGGCTCCATAGCCAAACTGAGTTTAAGCCTTCTCTGCCATTACTAATGAAGTTGCTTACTTCTCAGTTTACCCATCTGCAAAAGGGGCCAAAAAGGGCCACTGCCCTGAGTCACTTGGGAATGAGATGATGCACATAATAATCATGGGGTGGGGGGGGATGTTGTAAGGGATCAGCACATTTCTCTGTCATCATTACAGTCACTGCTAAGGGTCATCTGGTCTGGTTCATGGGGGAGAAATAAGGCAGCCGGATGGACATAGGTCTGTTCTGGCAGGGGCAAGGACTCAGGGCTTATTTCTCTCTGGTCTGTGCCGTCTGCAGATACGAGCTCCCCGTAAGTGAGCTTCAGGAGGCCAGTCCCCACACAGGTGGGAGAAGCCCAAAGAAGCTGTCTAGCCTCTGAGGAAGGGCCATAGGGATTACCTGGATGTGTGATCCCTACCAGGCAGGCACAGCAGTCCTCGGGGAGGCTGGGCTCTGGAAGGAGGCTGGGCTCTTGTCTCTAGGTTCTTCGGACCCATGGGAATTTCTGTGTAGATTTACTCCATTCATTATTCATTCTGTCAGTTTACTGATACCAACCCCACACTGGGCCCTGGGGACACACTTGTCCTCAAGGAGATATTTTCCTATGAGGGAGGTGAGCTTAGAGTGGGCAGTGGTCGGGGCCTTCAGATGAAGCCAGGTCAACCTCTCTGGAAGTTCAGAAGAGGAAGAAGTCATCCAAGATGGGAGTATCAGGGAAGGCTTCCTGTGGAAGGTGACATTTAGGCTGAGCCTTGAAAACATGGCTATAAAGAGATAGGATGGGATAAAAAGGGCATTCGGTGTCTAAGGGACAGCAAAGGCCTGGTCATGGGAACTCAGCTTGGGAGGTGTTGTTCAGATGCAGGCAGAGGGGTCCGGATTCACTTTAGCCATCCCCTGAGGCAGGGAGTGGGGGGTGGGGGGTGCTCACCTCTGTCCCTCACATGCATGTGTGCTTGTAGGGGTCACGTTCCAGCTTGCTGGAGACAAGAGGAGAGCTCCTGCCCTGGCTCTCCTGATTAATCTATAATTAAATCAGCACAGACACCACAGAACTGTGCTGTCATTAGAAAGCTGGTAAGGGCAAACAGTGATTTCTCCACGAACCAAGAGCCCTGCCAGGGGTTTGCAGCTCTGGTCATGCACAGACAGCCGTCAGGGGCAAGAAGCAAGCACAGGGGGCCAGGGCCTCAGCCAGGAATAAGAAAACCAGCAGCTCACACTTTAGCCATTTATACAGCGTTCCCATCACTACCTTGGTTAAGCATGACAATGACACGATGGCCAAGGTCAAGGGAGGGGGGGAGGGGAACTATTATTTATTTGCTCCCATTTTAAAGATACAGAAACTGAGGTGCAGAAAGCATAGGGGTGAAACAGCTTGGTTGGGCATATTGGTTTTGGAATCAAATAATCTTGGGTTCAGAATTGCCAGATGTGCCTCTTGCCAGCTGTGTGGTCTCAAGCAGATTGCTTACCTTCTCTGTCCCTGAGTTTCTTTGTCTATGTAATGAGGCTGAAACACTGTCACTTCAAAATATTGCTTGTAAGGATTGAATGAAGCAATCCATGCAAAGAATCAAGCAGTGTTTGATGCCTAGCAAGTGCTCATTAAGTGCTACTACTTATGATCATGCTTTGTTGTAATTGCTTGTTTCTTGTCCACCTTTCTCACTAGAATGCGGGCTCATGAGGATAGGGACTATGGCCATCTTGTTCATTCCTGTGACTCCAGCAATTGTCACTTGGTAGTGTTCAGTAAGTTGTTAGTATCTGAGGCAGCATTTATGTGATAAGCCCACAAAATGCTAAGTAAATATTAGGTACCATTTTCTCCATGTTCTGTCTGTCTCTAAAAAGGATTCAAGGAGACAAGTACAGATCTGCCTTGACTTACGATGAAGTTAATGTCCTGATAAGTTGAATATACAGTAAGTCAAAAATTTAATACACCTGACCTACCAAACATCCAAGCTCAACCCAGCCTATCTTCAGTGTGCTCAGAACACTTAACATTAGCCTGCGTTGGGCAAAGTCATCTCCCACAAGGCACATTTTATAATAAAGTACTGAATACCTCACTTTAGGAATTGACTGAATACTGTACTAAAAGGGACAAACAGAATGTCTGTCTGGGTGCAGAACGGTTGCAAGTGTATCGGCTGTTTGCTCCCATACCCTGGGAGCCGTGCGCTGGGGGGCCGTGGGAAAGCATCCTTCCATGCGTGGCTAGCCTGGGAAAAGATCAAAATTCAAATTTGGAAGTGTGGTTTCTACTGACTGTGTATCAGTCAGTAGAAAATGGTATTTTCACACCATTGTAAAGCCAGAAACTGTAAGTCAAACCTTGGTAAGTTGGGGGCCGTCCATACTGTCTATACTATTATTGTTGTTGCTGTTGCTGTTGTTTTTGTTATGATCACTGTCATGTCCCAAGTCCATGGGATTTCATTCAGAGCTGGTCCTTCCTGAAGTGGGTTCAGGAAAAGTCTAGAAACAAGCAGTGAGGGGCGCCTGGGTGGCTCAGTTGGTTAAGCGTCCGACTTCAGCTCGGGTCATGATCTCACAGTTCGTGGGCTCGAGCCCCGCGTCGGGCTCTGTGCGGACCACTCAGAGCCTGGAGCCTGCTTCGGATTCTGTGTCTCCCTGTCTCTCTGCCCCTCCCCCTCTCATGCTCTGTCTCTCTCTGTCTCAAAAATAAATAAAACGTTACAAAAAATATTTAGAAACAAGCAGTGAGCCTCAATTCACTTGCTAAAAGGTAAGGAACAGACTGCAGGTGACTGGCTTCTGGAAGGGACATCTGGCGACAGGTGCAGAACCCTTTGGAGGCCCTGGAAGAGTCCCTTCCTCTTGTCATCTGAGGTCTTGGGACCTGCAGAGAGGTCAGCGGGGCTAGAGCCTGCAGCCCGTTGGACGCAGAAGGGATCGGAGGGAATCTGCCTGCGGCGGTTCAGAGGATGGTTACTGTCTCTGTGCTGCTGTTTCCAACCTCTCCCCTGGGATCTGAGGTTTGTCACACAAATAACTTAAAGTCCTAGATTCTCCAAATGATTTACTTTAAATATGATCAATTTGAGTGGGTTCGGAGTTATCCCTGTAATGGTGTCACCTGCACTCACTTGCATTCTTGAATGGAAGGTAAAGGGACAGACTTGCCCGGAGCTGCTAGAACTAAGAGCCTCTCACCTGCACCTCAAACCGTGAGTGATTGCTGTATGTTAAGTCACTCCCCTGTGACACAAATGCTCCTGTGAATACTGTGCTGTGTTCTCGAAGGTGCCTGCTCATGGCCTCTCTGTTCTCTGCTGAGGGAGGCCACTCAACGAAAAGTGCCTGGGGGCTTAATACCCCAGGAGCCACCCTTGACCAAGGGGGTGAGGGGGTGTGGAGAAAGACTTCCTCGCCCCTCAGTGTGACAGTCGCCCACAGCAATAACTTGAGTATTAGCACCCATGGTGGCTTCCCTCCCTTTCCTGGCTCATTCCCTGCATCCCAACGAAACTACTGCTCCCTGATCCTCATCCAGGATTTGCATTTGGGGGCACCTAGCCTAACACACCCTCCAGAATTGTGCAGCTTTCCTGACCTACAAAAATTGTTGAGAGGTGTCTAAGGCCTGCATACAGTGCTGGGAGTACATTTGCGATGTGGGCTGTGATGACCAAAATATAGGGGCTGAGGCTTGAGAGGGGAAACGCTGGTCACCACACGGTTCTGGTAAGTAGGGGCTGATGGTAAATGGAAATCAGGTGGCAGAGAGCTCTGTCTTGGGGCAGCTTCACCTCAACCCTTATCAAGAACCCGATGCAAATCCTGAACTGAGGACTCTGCTGAACCAAGGGGGCACTGATTTGTTTTAATAGTCACTGATTAAGCACCTACTGTATGCTGAGGAGACAAAAGGATAAAGAAAGGTGAATAAGAACGGGTGTCCTTGCCCTAAGAGGGTCAGTGTCTATTGGGAAAGAGAGATGTGTCAACATGTGGGTACAGGTTAGAAATGCGCCGAGGAATTCATCTGTTTAAGATACATTTATTGAGCACTTGGGGTATACGAGGTGCCATGTTAGGCCCTATGGATGAAAGAGAGCCGCACTCCACTCAGAAATGAGGAAAGGTAACTGACATTTATTGAGCTCCTACTGTGTGCCAGGCACTGAGTAGGACGCTTCCGTAGTTCAACTCATTTCCCCTCATAACAAATCCGTGAGGTGGCAGCTATTCTTATCCCCACTACACAGACAAGGCCCAGAAAGGTGATGTAATTTACCAGACCACATGGCTGGCAAGTGGCAGAGCCAGGATTCAGCCTAGGCCTGTCAGATTCCCAGACCCCAATACTATTTTTTGTCTTAAATACCCACTGAGTGAACCAGTTTTTAAAAGAACAAAACCTGGAAGCAAACCAGGCCAGTCTCAGATGGAGCCAGAACAAGCTTTTGCTGGGGTCGAGCTCCTGCGCCGAGGCCCTGCCTCATCAGCAGGGGCCCCAGCCTGGTCTTGACCTCCGTCTGTAGGGAATCCGGGACACCTGGAAGCTGACCTCATTCCACCCTGAAGAGTCAGGGGAGGAGAGCTTGCTAGAGGCCTGCTCCCTGTGCCCACGGGCCTCCGATGCAGCTGACACAGGATTCACTGCAGCCCAGGGCGCAGGCGCTCCCCCTCACCTTCCCTAGGGATGTCAAGCCAGGGCCTGGCTGGTGGGGGGAGGGGGAGGATGTTCCAGTTACTATTACTCAAAACAAACCACCCCAAAACTTAGTGGCCATTTTATTATGCTTGCAGACTGTAGGTCAAAAATATGGGCAGGGCACAGTGGGCATGCCAGCTTTGTGGTGTCTGGGGCCTCCTCTGGAAAGACTCAGTAACTAGAGGTGACTCAACAGCTGAAGGCTGGAATCATCTGGAGTGTCTTTACTCACATGTCTGGCAGTTGATGCTGGCTATCAGCTGGGACCTCAGTGGGGCTCTCAGCCAGAACAACTACACGTGGCTTTTCTGTGCCATCTCTCCCTGCACTAGATTGGGCTTCCTTACAGTATGGTGGCTGGGTTCTGCGAGCAAGCATCCCAGGAAGGCCAGGTGGAAGTTGTATCACCTTTTATGACCTAACCTTGGAAATTAGCCTTGCCTCACTTCTGCAATAGTCACAAGCCCACCCAGGTTCAAGGGGAAGGAACACAGACCTCACCTCTGGATGGGACAGCATGGAGAATTGCAGACCTTGTGGCCATCTTTGCCACATAACCTGCTCTATGTATAATTTGCTCCTGAAAGGAGTAGGTGGGTGTTGGCTGTCTAAACTAGTAGACCATTGGGTGAGTGGCTGTGCTAAATGGAGGCAAAGGGAGCATTGTGACTGCTAGGATAGGGGCGGGAGGGGGGGGTTGTAGTCTGAGGGGGTCAGATAACAAAGAGCTTGGATTGAGGTTGACCTTTGAGGTCCAGGCAACAAGGCTGGAGACAACAAGGCAGGGCTCAATCTGGCACAAAAGAACAGGTATTATATTATTTGTTTGTCTACCACCCCTCCATCAGTCCAGCCACCTTATCCATCCATCCATCTACCCATTCACCTATGTATCTCATGCACTTTCACCATGACTCAATTCCCTCATCTGTAAAATTGGGGTGATAGTATAAACTTCATAGGGTTGTTTGAAGATTCAATCAATTAATAGACATAAAGTGTGTAGGGGAGTGCCCTAGCACATGTTAAGTGCACAATAAATATCAACTATTATGATTAGAATTAGTGCTATCATTGTTGTTTTTCAGCCATGCACTCACAAATTGACCCACCTACCCCCTCTTTCATCTGTCTGTCCTTTCATTTATTTAACTGTGTAGATGAATTATGTGCACATTTATCTTACATGAATTCAACCATATTCTGAGCAAGATAGAGGGAGAGAAAACTAATTTTCAAAGCACAGTTGACTCTACCTGCCATTCCAGGCAGTGGGTGTGTGTCCCTCAGGGAGTATGAGCTGAGCCATGTGACTTTCCAAATCATTCTATAGGAACATGTTACTAAATAGGTTGGTGAACGCAAAACCACAAATACTGCATTTCAGGGACAACTTATTGGATCTCGTGGGGCAATTTTTTTTGAGGAAGAGAGTGAGAGTGGAGCACTGGGGAGGAGAGGGGTGTAGGGGCAGCGAGAGGGGGTTGGAGAATCCCAATCAGGCTCCGTGCTGTCAGCACAGAGCCAGACTCTGGGCTCAAACTCACAAATCATAGGCCAGTTTTAACTATGCATGTTTCACATTTCATTTTCACTTTCCTACCTTCTGCATGGGATGGGATCCACATCACTATGATGGGCACTGGTGGGTCCCTGGTGGCACAAATATGGTAAGACCTGGTCCCTGACCTCGAAACACTCACAGCGCGTGGCAAATACAACAGGACAGACATGTAAACAGATTGTTACAGTGTAATATGAAAAATACCATGACTTTATTAAAATAAAAGTCAGTAATAAAAATATTTTATTTTATTTTAAAATAAAATAAAATTGCAGAAGCATCCCACTGGTGGTGGGATAGGAAGAGCATCAGGGAGGTCTTTGTGACTGTATGACATTTAAACAAAATCTAAAACGATGAGCTTAAAATTTCAAGACACTCAAGAGGGAGAGGGGCCTGCCAGGCAGAGGGAAGGAACAGCTCATGACTCAGAGATATTAAAGAACACAGGGCACTGAGAAAAGGCAGAATAGGGTGGGTAGGCAGAAGTGGAGGGAGGTAGATGAGTCTGGAGACTTCATCAGGCCTGGATTCTAAGGGCCTCCACAGACAGTTAAGGAAGCTTGGACTTTACTCTGCAGGTGTAGGGTGTTCAGGGTCGGGAGGGGTGGGCGGTGAGCATTGAAGAAAGACAAACAAGTGTAAGAATCAGAGTTGTGTTTTGAATAGATCACTCTGGCTTCTACATGAAGAATGGACAGGAGAGAGGAGGGGTCTAGAAGCACAGAGACAAGTGGGAAGGCTGAGCGCCACTCAACTTCCAGTGATTTCCAGAAGGTGTGGCCACCGAGGAAAAGGCTTTGTAGAAAATAGCCCTGGAGAGAGTGAACTCCTTTCCCCACCAGGTGAGGGCCCAGTTTGGGGGCACGTTTCCACTTTGGGTTTGAGATCTATTGTTCAGTTTGAGGTATATTGCCCCACAAAGCCTCCAAGTCAAAGTGACAAATGACCCCTCTCAGGTGTCAGCTGGAAGGGTAGGTTATGGGTCCTATAAAGCATACCTGGTGCTGGAAAGGTCTCCTCATTGGACACATAGTTGTTAAGATCTCTTTGTCTTAGGTGGCTGCAATTGGACTAGGGGACATCTAGGCTGTGTGTGTGTGTGTGTGTGTGTGTGTGTGTGTTTCTATACATCCTGGACTTATTATGACTCCTGAATCTGAAGACTCATGTCTTTCATCAGGCCTGGAAAATTCTTCAAATACTTTCTCTCCCTCTCTTCTTCTATTTTCTCTTCTTGGAACTCTTCATTTGTTATGCCTTTTCAGTGTGGCCTCTATGCCTCATATTTTCCCTCTTCCCTCTTCCTCTCCTTCTCTCTCTGCTGTATTCTAGACAATTTCTTCAGGTTCTAGGTCACATTTTTTTCCCTCTTCATCTGAGGCTAACTTGCTATTGAAACTTTCCAAAAATTTTTATATTTTGATGATTACATTTTTTATTTCTGGAAGTTTGACTTGATTGTCTTTCAAATCTACCTGTTCTTTTTGGAGAGTCTTTTGTTCCTTATTTTTGTTTCCAACTTCCTCTGTATTTCTCTAAACATAATAAGTGTATTTATTTTATATTTTCAATCTGATAATACAAATATTTGAAATCTTGGGGGATCTGATTCTGTTGTCTTCCATTTCTTCTGTTTTTTTTTTAATTTTTTAATGTTTATTTTTGAGAGACAGAGAGAGACAGCACGAGCAAGGGAGGGTCAGAGAGAGAGGGATATACAGAATCCGAAGACAGGCTCCAGGCTCTGAGCTGTCAGCACAGAGCTGGACGCAGGGCTTGAACCCACCAAATGTGAGATCATGACCTGAGCCAAAGTCGGATGCTTGAGCCACCCAGGCACTCCTGCTGTTTCTTCTGTTTCACTGAGGGTGACATGTTTTTTGAATGCTTTGAAATTTTTTAGTTGTTGGTTGGACTGTATCTGTGAGAATTCACTGATGGCTAGATTGAGAATGTTTTCTTCTGGGGAGGATTTGGTTTTGCTTCTGTTGAGCACCTAGAGTACCACAGAATTTATTTTTGTTTTTTTCTTGTACTTTCAAAAATTGAGATATTTCCTTAGAAAAGTAAAGTCTACAACACTTTTGATAGAAACAATATTCTAACTGATTAGTTGTGAGACTTTATACAATGGAATAACGCAGGATCCCTTATCTGGATGTAACATGTGATTCATTTATGTTATTGTATGTGGTGATAATTTGTGTAGTATTCCATTATATTAATATACCACAATTCATTTATCCATTCTCCTATTTATGGGCATTTGGGTTGTTTCCAGTTTGGTGCCATTATGAATGAAGCTATGAACATTCTTGTATATTACTTTTGGTAAACATAAACACTTATTTTTATTGGCTAAATATCCAGGAGTAAAATTCTCAGGTGATGGAGTATATGGATGTTTAACTTTAGTAGATACTAAATTTACCAATTAACTCTCCCACAATCCAGATATGAGAGTTCCAGGTGCTGTATACCCTCACCAGCATTTGGCATTGTGTGTTTTCAATTTTTGCCATTCTGGTGGGGATGTAGTGGTATTTCATTGTGCCTTTAATTTGTATTTTCATGATGATTAATGATGTAGAACACCTATTATTTTTATTGGCTATTTTGATACCTTATTTGGTCCATGTTCACATCTGTTGCCCCCCTTTTTTGGAACTTAGAATTAATTAGTGTTTACTGGAAAAATGAAGTGGTGCGTATCCCACATTATGTAACACCTTCTGCAGAGTGTAGGGCAGTGGTGCTCTAGAAAACTGGCTCTCAGAAAGTTTTTTTTTAAGCCTGATTTGTGGCATTTTCTGATTTCCATGGTGTAAATACTCCAGCCACATCCCATTTCAAGCTACCAACTGAACGGCTTACAAAATTCCCAAATAGTTAACAAATGGCTCCCATGAGGCAGTATGGATCAGCTCTGGGACACTGTTGAGTCTGGGGTAGTATCTTTAATAAAACTGATTGATATATCTGCAGCAAATATGTCAATAATCACACTAATTGGTATACAACAGCCTCGCATCAGTTGAGGTCAGATTTTTGCTTGCAAACGAGTCAACCAGCAATTAACTGTGAAGGAACTTTCAGTTTATAGAGCTCTTTGGAGCCTCACATTCCACGTAAAAGATGTGAACCTGTATCTGCTTCTAGTCCACTGTTTGCAGATTTGCTCATGCTGTTGGGGGCACTTCAGGAAATCCTCTTGAAATTGTGTGCACAGCAGTTAAACAGGGAGTTTTGAGCTAATTGACCCCCAAGATCTCTTTTAGTCTTGGAAGTTTGCAGCTCAAAATTCAATAAATTTCCCACTAATTGTCCACTTTATCTTTATTTTAGCACTGCTATGGAATAGAATCTTTTTTTAAAAAATTTTTAATGTCTTTATTTTATTTTGAGAGACAGAGGCAGAGAGTGAGCAGGGGAGGGGCAGAGAGAGGGAGACACAGAATCTGAAGCAGGCTCCAGGCTCTGAGCTGTCAGCACAGAGCCCGATGCAGGGCTTGAACCCACAGACCGTGAGATCATGACCTGAGCCAAAGTCAGACCCTTAACCACTGAGCCACCCAGGCACCCCAGAATAGAATCTTTCAAAGCATGACTTCTAGAGCTAGTGAACTCAGAGATCACATAGCTCATTCCATAGAAGTTTCTGGAGTCAGGCTGCTTAGATTAGATTCTTGGCTCTACCACTAACTTTCTCTTCGATTTGGGACAAGTCATCTTAAATCCCTGTGTGCTTCAGTTTCCTTACCTGATCATGAAAACTGAGTGTCGTAGACTGTAAGTCTAAAGTTCTTTCTTGTCTTAGCAAGAAAGCAGGATGCAGGATTAAAATAGGAGAGAGATGGCTAATGTCCGGTAAAACTCAAGAGCCCCCAATAAGGGTCTTGCCCTGTTCTTATTAGGATCAGAAGGCTTACAAACATGGTGATGGCCATGCACAAAGAGACAATGAAACTGTGAACATTAACTTGGGGACATGAGGGAAAGGGAGTCTTGAAGATATTTGGGGTTAGGGGTTTGGGTTAATACAAAACAAAATCAGGGCACCTAGGTGGCTCACTCGGTGGGCGTCTGACTTCAGCTCAGGTCATGATCTCGCAGTCCATGAGTTCGAGCCCCGTGTTGGGCTCTGTGCAGACAGGTCAGAGCCCGGAGCCTGCTTTGGATTCTGTGTATCCCTCTCTCTCTGCCCCTCCCCCACTAGTGCTCTGTCTCTCTCAAAAATAAAATAAAACATAAAGCAAATTTTAAAAAATACAAAACAAAATCCTGGCACTGGGCAGTCGATGGAAGGTTGTTTACAGCAGACATGAGGCACCACCTCTGTTTATCTTAGCTAGACTAGGGAATGAGACAAGTAGGGGAAACAACTTCAGGGCTAACAAGGCACCTTTTCTTTTTTTCTTTTGTTAATCATCTCCGCTCTGGGCAGTTTCACCCGCAGTGCAGTGCAGCGGTCTATAACTCTACCTGTTTACCTAACTTGGTCCTTACTTCTTGTGAAAGCAGCTTTCTGCTTTTGTACTAAATTGGGGGGTGCTTTGCCCTGAATGCCTAATCTTGCTTACCTCATATATCTTTGTATTGGGTGCCTTTGTGCCCCTCTCTATTCTGGGGGCTCTGCACCCCCTCTCTATTCTTGGCTGCCTTTGTACCTCCCTATTCTTGGTGCCTTCGTACCTCCCAATTCTGGGGTGCTAATCTTGTTTACCCAAACTCGGGTGAGAGCATCCCATGGCTTTTACTTCCTTATGCCTTGTTAACCCATTGGTGTAAGCCCAAGGGATTCCTAAACTTATTCCACACAACGGAGGTTACAAAAAATGGAATTCCTGGGGATTATCTCTGAAGTGCTGGAATCCCCAATTGCATCAAGTGTCTTGGATCAGTCAGTGTTGGTGGGTGTAGGGCAGACAGTCTGTAGTGGCAACAAGAGGAACTAACATTGCCCACACTTGGTTCCCCGGGGGTGTTCCCCCATCTTTTCACCTTGACAGTCTGTGCCCACAGTGGCTGGTTAGGGCAGCTTCTTGGCCAATGGTGCTCAGGCCCAAAGTCAAACCCTTCCTTCAGGAAATCCTTCACCTTCCTGAGAAATATCCAATCCCAGACCTCCCCCAGTCCTGACAATAATTTGAAATCTACCACTATGAGCTATCTCAGACCCAGTTTCTCCCGCCTTTTTTTCCTCTAGAGCCTCTCTGGAGGACCATGATTTAAATCCATCTTCTCTTGTTGAGGGCAGGGGAAGCTGTGATGGAGCTCAGGCCCTGTGCTGCCCAGAACCAAGGGAAGTCCTCCTGCCCAGGGGGCCTGGGTGCTGGGTGAGCCTTTGAGGTGTGAACAGGCCAGTGGTCCCTCTTGTGAGGCCTTCATCATTCAACTATTCTGATATGTTTTATTTTTTAACTTGGGGTGTCTATTTCTTATTGATTCTTAGGAATTCTTTGTATGTTCTGGATATGAACCCCTAGTTGAATGCATATATTCAAAACGTACCATCTCCCAATCTGAGACCTCCTTTCACATCTCCTAAATGAAGAGTTCCGTTTTTTTTTAGAGAAAGAGAGAGAAAGTGAGAGAGAAGATACGCATGAGCAGGGGATGGGCAGAGGGAGAGGGAGAGAGAGAATCCCAGGCAGGCTCTATGCTTAGTGTGCACCCTAGGATCATGACCTGAGCTGAAATCAAGAGTTGGATGCTCAACAGACTGAACCACTCAGGCACCCTGAAGAGTTCACTTTTAATGAAATCTAATTTATCATTCTTTTCTTTTATCATTAATGTTTTTATATCTTCTAAAAATTTTTTAAGAAATGAACATATTTATTAATATTTTCTTTAGAACTTTTATTGTTTTAGTTTCCTTGTACAGATATATGATCTTCCATCTTGAATTAATTTTTGTGAATGATGCGAGATAAGGGTCAACATTCTTTTTCTTCATATGGATTCCAGTTTTGACTGTACTATTTATTGAATATAGAAAAATACAAAATAAATATCTTTCTTTATACATTTTTTATTGAAAATTACAAAAATACATCTTCTTTCCCTGAATTTCAAGAGCACATCTTTAGCCAGGTGATCACATATATGTGGGTCTTTTTTGGATTCTCTGTTCTGTACTCCTATCTATTTGTTTATTGGTGCACTGCTTCCACACTGTCTTAATTACTATTTTTTAGGAGCGCCTGGGTGGCTCAGTTGGTTAAGCTTCTGACTTCACCTCAGGTAATGACCTCACGGTTTGTGGGTTTAGGCCCTACATTGGGCTCTGTGCTGAAAGATAAGAGCTGGGAGCCTGCTTCGGATTCTGTGTCTCCCTCTCTTGCTGCCCTTCCCCTACTTGTGCTCTGTCTCTCAAAAAAACGAATAAATGTTAAAACGTTTTTTAATTACTATTTTTTGAATTAGCTGATTCTATTAATTAAGGTTTTTAAATTCACCTTTTAATTGAGATATAATCATATTAGTTTCAGGTGTACAACGTAATGATTTGACATTTATGTATTGTGAAATAATTAAACTTTTAATTTTAAGATAATTGTAGATTCCCATACAGTTGTAAGAAATAACAGAGAGCCTGTGTGCTCTTTACCCAGTTTTTTCCCAATGATAACATCTTGCAGAACCAGAGTACAATATCACAACCAGGATATTGATATAGATACAATCAACCTATCTTATTCATAATTCCCCAGTTTTATTTGTATTCATTTGTGTGTGTGTGTGTGTGTGTGTGTGTGTATTTAGTTCTGTTCAATTTTATCACCCAGGTAGGTTCATGTATTCACCACCAGAGTCAAGATACAGAACAGTTTCATTATCATAAGAATCCCCTGTGTTTCCCTTTTGTGGCCACACCAACCCCCATCCCACATTTTCTCCCCCACCATGTGGATCATCCCAACCCCTGGCTAATCTGTCCTCCATGTCTATAATTTCATCATTTCAGAAAAATTACATAACAGAATTGCATACTATGTAACTTTTTAGGATTGATTTCTTTGTCGCTGCATAAATTCCCCTTGAGATTCACCCAAATTGCTATGATGTCAGTATTTTCTTCCTTTTTATTATTGAATTGTGTATTCCATGGTGTGGATGTACGAATTTGTTTAACAATTCACCCAGTGGAATCAACGCTGAGCTGATTCCAGCGTTCGGCTACTATTGGCACAGTTGCTGTGAATATTCATGTACAAGTTTTTGTGTGAATACAAGTTTTTTTATCTCTTGGATAAATGACCAAGAATGCAATTTCTGGGTTGTATGGTAATAGGTTTGTTTTAAATAAAGACTTTAGTTTTTAGAGCGGTTTTAGATTCACAGCAAAATCGAGTGAAAAGTACGGAGAGTTTCTGTATACCTGCTGCCCCAACATTTGGACAGCCTTCCCCACTATCAAAATCCTCCAGCAGAGTGGTGTAATTATACAGAGTTGGCTTGTTAAAATCTAAGACTCTACACTGACACATCATTATCACCTAAAGCCCATAGTTTACATTAGGATTTACTCCTGGTGTTGTAGGTTCTGTGGGTTTGGACAGATGCATGGCATGCATCCACTATTATAGCATCATGCAGAATGGTTTCGCTGCTGTAAAAAACCTCTCTACTCTGCCTGTTCATCTCTTCCTCTCCCCACCCTCTGGCAACCACTGATCCTTTTTACTGTCTCCCTAGTTTTGACTTTTCCAGAATATCACTAGTTGGAATTATACCCTATGAAGCCTTTTCAGATTAGCTTCTATCACTTAGTAATATTCACTTAAGTTTCCTCTATGTCTTTTCATGGCTTGACAGTTCATTTCCTTTTGCACTGAATACTGCCTGGAAGGACCATAGTTTATCTATCCATTCACCTACTAAAGGACATCTTGGTTGTTTCCCAATTTGGGCAATTATGAATAAAGCTGCTGTGAACATCCGTATACAAGTGTTTGTGTGGACCTGAGTTTTCAACTTATTTAAGTAAGTGCCAAGGAGCATAATTGCTGGATCATACAGTTTAAGGGTATGCTTAGTTTAGTAGAAACTGTCTTCCAAAGTGGCTGTACCATTTTTGCATTCCTGCTAGCAATGAAACGAGAGTGCCTGTTGGCCTGTGTTCTCATCAGCATTTGGTGATTTCCATGTTTGGGGTTGTGACCATTCTAATTGGTGGGTAGTGATATTTCATTGTTTTAATTAAGAATTCCCTAATTGTTTCAAATTCAAATGCTTACTTCCTATCTGGGTATCTTCTTTGGTCTTTTGACCATTTTTTAATTAGGTTGTTCATTTTCATATTGTTGAGTTTTAAGCATTTTTTGCATATTTGAGATAATAGTCCTTCATCAGATGCGTCTTTTGAAAGTTTTGCCTCCCAGTCTAAAGCTTATCTTCTCACTCTCTTGACATTGTCTTTCACAGAGCAAAAGTTTTTCATTTTAATGAACTAGCTTATCAATTATTTCTTTTATATATAGCATATTTGGTGTTATATCTAAAAAGTCAGCACCGTGCTCAAGGTCATCTAGGTTTTCTTCTATGTTGTCTTCTAGGAGTTTTATAGTGTTGTATTTTATATTTAGGTCTATGAGCAATTTTGAGTTAATTTTTGTGAAAAGTTTTAAGGACCGTGCTTAGAATCTTTTTTTTATTTTGCACATGAATGTCCGGTGGTTTCGGCACCATTTGTTGAAAATACTATCTTTGCTTTGTTGTACTACGTTTGCTCCTTTGTCAAAGGTCAGTTGACTCTATTTATGTAGGTTTATTTCTGATTGAACATTTTTTACTGTTGAGTTTTGAGATTTCTTTGTATATTCTAGGTACTAGTCCTCTGAGCTATAGTTTTCAATATACCCTAAAATCTACTATTGTTAATCCTACTGCTTTATTTTTAAATATATACTTATTTATTTTTTAATTCATTCATTTTTAGTGATAGAGAGACTGAGAGCATAAGCAGGGGAGAGGGGCAGAGAGAGAGAAACAGAACCATAAGTAGACTGCATGCTCAGTGTAGAGCCCAATGTGGGGCTTGATCCCACAACCCTGGGACCATGACCTGAACTTGAAATCAAGAGTCAGATGTTTGACCGACTGAGCCACCCAGGTGCCCCAGTCCTACATCTTTATTATTCTTCGATATAATCTCTACAATTGAAAGTCCTTTGAATTTCATGTAAGTTTCAGAATGAGATTATCAAACTGTCCAGAGGATTTTGATTGGGATTGGGATCTATAGATCCATGTGAGGAGACCTGACACCTCTCAAATGGTGAGTCTTGCAATCTAGGAACATAGTATATCTCTCTCCATTTGTTAAGGTCTTATTTAATTTTCATCTACAAGGTTTTGTCATTTTCAGTATAGAAGACTTGCACATTTTTTATTAGATTATTCCTCAGTATTTGATGAGTTTTGGTGTTATTGCAAATGGTAATATTAAATTTTAATTTAATTTAATTTATTTATTTATTTTAATGTTTATTTTTGAGAGAGAGAGAGAGAGAGAGAGAGAGAGAACATGAGTGGGGAAGGGGCGGGGGGGGGGACACAGAATCTGAAGCAGGCTCCAGGCTCTGAGCTGTCAGCACACAGCCTGACATGGGACTCAAACTTAAAACTGTGAGATCATGACCTGAGCTGAAGTCAGACGCTTAACCGATTGAGCCACCTAGGTACCCCATTATAATTTTATTTTTAATTGTTGCTCATATATCAAATATAATTTTTGAATATTGACTTTGTATATAGAGACCTTGCTAAATTCACGTATCAATTCCAATCGTTGGTAGATTCTTTTGGATTTTCCACAATGTACAATATGTCATCTGTGAATAATGACATTTTTACTTTTCTGTTTCAATTTTGCACATTTCCCCCCTGCCTTATTGCTTTGGCTAGCTTGTAATGTTGAATAAACAATAGCGATAGTGGACGGTTAATCTAAAGAAGAAAACATTCAAATTTTCACCAGTAAGTATGATGTTAGCTATAGTGCTTTCCAGATGCCCTTTATAAGATTAATGAAGATACCCTCTATTCCTAGTTGACTGAGAGTTTTCATTATGAAGGTTGTTGACTTTGAAATATATTTTCCACATCTTTTGAGATGATCATTTTTAAAAATCTGTTAAAGCGGTGAATTACACTGATAGATTCTTGAATCAAACCAACTTTGTGTTTATGGAGTAAATCACATTTGGTCATGATGTACTATGCTTTTTATATACCACCGGGTAGTATTTAGTATTAATATTACAGCATTTAGTATTAGTATTATAGTATTTAGTATTTTTACGTTCATGGAGGTATTGGGTTACAATTTTCTTTCTCAGAATTTGGCAACAAGTTAGGCTGAAATCACAAGTCAGGACATATTCCCTCCTTTCCTAATCTCTAGAATAATTTGTAGGATTGATGTTTTTTATTCTCTAAACATTTAGAAGAATTCATCAGTAAAATCACTTGGACTTAGAGTTTCCTTTATGGGAAGGTTTTAAATTACAGATTACATTTCTTTAATATATATAGGATTATTCAAAACTTTTATTTCTTCTTGTATCTGTTTTGATAAGTAATGTTTTTCAAGGAGTTTGTCCATTTCAATGAAATTATCCAATTTTTGGCATGAAAGTGTTATATTCCCTTATTACCTTTTAAATGTCTGTAGCATCTGTACTGATGTTCTTTATTCATTTCTGATGTTGATAACTTGTGTTATCTGCTTCACGTTACCTTTCTATTTCTCTTCTTGATCTTTTTTCAAAGGACTAACTTTTGGCTTTGTTAATTTTGGAGTCCACTTTATTTTTATTTATTTATATTTATTTATTTAAATATTTTGTTTATTTATTTATTTATTTATTTGAGACAGAGAGAGAAAGAGAGAGAGAGAGAGAGCAAGCGGGGGAGGGGCAGAGAGAAATAGGGACAGAGGATACAAAGCAGGATCTGCATTGATGGTGGTGAGCCCGATGTGGGCTCAAACTCACAAACCATGAGATCATGACCTAAGCTGATGCTCAGTGTCTGATGCTCAACTGACTGAGCCACCAAGGTGCCACCCAGAGTCCACTTTATTTTTTATTGAAAAACATTTTTTATTGTTTATTTATTTTTGTGGGGGGAGCGCGCAAGTGGGAGATGGGCAGAGAGAGAGGGAGACAAAGAATCTGAAGCAGGCTCCAGGCTCTCAGCTGTCAGCATAGAGCCTGACGAGGGGCTCAAACCAACGAACCACGGTGAGATCATGACCTGATCTGAAGTCCAACGCTTAACTGACTGAGCCATCCAGGTGCCCCCTTGGGGTCCACTTTAAATTGAAGCTCTCAACTTGAATTTTTTTGGTACCTCATCAATACTTACAATTCAGGCCTAAAACCCATGTGAGCGTCCGTCAATGACCATACCTTCTCAGGGGAGATTTTTCTGTAATCTCATCTGGACACCAGGTTGAAACACAATTTTCTTTGCTGCCTTCTTCTGTGAGGTAGAATTTTTTTATTTCACCCTTTTTTCAGTGTTATAGGCTTTCCCCAATCTATAATTTTTGCCGAATGACCCTTGACTGTTTTGGCTTTCAGTCTTACGTGGGTCAGAGACTGTGTTGCCTGAGCCAGCTTCCAGGAAGGTTTATCTCCTTGCTCTCGCATTCTTGCTTTGTTTCTGGCCTGAGAGGATTTCTCTACTTTAAGACTTGTCCATTTCCATATATATATTTTTAATCTAACATTTTTAGATGTTTTATAGTGGGAACATCTTAGCATCTCTCACGTTAGAGCCTTTGCATTGGCTGCTCCCTCCGCTGGAATGCTTTCCCTCTGATATCTGCAGGATGTCATGTCTCCTTCACTCATTTCCTCACATATTACCTTTTTGGTGAGTGCTATCTGGCTGCCCTATTTAAAATTAATAATCTGGGGCACCTGGGTGGCTCAGTTGGTTAAGCCTTCAACTTTGGCTCAGGTCATGATCTCGCAGTTCGTGGGTTCGAGCCCCACATTGGGCTCTGTGATGACAGCTCAGAGCCTGGAGCCTGCTTTGTATTCTGTGTCTCCCTCCGTCTCTCTCTCTCTCTCTCTCTCTCTGCCCCTCCCCTGCTTGTTCTCCCCCTCTCTCTCTTTCAAAAATAAATAAACATTTAAAACATTTTAAATGATAATCTGCACCAACTCTTCTTACCCTTATCTACCTTTTCCCTTTTTTTCATAGAACTTATAACCACCTAATAAGTTGTGTCATTTACTTTTTTATTATGTGTGTTTTTGGTTTGGTTTGGTTTATTGACCAGCCCCCTTTGCTAGATGAAAGCTGTTGGAGGGCTGCATCTTTATTTGTGTTGTTTACTGAAGTCTCCTAAATTCCTAGAACGGTGTCTGGCACATAGCAGTTTTTCAGTGAATATTTCTTGAATTAATAGAATGGATAAAGGAATGCTTCCAGAGCTGGAAACCTCTTATTGGACAGGGGGAGAACCAGGGGTCTAGAGAGGGAAGGAAATTTGTCCAAGGTCACCTGAAGGAGGTGGCGGCAGAGCCAGGACCAGAACAATTGCCCTTGACCTGTGCCCAGTGCTCTACAGCTTCAAAGTGCACTCACTGTCTCCTTGGAGCCTTGCCATGGGCCCCAGGTACGGGCAGCTCAGGAAAAACAGTCATTTCCTAACACTGTTGGCCACATTCTCCTTCTGGAAGCATGGTCTTCCCCAGCTCTGCCGCCAGCACTCTCTCCGTTTTCCTTCTGCTTCTCTGCTCACATCCTTTTAGACTCAACTCTTGAAGGCTGCTGATTCTTGAGGTTCTGCTCAGGTGATTGTCTCGTCTCCCGATGTCCTCTCTGTGAACTACCTTGTCTACTCCCTGCCTTTAATCATTCTGTCTCCGGCTTCAGCCTCTCCCCTGGTTGTCCATTTTCCTGGACATCTTCTTACAAGCCTCAGTGTGACTGGGAGGCTCCTTGAGTGCACAAGAAAAGTGTTGGTCTTGAAGGCAGAAAACCTAGCTCCATCACTCATTCTGTGAGTCCTTGGATCAGTCACCATCGATCTCTGAGCTTTGAACTTGCTCTCTGAGAAGAATGGCGTTGACCTCACAGGGTCATTCAGAGGTTCCATGGAGTCTATGGATGGACACCTCTGAAAACTATGGGCCATGGAGCCCACAGAAGGGGCAGCACCATGTGTCCTGCAGATACTTCCTATGATGCAAGTCCCCAGGTGGGCCCTCCTCTCCTTTGCCTTTAGCCAAGATCTCCCATTGCTCTCCCATTGCAAGGGCAGCCCTACTAGCCATCCACACTGGAAACCGGAGCCTCATTTTTCCTCTTCCCCTTCCCTTGCCTTCATCCGGATCCATTAGCAACTCTTGTTTCTGCCTCTTTGACTTCTCTCCCAACTATCCCTTTCCTCTCCCTTTGCATAGCTCCAGCCTAGCCGGGGCTCATCATCTCTCTTCTGGACAGTGGCAGTGACCTCCTCCCATCTCACACCCCCTTGAAAGCCATCTTCCACATTGGCCACCATGAAACAATACCAAATCACATCTTCCCTGTGTTCTAAACCCTGTGATAGCACTGCTTTGCCTCCCAGATGAAGGCTGAGCTGTTCACCTGCCACTCAAGGTCTTTCCTCATCAGACTCCTGCTCCAGCCTCTGCTCTGCTGCTGTCCCCATGCACCTGCACTCAGCTGTTTGCTTTTCTCTGAATCCTCTGTGTCCCCTTCATTTTGTTCATGATAGTCCCTCTACCTGGAATTACCTCCCTTCTTTCTCTGTCTGCTGTGGCGTTGCCACAGTCCCTGAAGGAAGACCTGCTCTGCAGAGTGGGAAAATGAGAGGCAGGGTGCAATCTATGTAGCACATAGCACACAGGCATTCTGATGATGGTGATCCCACACTTCTGCCAGAAATCTTTGGAAATATGCTCTCCTGTTCTAGGCTTAGCCATGAGATGTGAAAGTTGCCTCTACACCCAAGATTTGGACTAGTGTATTCAGCTGGACAGGCTACTTGGGTAGGAGACACAAGTGCTTGGGGTTGACCTGATGTCCCTGGGTGAGGCATGTCTGTGAGATGCTTTGAGTGGGATTCACTAGATATTAAAGTAGGTGGGATTTGTCTCTCTACTTGGGCTGATGGTATCCAGAAACCCTGGTAGTATCAGCCTCGGAACTGGCTCAAGAAGGCTGAAGCCAGAAAGGGGCTGAGACCCACCTGTTCACATCCTTCTGTTTTCTCCCCTTCACTTGAGAGTCCTTGGGCTCCCAGCCATCACACCCTCCATATCTCACAGCAATGCTTTGTCCAGGTCTCTGGGGGGCAATTCCAGCAAGTTATCTTCTATGTCTGGGACTTCATCCTGGTTCGACCACTTGCTCCCTATGTATCCCGGGATAAGTGACTTTGCTTCTTTGGGCCTCAGTTTCCTCTCTGAAAATGGGGCTCTTAAATCATACAAGCTGGGGTATTTGGAGGATCCACTGAAATGGCCCCTCTAAAGCCTTTGGTGTATGCACAGGAAATAAGTTGGCAAGTGGTCACTTTTTTGGGTCCTTCTGCTCCTCCCATTTCCCCCGCACTCTATGTCAAGGGAAAAGACTTTTTCCTTTTCACATTTGAGATACTCTTTGAGCCCCATATCTGGCCTGGGGCCTAACATACAACAGGTATCCATAAGCATTTTCTAAATTGATCAATAAGGGAGGATGACTTGGGGAGGATGGGAAGTGCCCTGGATACTTGGACATGGGGCAAGGGCCGTACCAAATGCACTTCTACCTCATGTCACACTGGCTTTAGCTTTCGGGCCCTATAGAGCCAGGTTCAAATCCTGACTCAGCTCTTACTCCCTCTGAGATCTAGGGCACATGGTGTCATGTCTCCAAGCCTCAGTACTTCACCCAAAAAGGGAAGAAGGGATCTATCTCCATGTCAAAGGAGTGGGATGAGGGTCAGGCCTGACACACAGTAGGTGCTCAGGAAATGAGACCCAACCTGTCCTCCCTTCCTCCCTCCCTCCCTTCCTTTCTTCCATGTGAGAGATGTCTCCAAGGAAACGAAAGGAATTATTTTAAGAAAAGAGCTGAGGGCTCGGGTGGGAGCAGATGGTGGCTCGGGCATCTGGGAGGCAGAGGCAGGCGGCTCTGGCCCTTCAAGGAGACAAGGGAACCCATACACCTCCCTATCCCAAGAAACACCAGGACAGGGCCTGGAGGCCCTGCAATATCCATATTGCAGGCCAGAGAAAAGGAAGGCATTTCTGGCATCACAGAGCAAGGACAGAGCACTGGACCTGTCTGTGCAGTTAACTCACTTCATGACTCTAGAAAAGTGCCAGCCTTCCAGTCTATTGGCCTGTGGGTGAGTAGGAGGCCCTAGTGCAAGGGACAAGGCAGGAAAACAGTAGGATCAGGGGGAGGGAGCATTTCCAAGTTGTCCTGTGCTTGGGCAGAGCAAGCTCTTGTGAGTTGAGAGAAGTGGAGGGACCGTGTCTGGGAGCTGTCCACCAGGCTTAGGATAGTGTGAGTGAAGGTACCAGGGTGCTCCTGATCCTGGCAGAAATTTATTTATTCATTCACTCACTCATTCATTCATTTAGTTCATATCCACCAAACACCTTCCACTGCCAGGCAATGGGCACACCTCACTTCAAGTCCTCAGAGCATCCCTATTGCAGTATTTTTGTGTCCATTGTACAGCCGAGGACACTGGAGCTCTGAGAAGCAAAATGAGTTGTCCTGGTTCACATAGAAAGTCAGATTCTTTCCCAGTCTTGTCTTTATTTTCCATAGATCCCCATCACCTTCAACTGAAAATCTTGACTCCTCAGAGGACTTCAAGGTCATCATGCTCCAGCCCCTGTGCTTTCTGGCTTCACCTTTGAACTCTTGAGGCTTTAGCCCCACTGCGCTGCACATAGTGGCTTGTGTGGGCCTGGCCTGGCCTTCAGACCTTGGTGCACTGTCCCCTCATGCTGGGATGTCCACTCTGTCCTCCCCTTTGCTCATCAGGCTATGTCCTGCACAGCTCGGGCATTACCTCTCCTCAGAAGCCTTCCCATACTTCCTTGGTACTCAGTCAACACCCGCCCCCCTTCTTGGATCTCCCCTGAAGACAGCAAGCCTCCTGAGGCCAGAGATGTTCTTTCTGCAACTGTGCACCCTCAGTACCCAGCACAGGGCTTGGCCCAAGTGGGTATCCGTGAACACTGAATGAATGAACAAGCAAATGAATGGGATAAGGAACACCCTGGGGTTTCCACTACCAGCTTCACTCATTTTATTCTCCAAACATTTCCCAGGCACCTCCTCCAGGCCAGGCCTGATGCCAGCCCCAGGGATGACAATAACTCAGGCTCTCAATTCACTGTGCAGTTTACAAAAACTTCCATCACATAAGTCACAACCATTCTGCGAAGTAGGTATTCATTCTTGTGTCCATTTTCCAGATGTAGAAACTGAGGCCCCTTAAGGTTGGGTGACTTGCCCAGTCACAGCTAGTGTGTGACAGAGCCAAGATCTGAACCCAGGCCTGCTCACTCTGGAGCCCTCACTCCCTCCACACTGTGAAGGAATACATGAACACTCAAAAAATTTGGAAAACACAGGAAAGAAGGAAGAGGGGAAAGTCCTACATAGTTCCCCGTCCCCCAGCCCTGGGATATATTTCATTAACAGCCTGGGAATCTCCTACTTATTTTGGCTGAGTCTGGGGGTACCGGCAAGTGACTGACCTGGCCGAGGTCACACAGATACAAGCAGAGCAGTCAGGATTTGAACTCAGACTGTTGGACCCCAGAATTCGAGGTGAACTCGGTGTGGTCCCAAGCCTCAGGGAGCTATTTCCAGTCTTATGGGAGAGATGGAAGCAAATAGATGTGGCTTAGTTTGGCTTCTCCCAGAAACAGACCCCGAGACAGTTTCTTTGGGAGGTGGTCCCAGTAAGTAGGAGGCAGAGCAGATGGAGAGTGAGATGGGGCAGGAGAGAATGTCAATAAAATGCATTAAGGAGCAGCTACTGGAACTCCATGCTGCTGGGGACCTTCTGAGAAATGGTGGAGAGGACACCTCAGAACCCTCTCCTTGAAGGAGGCTGGGCATTTACCCATTGGTTCCTGGCCACCATGATTGAAGGTTGCTCCTAGGGGCGTTCACTCCCCTGCATTTCCAAGTTGTCCTGGGCTTGGGCAGAGCAAACTCTTATGACTTCAGAAAACACCACCATAGGGCAGAAAAGTGGAGGGACTAGTATCTGGGAGCTGTCCACCATGGCTGTAGCTGGTAGCTGGAGTCCCAGGTGGGCATCAACAACAGTTGCTACGAGGTGTTTGAGACATAGTGTCTTGGTCATCATAAAGCATTTGGGGAGTCTGGAGTTAACAGTACTGTATTGTATACTTGAAATTTGCAAAGAGGGTAAATCTTCAGTGTTCTCACTACAAGAAAAAAAGGTAACTATGTGGGGATGATGGATATGCTAATAAACTTGATTGCGATGATCATTCCACAACATATACATATATCAAAACACCAGGTTGTACCCCTTAAATATATATAATCTTTGTCGATTATACCTCAATAAAGCTGATGGAAAAAGTAATAAATAAATGTGTGGTAATACCAAAGGGAAACAAATTAAGCATTTGGAAGTGACAAACTGAGAATGGAGAGTGGGGTGTAGAAGTCAGGGAAGGTTTCCCCAGAGTGAGTGACATTGAGTTGAATTTGGAGAGGTGAGCACTGGGGGAAGAAGCATCCCAGGTAGGAGGGCCTGCACACAGTTTGGCCTCTGGAGAGACTGCAGAGCCTGAACCTGAGTCCTGGGGTTTGACCAGAATTGAATTAGGAAACAGTGCAAAGACCAAATGGTGAAGGGTTTTGAAGACCAGAGTGAGGGGTTCAAACTTTCTCCCCAAGTGTTACGGAGCCCATGCAGGGTTCTGAGCACAGGGGTGTCACAGATCCGTGTTCTAGAAAGATCTCTCTGTGGCTGGGGTGGAGGGTGGTTTGGGAGGGGTAGACTGGAGCCAGAGCTGTGGAAGGGGGCTGGAGTAGCAGTGGAGTCAGGATATGCAGAGGCTGAGCCAGCTGAGACAGAGCAATGGGGAAGAGGCATCAGACCCAAAGGCTGTTTAGAAGAAGGTTTGGGATGTAGGGAGGGGTGAGGAGGAGGCAAACCCTCCCTGGCTACAGGGGCCCTGGGAGGCTCGTCCCTCTCCCTTTCCCCCAAGGGGCTGTCCAGATGCCTGACTGCCTTGGAGAATGGCGCTGGGGCCAGGCATCCCCAGATCTGGTCATGATGGATCTGGACATCATCTGCTTTGGTCATAAGCCAAGTCTCATCATTAGCTAGATGTGGTCACTATCTGGATCTAGTCATTACCAGAGCTGGTCATTACCCAGGGCTGGAGGTTACCTGCTGCCAAACGGACTCTGTTTGGTTTGAGTCATTCTGTCCTCTTCCAGGGTTCTTCCTGAAGCCCCAGCTCCCTGCCTGAGGGCACTAATATTCTGAATTTTGAGTTTATATTTTTCTAGTTTCTTTGTTCTCATTTTATTGCATGTACAAATGCTTACACAATGTATTTTTAACATATCAATTTTACTTTAAAATAAAAATAGCATCTAGCCTTTTTTTAAAAAAAAACTAAATGTTGTGTTGGTGAGAATTCACCTATGTTGTTGAGTATAGTTGTGACTCACTCATTTTGAGGGCTGTGTGTGATTGTGCCACAATTCATTTATTTGTTCATTCTTTTGTCCATTGATAATTGGATTGTTGTCAGGATTTCTGCTATTACAAGCGGTGCTGTTGTGGATATTCTTGTGCATTTTTCCTAGTGCTTCTTAAAATGTGGTCAAGGGATCAACAGCCTTGGTATCACATGGAAACATGTTACAAATGCAGAATCTCGGGCCCTGCCCTAGATTCACTGAATCAGAATCTGCCTTTTTGCAAGATCCCTGAGTGACTTCCACGCACATTAAAGCTTGAGAAGCACTGGCCCAGCATACATGTGCATGGGTGTCTCTGGGCACACGTATCCAGGAATGGATTCTTCAGATTGCACACCCTCCCCTCAGCAGACAGAAGAGCTGGATTGATCTACATTTTCATTGACACTTAGTATTGTCAGACTTTCTTTCTTTCTGCCAGTTGAATGGGTGTGAAGTGCATCTCATCTTAGTTTTGATTTACATTTCCCTGATGACTAATGAGGTCAAGCACCTCCTCGTGTATTTACTGGCCACATGTTTCCCTTCTGTGAGACACCATGGTGGTGTTTTTTTGCTTTTGTTTTTCTTTGGACTCACTCAACTCAGCCCCTGGTTTTATATTTGCTGTTCTCTCAGCCTGAAGTACTTTCTCCATTCCCTGCTCAGTGTCGGTTCTTCCGGGAAGCCTTCCCTGACTGCTGCTTGGGCTGTGAGCTTCTTCGGCCTCACAGGCACGAAAACGTAGTGCCACAGTCCCTTCATTTCATCTCCTTGACTCTCTTCCTTACTGAAGAAACTGCAAGCCAGTATGGCTTGGCCCCTACAGAGTTAATTCTTTTTTCGATTTAGTTGCCATAATTTAAATTCAGGAGATTTTGCATTAAAAAATATGAATTGCTGATTTCTTTAAAAAAAGAGAGAGAGAGAGAGAGAAGATGTGGCCCCACTGGGCCTCCTTTCCCACATGGCAACAATCAGCTGGCACTAAGGCTGCCTCTACCTACCAGTCCCCATGACTTCATCCTTATATCCTGCTTCAATGATCTGTCCAGGCCCTGTGGACTTTAAGTTTGTGACCCTAGCCTAAGGACACCAGTTGTTTACTCTTCTAAATCTCTCCCATCCTTCTCTGCCTCCTCATAATTCTGTTCCTGTCCCCATTCAGGTCTATGCACCTCTCTCCTAGATTGTTACACAAGATTTCCTCGACCTTCCTTCTCTAGTCTTGCCACTTTTGGTCCACTGATCATGTCACAACCCCACTCAAGATGGCTCCCAATTACTTTCCCAGGTACCGCCTTTCTTTTTTTTTTTTTTTTTAATTTTTAAAAATGTTTATTTATTTTTGAGAGAGAAAGACTGTAAGCGGGGAAGGGGCAGAGAGAGAGGGAGACACAGAATCCAAAGCAGGCTCCAGGCTCTGAGATGTCAGCACAGAGCCTGACGCAGGGCTTGAACTCATGGACTGTGAGATCATGACCTGAGCTGAGGTCGGACACTCAACCAACTGAGCCACCCAGGTGCCCCCTACCTGACTTTCTTAAAAAAAAAAAAAGTATTAATACATTATGAATGTTTCATGATCACAAAAAAGTCTAGAGAACAGTATAACAAACACCTGGGTACCCATCACCCAACTGCAGAAACAAACCGTTTCAAGTGTATTTGAAGCCCCTGTTACATTCCCTTCCCTCTCTCTCTCAGGGTCACTACCCTTTTGAATTTGCTATTTATCACGCTTGTACGTGTTTTTACACTTGTATGACATATGTGTGTGTCTCTAAACAATATATAGCGTTGTGTTGCATATTTTCAAACTTTACGTATCTGGCAAAAACTGTGTTTTCCATCTGCAACTTGCTTTTTTATCCAACTATATATATATATTTACTTATTTATTTTTAAAAAGTTGTATTGAAGTATAAAGTTCAACAAAGATACACAAATCATAAGGGTACAATTCTGATTTTTCACAAACTGAATCAACAAGTGTGTTTCTGAGATTTATGCTCATAGACGTGTGGCTTGCATTCACCTATTTTGAAGATCGTGGCGTGGAGAATTTTCCATTGTTTGAATTCATCACTATTTATCCAGTCTCCTGATGATGGACAGTTAGTGTCCAGCTTTCCACTATTACAAATGATGCTGCTTGAACATCCTTGTACAAGTCTCTGGGGACCCGTGTGTGAGGTGTTCTCGAGGGCAAAGCCTGCTCATCTTTGACCTGATCACGCATTGCCAGGTTGCTGTCCAGCTCCTGGCTCTCACTGGCTCCCAGCTCAGACAATAAGGTCTTCCCAACTGTCCCAGCCACTTCTACTCCCTACTGACACCCCGTCCAAACATAGTCACCTCCTTGCTGGCCACATGCTTTCTCTCCGCCCCCCAGAACTCTAAACTCACTTTTCCTTCCAGACCCTGCTGGAACCACACCTCCTCCAGGGAGCTCTCTTAGGCAGCATTGGTCCTCATGGTGTCACCTCCTCTGAGTGACATCTCTCACCACAGTTGTCAAGGCCCACAAAAACAGAAACCAAAAAACAGAGACCTACACTAGACACTGGGAATGGTGAAGGGAGTCGTGGATGGACTGGCAGGGAGTGTGAGCAGCTGGGGTATGCAGCTGATTGCTCTGGGCTTTGATGGATGAATAGGAATTTGTAGGGTGGAGATGGTGAGAAGGCATTGCTGGCACAGGGAAAGGCAGAGACGCACTGGAACAGGTGTTTCTGGGATGGGGATGTGGGCAGGGTAGGCAAATGGTGAATGAGGCTAGAAAAATGGGCTTTGTCGGGTTTTGGGTTTTGAACACCACCCTTTAACAATAACCATTCTGACTCTATGTGCATTCAACTAGCCTTCTTGGGAAATGTGGGAACCAGGGAGGGTGAGCACATTCATTTGACACCTACTGAATGTCAGGCACTGTCAAGGAGCTTACATCTATTATCTCTTTGGATCCTCAGCCCAAGTTGCGGATACTATACTAGTGTTGTCCCCATTTTACAGGTGGCGAAACTGGGGCTCAAAAGGGGCAGATCACAGAGCCCCAGAAGTAGTATGAGTACACAGTCCAGGTCCATCCAGGGATTGTTTTAACCCTGTGCTGCCACTGGTGAGAAAGCACCTGCAGGCAATGGGTCACCAGGACGGGGCACATGTTCCCAGGCTCAGGAGCCTCAAGTTCGAATCCCAGGAGCCTCCTGACTTGCACGCTGTGGACCCGGCCAGTCTCGTCCAGTGTGGGCTTCAGTTTCCCTCCTTCACCGGGCCGACGCCGGTCCACATAGGTTCCTACTGCCCAGCTCTGTAGCCTGGGGTTCCAGGTTCCCGCGCTACCGCAGCCCACGCTGTGTGACCTTGTCCCAGTAGCCTGCACTCTCTGGGCGGCCAACCGCGGATCTCTAAGCGCCCTTCCGGCTCGCGACAGAGCGTCGCTGGCCGCGGAGACCCTCCCCCTCCCACCTCGGGTTGCGGGGGCGTGGGTGGGGGTGGGCCCTGGCATCGGCGCGCCCCCCCCAACCCCCCACCCCCAGCCCCGGGCCGTTGGCCGGATCCGCGCCTGGTTTTGGGCGCAGCCGCGCGGCCCCCTCCCCCGCGCGCATCTCCCCGCCCCCCGCCCCCTCCCCGCCGCTCTCGGGGAGCCGGGGCCGCGCGGCTCCTCCTCCCGCAGCCGCATCTGGGGCGCCGCGCCGGCCAGAGGAGAGGCATGGGGCGCCCGCGGGCCGGGGCCGGGGCCGGGGCCTAGGCGGCGGACCTGCCAGCGGACCCGAACGGCGGCGGCGCAGCGCAGCGGCCGAGCGGGCCGGAGGCGGCCGAGGCTCCCGGCGCAGGTGAGGGCGCGGGGGTGGCGCGCTGTGGCCCGACCCCCTTTCCGGGACCGGTGCGCCGCGTCCCTCGGCGAGACCCCCAATCCGAGTCTCCTCCCGGACAGACCTCCCGAAACCGACGGGCGGCGCTGGCGCAGGAAAGCCCCCTCCCCCTGCCAGTTCCCTCTTCTGAGCCCCCAGTCCGAGGGGGCGGTTCTGCGATTGGCAAGCCCCCTTCTCTGGGTGGGATTCCCCCAGTCTAGGTTTTCTTGGACCCCCAAACCGGGGGGTGGCGGCGTGCCTGGGGCCCGGAAGCCCCTAGCCAGGGCTGGACCCCCATTCCACCTCTTTTTCCCGCGGACTCTCGGATGTCAAGAGACTGCCAAAGCTGCGAAGCCCCTCCTCGGGCCCGACCCTCAGTCCGCTGGGCGGCCAGGGGGTCAGGCAGACCCCTCCCCTCCCCACCAACCTTGGGAGCTAAGGAGAGGGAGGGCTCTGCCAGCCGGCCGGGGCATTCCTCCATTCAGCCCAGCTGCCTCCATCCAGCCTCAGTAGCCCCGGGAGCCTGTCCAGCCAGCTCCCCCCATTCCGGAGCTCTTTTCCCGGACCCGGCATCTGGGGAGGGGGCGGGGGCAACCCCACCCCCCAGCGCTGCATGGCGCCCCCTCTCTGTTTGCGTACCCAGGAGGGGCCGGGCTGACCGGGGCACCTGGGCTTGGGGGGGCGCTCACATGGCCATGGGAGGCCCCCACGTGCGGCGCCCCGCGGTGAAAGGGGTTCGCGTTCAGAGCCCGTGGCAGGTGGACCCGCTGGCCGGAGAGGCCAGCTGGGTCCAGATGTGCGCGGCCTGCTGGGAGGGGACATGTGCTACCTGGACATGTGATGACGGCCCCTGGCCTCTTTCTACCGAACCTACCGGCTCCGACCCCCCTCCATCGTTCCATTCCTCTGTGCTCTCATCCCTCTCCCTTCACCCCTTCTTCCTCAGAGCTGCTGGTGTTGCAGAGGGGCGGGCAGCTAAGGACTGTTGATGTTGTGGGGGAGAATGAAATGGGGAAAGGGGCTGTGGGTTGGCGAAGGCCAGTTGTGGGGAGGGGGGCCAAGGGGTGGATGAGGTACCCTGAGGATGTAAGCCTCAAGCTTGGGGGGCAGTGCTAGTTGGGGGGGCAGGGTTCCTGCACCCCCGCCTGCCAGGAAGTGGAAATGACAGAGGGGGAGGGGGCTGCAGTCCCCAGCCCTAGGAGGCTGCACCTGCCTGCCTCAACCCCTGGTGCACGTCTACTCTCAGCCTAGCTCCCCAGTTCCTGGTCCTGGCTGTCTCTGCTCCTGTGCCTTCACTTGTGGGAGGGGCTGTGTTTTCCTGCAGGCTCAAGGTAGTGGAGGCTGGAGACTGTACAGGTTCATCTCAGAGAGCGGCTGTTGGAGGAGCCCAGTTTCTGTCCCACAGAGGAAACTGTGGGCTGTCCCCCAGGGTGGCCTGAGGGGCCTGAGCCAGACTCCCATGGGCAGCAGGGCTGGGTGGGGCTGCAGAGCTGGGTGACCGATTGGTGGCTGGAGTGCTGGGAGCCACCGCCAGGCCCTGGAGCTGGCTGTTGGAGGCCAGTCAGCGGCAGATGCAGAGTGTGTTCCCAGCAGCTCCTGGAGACACTGGCTGTGCACGTGGGGCAGGCGTGTGTGCGTGTGCCTGTGCTGTGGCAGGGGTGCTCCAGGACTCCTGGGTCCTCCTAGAGCCCAGGGACAGCAGCTCAACTTCTGTGAATGTGCCTCTGTGTGATGTCAATGGCGCCCTTCCTTCACTCATCCATCAGAGACTGGACTGGGCCTGTGCTGGACGCTAGAGACACGTAAGGATCTGATGTGGTCCCCACCCTGAAGGAGCCCCTGTTTTGTTGGGGGCAGATGAGAGACAGTCTGTGCCAGGCTCTGGGGGTGGAGTGCAAGGCCCAGACTGGAGAGAAAGTATGGGGCAGAGCAGACCTGATGGCTGAGTTATGTAGGACCCACGGCAGCATCCGGCTGGTATTGGCCTTGAAACAGAGCCGCAGGTTTGAGGTCTGTGCCCTGGGTGCAAGGCTGCCTCACAGCGGAACTGGTGTTTTTTGAAAGGAGGCTGAACAGCACTGGGAAGCTAAGGATAGATTGTGTACTTTAGAGCTTTTGTAAGACTTAGTGATGAATTGGTCGTACCAGGGGCACCCACTGGCATCTCGTTAAGTTCTTGTGCAGTTTATAGGCCACTGGCTTCATAAATGCCAGTGTTTCTACATGATGGGGAGGCTCTGAGGAATTGTACTGGGCACTCTGTGGGACAGGAGCAAGTGGTCGCTATGCTCCCATATATCTGTGATTAATTGATAGATTTCACTCATTCAGAAAAGCACTAAAAATAGCATTATCTGACTTAAGTGCATTTAAACACTTCCACTTAAACATTCTATAATGTGAATTAATAAAATCTTGAACGGAGATTTTTTTTTTAAAGCACACCATGGGTACTCAATAAATGCCCACTACTCCTGGGATGAAGCCTAGCCTCCTCCCCAGACTAGCTACCTCTCTAGCCACATCTCGCAGCCCCTCCTTTCCCTCTTTGGCTCCTGTCCCCCTGGCCTGCTTTCAGTTCCTGGAACAGGCCACATTGTCTCTAGCCTCAGGGTCTTTGCACACACTGGTTCCTCTGCCTGAACATCCCCCCCCCCCACCATTTGCCTTCTTAATTACTACTCCTCATCCAGATCTCAACTTAGGCATCACTTCCAGAAGAAAGCATTCCCTGACACCCAGGCCAGATTGTATCCCTGTTATCACCTTCCCAGCACCCACGGGCCTCTGCCTTCACTACTAGTCACTGTTCCTTATTACCGGATGCCTCTTGGTGTAGTTGGTGTGGAGCAGAGCAGGGTCATGCCTGTCTCTTTATGCCCTCCCACTGGTGCTGAGGACAGGTCTTGGCTCATCCTGGACCCTTGGTCCATTTCTTTGGGTGAATGAATGGAGAAGTGTCATTTGCGCCATTCTAAGTCAAGGGCTGGGAGGTAGAACACGGTGGGAGCCTTGGCCATGTCTAGTCATCAACATAACTGTCCATATGGGCTCCTGGCCTCCAGCTGGTCCTGCAAACTCAAAGGCATTTGGCCAGGCTCTATGGGGTTAGAGGCCCATGGCCTCTACGATCCCTGTGTGTCTGTAGGACCTCAAAGGCTCTATAAGAGGAGCCATGCTTGGGGAGGAGCCTGTGTCTTCAGGGGTATATGGTCTGGCATTTATTTCTGCCGGTTCATTATACACACCATCACTTCCTTACTTACTCCAGTGGGTCACCAACTTGTCCACCAGCTTGTCACCATTTCCTAATGCTCCATTCTATCTTCGGGCCACCAGGGCTTCCTGAGGCCTGCTCAGTGCCCTCTAGGGAGGGGGACAGAGTCAAACCCACAGGGCCCTGCTCTGTGAACTGTAGTCACCCTGCCAGGCCCCTCTTGGTGGTAGAGGCTGGTGCTGTCCAGTGCTGGGAAGGGGCCACAAGTTTGGGCCTGCAGGAAGTGCTTCTGAGGATGTCTACTAGATCTGGGGTGGATTTTGGAGGATTAGAAGGATTTGGGTAGATGGAGTATGGCGGGAAGGGCATTGCTGGCTGAGAGAACTACATTGATGAGGACTGGGAGGCAGCCACGTGCTGGGCAGTCCTGGGGATGGAGGAGGGGGCTGTCACAGGAGGCTGGTCATGGAGGGAGGCAGTGTGCTGGCATGGGGACTATCCAGGCTATGCCTGGAGCCTTGTTGCTGCCTTGCTGTGTGCCTTGAATGCGGCCTATCCGCTCTCTGGGTTCCCTTGATAAAGTGCAAGCTTGGACCTTGTGATCTCAGAGAATTTCTACTGTCCCAGTGTGGAGTCTGTGATCCTGACAGCCCAGGAGGGCAATTCTCAAGGCCTCTGCCTCTTCTTTGAGCATGTGGGGGGCTGGGATGGGGCTTGGTTTGCTCTAGTGGCTTTGGACGCCAGTGTGT
The DNA here is from genome assembly GCA_028646485.1 of Cryptoprocta ferox. Classification (NCBI taxonomy): domain Eukaryota; kingdom Metazoa; phylum Chordata; class Mammalia; order Carnivora; family Eupleridae; genus Cryptoprocta; species Cryptoprocta ferox. The sequence goes on along the minus strand of CM053576.1, from coordinate 21,677,029 downwards.
ATTAGCCCCTGGGGTGGAGGTCAATGGGGAGCTGATGAGGCTCGGCAGCTTCTTGTGACAGATGACCCTGTCAGTTAAGGGAGTGCAGGGGCTGGCTTTGGTGGGAAGGGCACCCCATTATGCAAACTCTTACTGCACCCTTTTTGGAAAAGGCTGTCACCAATGAGAGGCTTCCTGTGTGTTGGACCAAAGACAAGCCCACCCTTGACTTCATCAGACTCCTATGGGGGGGGGGCCTTTAAGACTCATGTGACCAGACTTTTGTCGTAGCCCATGGTGGGGGGAAGTGCGTGTTTTGTTCTTACACCCTGTCTACAGTGTCTGCTAGTGGCTGCCCCTGGCTAGGATAGAGGCCTCAGGCCATGTACAACAGTTTGCAGAAGATATTTAATCTCCATCACCCGCAGGGGTAGGCATGAAAAGGGATATTGTCTCCATTTGACAGATGAGGAAACTGAGGCTCAGAGAGTTTGGGTAGCTTCCCAAGGTCACTCAGAGGGTGGAAGGAGGTGAACCCACAGCCTAGGAGCCCTGGGGGTGCCAGCGCACGGGAGCCTATCGCTAGCTGATGGCATATCATTTCCTGAGCCGAGGAGTGGGGCTCTGGATCCCTCTGTGCTGGGTTTCGCAATGCCGCCTCCTCCCCGCCAAGCTGTCTGACGTGGCCTTTTCAAAAACCCAAAATGAATGGAAGCAAATTTTGTTTGGAGAATTTTGCTACACCCTTCACCAGGGCTGGTTGCAAAACCAGGCTTGGGGATCCCTGCTGCTGTTGGTGATGATAAGGATAATGGCAGCGGTGTCAGTGGCTAACACCCACTCCCTGAACAAAGAGCACCAGTGACCAACTCCCAGGAGCCAAGTGCAGTGCTGAGCCCTCTGTTTAATGAGCACCAGCTGAAAGCAACTTAAATCCAGCCTCTCTTTTAGTTCCATAACACCCTATTATTATCCCCATTTTACAGATGAGGAGACGGGCACAGAGAGCTATAGCCGCCCAAGGCCCCAGACCTGGCGAGGTGGTGGTGCCAGGATTTGAATCCAAGCTGGTTAGAGTGTAGAATCTAGTCTTCGCCCACATTCTGGAGATGTGTTCGCCAGCAGTGATGGGTGAGGGTGTGTGTGTGTGTGTGTAGAGGTGCGCTTTGGGCTGTGGGAATTGAATGTGGCAGACCCGGACCCTGACTTATGGGATCCTGGCCACTCACTAGAGGTAGAACTTGGCCCTGAGCCGACAGAGGCTCAAGAGCGCCTCTGGATGTCAGCAGTCACTCCCGGGCCTCACCAGAGGCCTGGTGGGTCACATGGCTGTTAGCAAGAGGAGACCCATGGCCCCTCTCTGCGACTTTGCTCTTAACTAAGTCACAGTTCTGGGAGGTGGCCCATCTGTCGGGCTCCAGGGCATTGGGTGATGACATGGGTGCTAAGGAGGGACCACAGTGAGACGCTGGATTCCTGGGACCACTCAATGAAGGGGCAGACCCCTCACATACAGCAGCCCTCCAGGGCCCAGCACAGGGGCACAGACGCTTGTGAGAAGGCAGCAAAGCAATACATGGCATTTGTAGTTCCTTCCTTCAGCCTAAGAAGGCCTGTTCAGGTGACCCGTCCCCCGGAGTTTGCTTCAAAAATGTCTCTAGCCACATTTGGTACGTGAGGGGGTCATCTTTAGAAAGCGCATGATGTGGGCAGATTCTGTCTTTGATAATGGAGAAATGGGGCAGGCATCCTAGCATATAAATGGAGTACAAGATCACTTATTGAGCACCTGCTGTGTACCTTCGCACTGTGCTGGGCCCCACGACAGGAGCTCAGAACCACACCCCGATGAAGTATTTGTGATTGCACAGGAGGGGGTCTCTGTGTCCCCAGATCTCGGGCTGAGGAGTGAAAACTAGGGCTCTGGGTTCACATAGTTTCCTCTCTACTGTGACAGATGAACCTGCGGTGACAGGGGTGGGTCCAGGAGGCTTTTGCTTTGCAGCTCCCAGGAGATGGGGGTTTGGAATAACTGGGGAGCTGGTTTGCTGCTGTGTGTCCCCTACGGAGTCCCAGCACCTCTCTGAGCCTCATGATCTCCATCTGTTTGTTGAAGTGTTGGGGGTTAGGTCTCCAAGGCTTGTCTAGCTCAGTCCTCTGTGACTCCAGGAGTGAACCGAGCTGAGATTCCCTCTGGGAGGTGTCAGGGAGCCCTCCCTGTCCTCACCCCTGACCCTCTGCCTGGCTTCCCACCTGTCCCTGTCCCCCAGGCCCAAGCCAGGGGGAGGGAGCCTCTCCTTCCACCCACTGCGGGCTGACTGCGCGCAGTGACGCAGCAATCAAGGGCTCTGGAGCGCAGCTTGGAGACGGGGATCCGGGTTTGCTAAAGACAGGGGAGAAAAGGCTCTTCCCACCACCCCCAGCTGCCTGCCTGCCTGCCTCCCTCCCTCCCCTGGCTGCCGCCAAGCCCTGGCACCTCCTCAGCTCTGCCAGATCCACTTGTAGGGTGGGAGGCTCTGCTGCACAGGGCCCCAGTTCAAGTCTCAATGTGTCGGGGCCTTGCTGTGTGACTGTGGCATGGTTGCCTGCCTTTTCTGGGCAGAGTGCACTGTGAGGGCTGGGCTTTGGGATTCTGAGGCTGACTAGGCAGCTTGTGTTGATGCCTCTGAGGGGTCCCCTGTGACTCAGGAGGAGTTCCTGGAGGCACAGGGCCCTCTGCCACCTGTGTTTTCCATGTGTGTCCCCCACAGTGGAGGGAGCAAGGTGCCCTGATCATGTTACATCTGAGGAAACCGAGGCTGTACAGTGAATGGTAGATCTAGGATTTAAACCCAGGTCCGTGTGACTCAAGCATCCAGGCAAGAAGGCAGACCCCAGGCAGGAGGCCAGCTGGGTCACTGTGAGCCTCCTGTTCCCTTCTCCAAGTCTCAGTTTCTCCATCTGTGCAGTAAGGGTGGGATGGGGGAGGGGGTTGGTGCTGCTCCAGCCCATCTCTGGGCCCCTACCTGGCACTGCTGGGAATTTTCTGAGCTTCCTCATCGACCTCCAGCTCCCACCCTTGAAGCCGAGGTGTGATGACAGGCAAGGAAGTGTCAGCATCTTGCACCTCTCCTCTGGGGAAACCTGCCACCTTTGGGGTGTGAGAGATTCCTGGAGGAGTGGGCATGTGTGAGGCCTTCCAGGGACAGCATGGGTGGGGACAGAGGCTCTGGGCAGAGGTCTCAGCTACCCACTGGGCCAGGCCCACCTCTGCCTATCTGTAGATTTGACTCTCTCTTTTTTTTTTTTAGTTTTTTTTTTTTAATGTTTATTTATTTTTTAGAGAGAGTGTGAGCTGGGGAGGGGCAGAGAGAGAGAGAGGGAGAGAGATAATCCGAAGCAGGCTCCAGGCTCTGGGCTGACAGCATAGAGCCCGACGTGGGGCTTGAACTCACGAACCATGAGATCATGACCTAAGCTGAAGCTTAACCGAGGGAGCCACCGAGGCGCCCCATGATCTGATTCTCTTATATCTGGTTTATCAGAGGACTCTGGGTGAATGTGGGTGTGGACAGAGAGGTGGGGCCACCCTCAGGCCCCTTTACTCCCCTGCATGCCTGTGGGGGAGGGATGTGTGTGTGGAGGGGAGTATGGGTGTATGTTTTATGTGGTATGTGTGTTTGTGTGTATGGGGAGTGTGTGAGAGATGCGTGTGTGTGTGTGCACGTGCGTGTGAGTGATGTTGCCCCCAACCCAAGCCAGGCCTTTTGTGTATCGTCAGATCCTCTTGACACTAGAAGGTAGATATTACAATCCCTCCTGACCTCCCTTTCTCTCCCCCCTCAGTATTCATTCAGCAAACACATGTGAAGTGTCTGCTCTGTGCCCAGAGCAGGTGTTGGGCCTGTATCAGCTGGTGGAACGTCTGGTCCCTGGCCGGGGGAGCCCACCATCCTCTTGGGAGGCCAGCAGTCATGATAACCTCCCAGTGAATATAAACTCACATCAGTGACCTGTGCTCCTGCCACAGAGAAGTCTGGTGGAGTCAGGGAGGGCTGCTCCAAGGAGGTGACAGACCTGACACCTGGGAGAAGGAGTTAGCCCCATGGTGGGCAGCAGAGCAGTGTGAGGTTCTAAAGGCTAGAGAGCAAGGGGCTTCATGTGAGGTGGAGTCGGGGCCTGGTGGGATACAGGGTGGACTGCTGATCCATGAGGAAACTGAGGCCCAGAAAGGTGAAGCAGCCTGCCTCAGTGGGGCTGGAAACTTGGCCAGATGTGAATTCGATCCCTGAGGGGTTCCTGAAGGGACTGCCCTGGTTGTAGTTAGCAGAACCCTGAACTCTCCCTGAGGTCCCGCAGCAGGTGAACATGGAGGGGGGCCTCCTCTCCTCAGCAACATCCCCCTGCGTGGATGCTTCCCACTGACAGAAACTGAGGAGCCGCAGAAGGTTCGGGAGCAGGGCAGACCCACTGTGCTCTCCTGGCTGGCCACACCCCAGGCCTTCCCGGCACTGGCATGGAGCGTTGGCCATCTGCCTGCCTGCTGAGGCTGAGACCAGAGCCAGCTGACCTCTCCTGACCTGGTGTGTCACCATCCTCTGCTGATGCTGGATGGAGCAGGGGCACAGGCAGTGGGCAGTGGTGGGCAGGGAGGACCCATGGCCAGCAGCCCTGAGGCCTCGAGGAACCGTTTGCCAGGCTGGGTTTGATAACTGACAAGGCCATTTCTAGAGGCTGGCGGGGAGGCAGCCTTGCACCTGGAGCCGTTGGTACGGGTCTAGGGGTCCAGCCACAGAGCAGAGGCTGGGATTCTTCCCTGCCCCATGTCCTCTTCTCAAGTATCTTTTGGCTCTGGCCCTCATGGCCTCTGGCCAAGATGACTCTCCCAGCCCCCTCCCAGGTCTCCTGCCCATAGACCTTCTACATGCAGGTGAAGTGATCCGGAAGCCACACCCAGCCCCTCACACCTCATCATGGCCCAGAGCTCTGAGTGGCCTCTGTCACCTGCCCCTGCGCATTCCTGCAGCCCTCTCTGGCCCCCAGCGTGCTCTCACAGCTCAGCTGAGTGAATTGGGACTTAGAGAACAATCCACGTCTTCTGGCCCCCAGCCTTCACATTTACTCTTCCCTCTGCCCAGAATACCCTTCCCCAAAGTCTTTGCTCGGTAACTCCTATGTTATTTACCATTCAGCTTAGGCCTTGCCCTTTCAGGAGACTTTCTCTCTCATCCACTTGAGCCACTCCTGCCTGGACTCCAGAGGCCTGTGCACTGTGAGGTCCACTTATATGTTTGCCTTCCCTACCCCTCCAGGAAGGGGCCAGGCTGATGCCTTTGGTGCTCTCAGCGGTGCCCAGCCTGGGGCCTGGCGCCTGGCGCATAGTTGGTGCACAGGTCATGAGTGTCAGCCGAGCACTTTTGAGCCCAGTGGCCAGAGTACAGTGGGTGCCCCCTCAGGCTCCTTTCCTGCGTAGGGGCCGGGTCACGTGGCAGATGCCTCAGACAAGAGCTCAGCCTACCTGTGCCCTCGGTCCCCTCTTCCCGGACTGGGAGTAGGAGCAATGGCTGCATGAGCCCATCTGGGGAGATGTGGGGGTGCCTGGGGTTGAGCAGGCGGGAAGCTGGCTGTTCAGTTGCCTCTTTTTCGTTTATGGACCTACCGGGGCTGTTTTTTTGCCAACCTGGGGAGAAAGCTAACTGCTTGAAAGAAATACATTTCTCATTCTTTAAGCTCCTGAAATTTGGGGGTCTATTGTCAGTGCAGCCTAGTCCAAACTAACTATTATAAATATCTTCTATGTGCCAAACATTATTTTAGGCAATAGGGATAATAATATTCAGCTCCAGAGGCTGTTGTGAGACTTTAACAATAACCAGCGTGGAAGCCTTAGCTCTGTGCTGGCACATAGTAGGCTCTGTGGGCTAGATGTGCTGTGTCAGATCTGTGCTTGCATCTGTAAACAGTCATAAGAAGCAGCCACCCAGGGAAGGCTGAGGTTGGGGGGGAGGCATCTCTGGACAGACCGGGGGCCACTGGAGGGGAGCCCCTGCATGCCCAGCCTGGGTAAACCGCACCCTCTGGAAGCAGCTTCTGGCTTCTCTCACCCCTCTTCCACCCCATCTCAAGGCTCACCATCTGCCTTAGTTATCTATTGCTGTGTAACAAATTACCCCAAAAGTTAGTAGCTTAAAACAATCATAAACATTTATTACCTCTCTTTCACACACATACACACACAGGAGCCACTTTGAGGGAATCTTGTGTAGACTCATCATCCATATGTTAAATAGGAGTGATGCTGACTGTTTCCAGTAAGACCTGGGCCAGATCTCGAATTGTCTTTCTCTCTAATCCACCCAGGGACTCTGGGTGGGAGGGATCACTGTCCCCTCCCTACACCTGGGGAAACAAGTCACAGAGAGGGAGAATGACACTCCTAAGGTCCAGCAGGCAGCTAACAGAGCTGGAATTTGAACCCAGGCTGCCCGCCCTCACGGCCTATATGCTCTTAGCCACCATATCATCCTGTCTAGGGTCAGCTTGAGTGAGGGTGGGGAGGGAGACTCTGGGAGTTTAAAGGGAGATCTAGCGCCCTTTAAAAATGAGGTGTTAATAGCAGTAAGTATTAATGTCCAGCTGTTCTAATAAGCAGGGTTTTTTTTTCCCCCTGGTCTTGTTTTTAATTGAAAGTGCAAAATTGAGTGAAAAGGTGGCAACTGCCTCGGCCCTGAGGATTCTGGGAAGGGTTTTTGGAACTACAAGCCTACCACCCTGGGGTGGCCGCCAGCAAGCTTGTCCACCCACAGGAGCAAGTGAGCTGACTCTGAGGGTTTGGCCTGAGTTGAGTTCTGGCTCAGCTCACCAGCTATGTGACCTTCGGCAGGTCACAGAAATCTCTTTGAGCCTCAGTTTCTCCATCTGTTCCCCATGGGATAATGGTGTCACTGCCTGCCTAGAGTCTTGGTGTCAGGGTGAAGTGAGTTCTGTGTGTTAAAGTACCTACGACAGGGCCCAACACATAGTAGGTGCTCGAGAAAAAGCAGCTGATGTTGCTCTCTCTTCTGACCTGCTCTCTCACCACGCACACTGGACCCTCTGGCATTCCTTCCCCATGCTCCAGTCCAGATCAGTTCACAGGTCAGCCTGGGCTTCCCAGTGAGACCAGGACACAGAGGGAGATGTGCTTATCTCCATTTTACAAATGGGAAAGTAGAGGCCCAGACATGACTCGCCTGAGGGCCTCAGTGGTGGAGATGGGACTGAATCAGAGGCTTAGACTTGGAATCTAGTGTTCTTTCTGCTATCCTACTCCGAAGGATCCTTGGGAGAACCTCAGAAAGCTGAAGAGAATTCCAGGAACTCTCAGGGTGCCTGGGAGCCAGGGCACTTGGGTCTTCCAGCCCTCACTGCCCCCAGGCCCTGATGTGACCCTGTTGAGTTGTCTCCCCCTATGTACCTTTGTTGCAAGAAGGTGGTGAGCAGAGCCTGGACTCTGGACTGCCTGGGACCAAGGCCCCCTCTTCCAAGCCTGCCTCTGTCCCCCTCCCCCGGGCTCACTTCTGTGTCCTCTCCCCCAGGCCCCACCTCTGGGTCCCCTCCCCCAGGCCACGTGTCTGTGTCCCCTCCCTCCTCTGCTGTCCTGATTTATGTTTGGCCCATATTCAAAGCAGCAGCTTTTAGGTGGGAGGTCAGGCAGTGGGAATCCTGCCTGGAGAGGCCGACCCAGGTTCCCCTCTTTCCCTGGGGCCCAGAGTGGACCCTCTCTGCCAGGGCAGGTGGCTGTGGGCCTGTGGGCAAGTGCTCCGATAAAGGTCTTTCCAGCACTGCAGGCCCACCGTGCCCCCCCCCCCATCTCGTTCCCTCCCTGTGTATCCTTCACTGGGGAGCAGATATATTTAGACAAAATGGTCCATTCTGTGCAGATCCCATATCCGCTGCTCTTGTCTGGGCTGAGGGAGGCAGGGCCTCTGAGCAGCCACACCTGATACCTGGCGTCTGAGCAGCTTGGAGCTCCAGGCTGGGCTGACGGGACCAGGACTCTCCCCTACTGACTGTCGATGGGTCTTCCTCTCCACTTCTCTGTCCCCTAGATCCATATCACTCTGACCCTTGGCCTCCAAGGCCCAGCCAAATTCAGTCATTTGCTCCCCTCCTGCTCCCCTGCCCCCCACTTCCTGAGCCTCTCTGTCCTTCTGGTCTCAGCACTCAGAGCACCTCTCCCTTGCGTAGCCAGTCGGTTACGTGGATTTGTGTCTGCTGCGGGCCGGGCCCTCGCTGGATGCCCAGGACGTGGAGGTGACTAATAAGGGCCCTCAAGGTGGCCACATCACAGTCTGGGAGGCAGATCACAGGCCACTAAGACAACATCAAGGTACCTGTTGCGGCATCAGGAAGCCCTAGAATGGGAACACTGGAGCTGCAGCAATGAGCAAGGAGGGTTCCCTGGGGGACGAGTGGTCCGAGCTGAGACTTCTAAGTTCTCCAACAATTGGAAACAGAGCAGGCGTTCCTGGCGGAGGGAACGATGGCACAGGCAAAGGCTGGGAGTTAAGTGAGAACCTGGTTGCACTGGGGAGAGTGGAGGGAATGAAGGCGGGCAGGAACTCGGTCATGCTGAGCCTCAACTGTCATTCTGAGGGTCTTGTCCCCCCAAGCACTGGAAGACCATGGGTGAGCTTTCAATGGGGCAGTGATGAGTCTGGTTGTGAGCACGGCCGGGCGGCTGGTCAGTGGTTTCCCCCGCTGCCCACCAGGCTGGCTCTGGCTCCCACGGCAGATGCGCTGTGCCCGGCTGGGTGGGAATCAGAAATAGCTCACACGTGCTCAGCGCTTGGTGAACAGCTCCCCCGCCTCAGCGCATTTCATCTGCACCCGAGTCAAGGACAGCTCAGTGCTTGCAAGCTGGGTGACCTTCTCCCTCCGTTTATTAATACACCGCCCACTTGGGGCTGCAGGCAGTGCTGGGAGAGTGTGTGCAGGGGCGGGGGTGGAGGGGAGGGTGGTAGCAGGGGTGCCCTAGACAGCGGAAATGCTCAGGGGCTGGAAAAAGATACCTACCCACCAGAACACTGTCCAGCCAGATAAACCCCAATGTACAAAAATGAATGTAAAAATTCCCTGGAATCCACCTCCCCGTGGTGACCATCATTAACATTTTGATATCAGCCTTCCAGATGTCTCTCCAAGTTGATATTCCCCGGCAGATGATTTCATTCATTCACTCATCAAATATTTGTTAAGTGCTCACTCACTGTGGTGAGCAGGGGGGCAGGGCTCTGAGGGACACTTCTGCACTCTTAGAGAACTCAAAAAAAAAAAAAAAGCAGATAAAACAGGGGTGAGATCCACAGGGAAGGGTCATTGGAACTATGAGATATCAGCCCAGCCTGGGTTTTTGGGAGGGCTTCCTGGAGGAGGTGATGCTTGGGCTAAGGCCTAAGAGGTGAAGAGAAGTCCCCCTAGCAAAGAGGAGCTGAGGAAAATCATTCCTGAATGGCAAATGTGTAAACCCTGTGGTGTGAGGGCAGTGGTATTTTCAACGAAGAGAAAGGAAGATTAGAGGCTGAGTGTTGGTGAAAGAGAGGACGAGGTGAAGCATGAAGGGGTGGCAGGGACCAGACCCTTTGGGGCCTCATGGGCTGTGGGCAGGGTTTGGGGATTTACCTAAGAGCGTGGACTCTGGTGCTGTAAGACCCATGTTCATATCCAACTCTGCCACTTAGCTGGTTGACTTCAAGAAAATTACCTAACCTTTGTGCCTCAGTCCTCTTGTCTATGAAGTGGAGCCAGCAATGAGCTAGCCATAGTCTTTACCTCAAAGACTGCTGTAAGGATGAAATGATGGAATGAAGTGCTTAGGACAGCACTTGGCATACAGAAATTGCTCATGAATGGTAGCTCATACAATGTTGAAGTCATCTGTAGATGAAGTGCATGTGTGTAGATGATTTTGCATAAATCAGGTCATATTAATCCGGTTTGTAGCTTTTCCCTTTGATGCTGGCCATCTTTCTGAGTCCACAGCTAGAGAGTATTATTATGTTTAAATTGTTTGTATGTATTTGAAACATTTTAACAGGTGTAACATGTTGTAGAATGCACTAATCTTACATGTATAGTATAGCTTGATTCATATGTATGTCGTATATATCATGTTTATATATATCACATGACATATATATCATATATATGATATATGTGTGTAACCACCACTCAGATCAAGATATAGGATATTTCCAGCTTCCCCAGAAGACCATGTTATGCTTTTTCCCAGTTAATTCCCCACCCCGACCCCTAGCGATAACTATTATTCTGACTTCCAAAACCATAGCTCAGTTCTGACTGTTCTAGACCTTCATATAAATGGGATCATGCAGGATGTTTCTTTTATATCTGGCTTCTTTTGCTCATCATTTTGTCTGGGAGATTCATCCATGTTGTGTGGATTGGTAGTTCATTCTTTTCTATCACTGCCTAGTATTTCACTGAGTGAATATTTCATACTTTATCCATCCTATTGTTGATAGACATTTAAATTATTTCCAGTTTTTGACTATATGGATAGAGCTGCTTTGGACTTATTTATAGGTATATTTCGGGGCAACTTATGAAGTTATTTCTGTTGGCTATATAGCCAGGAGTGGTTTCTGGCTCATAGAAGATGAAAATGTTCAGTATTAGTGGGTACTACCAGTCTTCCAAGGTGGTGGAACCAATTTTCATTCCCACCAGCAGAGTGTGAGAGTTCCAGTTGCTCCACACCCTCCCCAACACACCAACTAAAGATAATTTCTAGTAGCTGCAGGGACCTCTGCTATGAAGTCGGACCACCTTGAACCAGCTTCCAAATGATGGACGTTTACATGATTTTTTTAAAAAATGAAAAACAGATAAATCAATAAAACATATTTAAAAATAAAATAATGGAAGCAACCAAGATGTCCTTCAATAAATGAATGCATAAATAAATTGTGGTACATCTGCTTAATGGAATATTATTCAGTGATAAAAAGAAACGAGCTATCAAGCTACAAAAAGCCATGGAGGAGCTCTAAATGAAATTACTAAGCAAAAGAAGCCAGTCGGAAAAGATTACATACTGTCTGATTCTGACTATATGACATTCTGGAAAAGGTAAAACCGTAGAGACAGTAAAAAAGAGCAGTTGTTGGCAGGGATTTGGGGGAAGGGAAGGAGAGGTGAGTAGGTGGAGCATAGAGGATTTTAGGGCAGAGAAACTCTTCTGTATGATACTGAAATGGTGGATACAAGACATGTACATTCGTCTAAACCCATGAATATTTACAATACAAACAGTGAACCCTAATGTAAATTATGGACTTTAGTTAATAATAATGTATCAATATTGGCTCATCAATTGTAACAAATGTACCGCCCTAATGTGAGATGTCAGTAGCAGGGGAACAAGGGTTAAGGAGAGGGATATATGAGAACACTGTACTTTCTCCTCAATTTTTCTGTAAACCTAAAATTATTCTGAAAAATAAAGCCTCTTAACTTAAAAACAAATGAAAGTAAAAATTAAAATGTAAAAATATTACAAAGGAAGAAGACAAAACCAAAAATCACTAGACAAAACCAAAAATCACTGTAGCGTTAGAGATATGTGCTATTGGTCGTTCTCTCTGGGGATGTTTTTCTTTTGCACAGTGGGGATGACACTCCAGAACACTTTTGTGTTTCACTCCTGTTCCATCCCTCCCTGCTCGTTCTCATGGTGGAAGCACATCCCCATATTATTGAAAACTGTTTCTAAATATCACGTTTAGTGGCTCTCTAAAGCAGGAGGAGATTTAAATTCTGAGCCATTGTTTGGAGGAAAAAAATGGAGATTGATGAAGTGATGGAATCATGGGATCTTAGATTATGGACGTTACATTTAGGAGAAATGATTTAGAATTATAGCATCTTACTTGGTACCTACCAGTGCACCTCAGAATCTCAGGACAGTTATCTTCAAGTGACAGAATGAAGTGTGTTTACATTCTGGAAATAAATGATTATGGATCTTCGAATAGATGAAACTTAACATTTCAAAACTCAAAGAAATTTAGAACCTCTAAGTTGAAAAAAAAAAACAGTCAAGGTATTTTAATCTCTCCCCCCCCCGCCCCCGGTGTAAGTTTGATTTATTTTCCTTTTTAAAAAACAACTTTCATTGAAGTATAATTGGCATACAATAAATCACATATCTGAAGTGTTCAAATTGGTAGGCTTTGGCAAATGTGTCCCCTGTGAAACCATCACCACAATCAAGATAATGAACATATCCATCACTCCCCAAAGTTTCCTTGTGGCCCTTGGTAATCCTTCCCTTTGCTCTTCTACCCCTTCTCACCCTCCCTCTCCTACTGTCTATTCTTGCCCCTCCCAGGCAAGCATTCTTTTGTGTTTCCCAGAATTCTATATAAATGGAATCAGATGTACTCTTTTTGTTTGGCTTCTTTCACTCAATATAATGATTTGGAGATCACATCCATATTGTAATGCATATTAGTACTTCATTCCTGTTTATTGCTGAGTAGTAGTCCATTGGGTGGATATGCCACAGTTTACATTTACTTGCTGGTAGATGCTGGTTGTGTTTCCAGTTTGGGGCTATGACAAATAAAGCTCTATGAATATGTGATTATGTCTTTATATGAACATATGCTTTCATTTCTCTTGGGTAAATACCTAGGAAAGTTATGACTGGCCAATATGGTAGGTGTATGTTTAACTTTTTAAGAAACTATGTTTTCCAAAGTGGGTGGAAATTCCAATTCCCACTAACAGTGTATGAAAGTTCCAGTTCCTCTACACCCTCACCAACACTTGGCATAGTCAGTCTTACTAATTTCAAGCATGCTAGTAGCTGTGATATTTCCTTCTGGTGATAATTTGCAATTCCTTAATGGCCAGCGGTGTTGAGCTTATTCTCACGTGTTTATTTGCCATCTGTATATCTTCTTTTTTTTAATTTTTAAAAATCTTTTATTTATTTTTGAGAGAGAGAGACAGAGTGCGAGCGGGGGAGGAACAGAGAGAGAGGGAGACACAGAATCCAAAGCAGGCTCCAGGCTCTGAGCTGTCAGCACAGAGCCCAACACGGGGCTCAAACCCAAGAACCATGAGATCATCACCTGACAGTTCAACCTGAGCCCAAGTCAGACGCTTAACCCACTGAGCCACCCAGGCACCCCTGTATATTTTCTTTGCTGAAGTGTCTCTTCAGATCATTTGCCTACTTTTAAATTGGGTTGTTTGTTTTCTTATTATTGAGTTTTGAGGACTCTTTTTGTATTCTGGATACAAAACATATAGAGGCTATATGTTTTGCAAACATTCACCCAGTCTATGGGTTTTCATTTCCTTAAGAGTTTCTCTCAAAGCACAGGCATTTTTGATGAATTACAAATCTTTATGAATCCATAAAGATGCGTTTGGTGTTGTCATATCTAAGAAATCTTTGCCTAACCCAATATCATAAAGGTTTATTCTAGTTTTCTTCTTGAAAGAAAATTTTAGGTTTCATATTTCGAACTATGATCCATTTTGAGTTAGTTTTTATATAGAGTGAGATACGGATTAAATTTCACTTTTGTTTATAAATATCTATTCATTCCAGCACCATTTGCTGAAAAAACTCTCCTGGTTCTACTGCATTGTCTGTGCTCCTTCATCAAAAATCAGTTGTCCAGGGGTACCTGGCTGACTCAGCACAGTACATAGAACATGTGAATCTTGATCTCAGGGTAGTGAGTTTGAGCCCCATATTGGGTGTAGAGATTACAAAAAAAACACCATTTGTCCATGTATGTGTGTGGGTCTATTTCTAGACTCTTCTGTTCCACTAAGTTATTTATCTTTATACTAGCATCACACTGTTTTGAAACCAGCCCTCCAACTTTGTTCTTCTTTTTCAAAGTTGTTTTGGCTATAGATAGGTCCTTTGTATTTCCACATGAGTTTGAGAATTAGCTTATCAGTCTCTACAAAAATGCCTGTTGAGGTTTTGATTGAAAGTGATTTTAATATATAGGTCAGCTTGGGGAGAATAAACATCGTAACAGTATTGAGTCTTCTAGCCCTTTGGCAAAATATCTTAATTTATTTAGGTAAGTTTTTTTTTTAACTTATTATCTCAGCAGTAGTTTCCCATATCAAGGTCTTTCACATCTTTTGTCCTGTTTATTAATAAGTATTTCATATTTTTGATGCTATTATGAAAGGTATTTTTAAAAAATGTTTATTTTGAGAGACAGAGTTCATGCATGAGCGGGGGAGGGGCAGAGAGAGAGAGAGAGAGAGAGAGAGAGAGAGAGAGAGGGAGAGAGAATTCCAAGCAGGCTCCACACTGACAGCGTGGAGCCCAACTCAGGGCTCCATCTCACGAACCTGTGAGATCATGATCTGAGCCAAAATCAAGAGTCGGACGCTTAACCAACTGAGCCACACAGGTGCCCCTATAAAAGGTATTTTTAAATTTAAATTTCTGTTTGTTTGTACCTAGTATATAGAAATACAATTTGATTTTTGTGTATCGATCTTCTATCCTGCACCTTGATAAACCTACTTATTAGTTATAATAGCTTTTTTGGTGTGTGGATTCTGTTGCATTTTCTACATAGGTGGGCATATCATCAGCATATAAAGATAGGTTTTTTTTCCTTTACATCTGGATGCCTTTTGTTTCATTTTCTTGCCTAATCCCCTGGCTGGAACCTCCAATGGAATGTTGATTAGAAGTGGTTCAAGTGGACATTCTTGCCTTGCTGGTGATCTTAGATGGGGAAGCTTCCCATCTCTCACCATTGAGTGTGATGCTAGCTGTGAGATGCCCTTCTCAAGTTGAGGAAGTTCCCTTCTATTCTTAGTTTACTGAGAATGTCTTAAATTGGGGATGGATGTCGGATTTTGTCAAATGCTTTTTCTGTGTCTTTTGAGATGATCACATGGTTTTTCTCTTTTAGTCTGTTAATACAGTTAATTACATTGCTTGATTTTCAAATGTCGACTAACCCTGCACTCTTAGGTTGAGCCTCATTGGCCTTTTAATATACTGTCAAATTAGCTCTGCTAAAATTTTGTTTAGGATTATGGTATCTGTATTCAGGAGGGATACTGGTCTGTAGTTTTCATTTATTGTATTTAATTTATCTGGTTTTGGTATCAGGGCCCCAAAGGTGAGCTGGGAAGTATTTCCTTCTCTTCAGTCTTTTACAAGAGTTTGTACAGAATTAGTATTATTTCTTCTAAATGTTTGGTAGAATCACCAGTGAAGCTATCTGAGCTGTGAGTGTTCTTTGTGGGAAACTTTTACCTGCCAATTCAATTTCTTTAATAAATATAGGACTATTCAGGTTATCTCTATCTTTTTGCTTGAGCTCTGACAATTTGTATCTTCAAGGAATTTGTCCATTCCTTGACAATAAGTTGTCAAACTTATTGACATAAAGTTGTTCATAATATTCTTTTGTTATCCTTTTTTAAAAAATATGACAGCTTCATTGGGATGTAATATACATACTGTACAATTTGCCTTTTATTTTTTATTTTTTAAAATAAAGAGAGAGAGATAGAGAGAGAGAGAGAAATCCAAGCAGGCTCCACACTGTCAGCACAGAGCCCAATGCAGAGCTTGATCTTACGAACCATAAGGTCATGACCTGAGGGGAAATGAAGAGTCAGACACTTAACCAACTGAGCCACCGAGACGCCCCCAATTCATCTATTTAAAGTGTACAAAATGATGGCTTTTTATACCATTGTACACAGAGTTTTACAGCCATCAGCACATAAATTTTAGAATATTTTAATCATACCCCCCAAAAAAACCTCCACATTTCTTAGCAGCTACTCCCCCGTTCCCCCACCCACTCCCCTACCCTCAGCCCTAGGCAGTCATTAATCTACTTCCTATCTCTATAGATTTGCTTATTCTGGACATTTCATATAGTTGGAATCATATAATATGTGGTCTTTTGTGATCAGCTTTTCTCACTTAGCTTCATGTTTCCAAGGTTCATACAAGCTGTAGCATGTAAGAGTACTTCATCTTCATCCCTTTTCATTGCCAAATGGTATTCCGTTGTATTTATTCACATTTTATCTATTCACTCATCAATTTATGGCCATTTAGCATATGGTGTCCAATTTATGTTATCCTCTTTTTGGCCGTTACAAATAAAGCTGCTATGAACATTGTGTACAAGTTATATTTTCATTTTTCTTGAGTATCTACCTAGAAGTGAAATCACTAGTTTATGTGACCTATGTTTAATCTTTAAAAAAACTACCAGGATGTTTTCCAAAGCACCCATACCATTCTACATTTCTACAGTAGGGCATGAGGTTCCAGCTTTTCCAGATACTCACCAACATTTGTTATTGTCTTTTTATTTTTTAAGTTCATTTATTTATTTTGAAAAAGACAGAGACAGCTCGAGTGGGGGAGGAGCAGAGAGAGAGAGGCAGAGAGAGAATCTCAAGCAGGCTCCCCGCTGCCAGCACAAAGCCTGAGGCGGGGCTTGAACTCATGAACTGTGAGATCATGACCTGAGCCGAAACAAAGAGACACTTAACCAACTGAGCCACCCAGGCACTCCTGTTATTGTCTTTTTTTTAATGAGGTTTTAAATTTTAATTCCAGTATGGCTAACATACAGTGTTCTATTAGTTTCATGTGTACAATATAGTGATTCAACAGTTCTATACATTACTCAGTGTTTCTCATGATAAGTGTACTCTTCATCCCCATCACATATTTCACCCATCCCCCCCGCCCACCTCCATTCTGTTTGTTCTCTGTAGTTAAGAGTCTGTTTCTTGGTTTATCTCTCTCTCCTTCCCCCACCTCTCTGGCTTGTTTGTTTTGTTTCTTAAATTCCACCTATGAGTAAAATCATATGGTATTTGTCTTTCTCTGACTTATTTATTTCACTTAGTATTACACTCTCTAGCTCCATTCATGTCATTGCAAATGGCAAGATTTCATTCCTTTAATAGCTGAATAATATTCCATTGTGTGTGTGTGTGTGTGTGTGTGCGCGCGCGCGTGCCCACGCACGCCACCACATCTGCTTTATCCATTCATCTATCAATGGGCACTTGGGCAGCTTCCATAATTTGGCTATTGTAAATAATGCTGCAATAAACATAGGGGTGCATGTATTCCTCTGAATGAGTGTTTTTGTATTTTGGCGGTACATACCCAGTAGTGTGATTACTGGACCATAGAGTAGTTCTATTTTTAACTTTTTGAGGAACTCCATACTGTTTTCTACAGGAGCTGCACCAGTTTGCATTCCCACCAACAGTATAAGAATATTTCCCTTTCTCCACATCCTTTCCAACACCTATTGTTTCTTGTGTAGTTGATTTTAGCCATTCTGACAGGTATGAGGTGATATCTCATTGTAGTTTTGATATGCCATCAGTGATATCGAGCATCTTTTCATGTGTCTGTTTGCCAGCTATGTGTCTTCTTTGCAGTAATGTCCATTCATGTCTTCTGCCCATTTTTTTAATTGGATTTTTTGTTTTTTGGGTGTTGAGTTTGATAAGTTCTTTATATATTTTGGGTACTAACCCTTTATCAGATATGTCATTTGCAAATGTCTTCTCCCATTCCATAGGTTCCCATTTGGTTTTGTTGATTGTTTCTTTCACTGTGCAGAAGCTTTTTATTTTGATGGAGTCCCAATAGTTTATTTTTCTTTTATTTCCCTGCATTAGGAGTATTACTGTCTGTCTTTTTAATTGTAGTCATCCTAGTGGATGTGAGGTAGTATCTCATTTTGGCTTTGATTTGCGTTACCCTGATGGCTAATGATGTTGAACATCTTTTTGTGTGTTTATTGACCATTTGTATATCTTCTTTTGAGACATTCATTCAAATTCATTCAAATCCTTTGCCAATTTTTTAATTGAGTTGTAAGAGTTCTTTATATATTTTGAATGCAAATCTGTTATCAGATATGTGATTGCATATATTATTCCATTCTGTGATTTGCCTTTGCACATTTTTGATAGTATCCTTTATCGCACAAAAATAGTGTCCTGTTATATTCTTTTAATTTTGATGAAGCTCAACTTCTCTATTTTTTTTTCTTTTGGTGCACATGCTTTTTGTTTCATATCTAAGAAACCATTGCCTAATTCAAGTCTTTAAGATTTACACCTGTTTTAATCTAGAGGTTTATAGTTTTAGCTCTTACATTTAGGTCACTGACCCATTTTGAGTAATTTTTTGCACATGGTATGAAGTAGTGGTCCATCTTTATTCTTTTGCATGTGGATATTCAGTTGTGCTATCGCCTTTTGCTGAAAAGGCAATTCTTTCCTCATTGAATGGTCTTGGCATCCTTGCTAAAAATTAACTGACCATAAATGTAAGGGTTATTCTTCTGAACTCCCCATTCTGTTCTATTGAACTATCCTGACAATACCACACTGAATTGAGTACTGTACCTTTGCAGTGAATTTTATTCTTCTTCTATTATCTGTATAATCTGTAGTGATGTCACCTATCTCATTCCTGATATTGGTAATTTTTATCTTCTCTTTTTTATTTAAAAAAATTTTGGGGGGGGGCACCTAGGTGGCTCAGTCGGTCGGGTGTCCAACTTTGGCTCAGGTCACGATCTCACGGTCCATGAGTTCAAGCCCTGGGTCGAGCTCTGTGCTGACATCTCAGAGCCTGGAGCCTGCTTCAGATTTTGTGTGTGTCTCTCTCTCCTGCTCTCCTGTTCATGCTCTGTCTCCCTCTCTCAACAATAAATAAAAACATTTAAAATAAAAATAAAAAATAAAAAAATAAAAAATTCACTTCAGTAATATAGGCATTTGGGGACTAAATACTGCTTTAGCAGCAAATTTTATGTTGTCACGTTTCTATTTTTTTTCAATTAATATTTTCTGATTTCCCTTTTGATTTTTCTTTGACCCATGAATTATTTAGAAGTATGTTAATGCACTTTCAAATATTTGGGGATATTCCTCAGAGTTTTCTGTTATTGATTTTTATTTTAATTTCATTGTGATCATATTTTTTATGAATTAAATCTTTTATAATGTATTGAGACTTATTTAATGGCCCCAGAATATGGTCTCTTTTGATAAATATTCCATAAAAGAGTATGTATTTTGCTATTATTGCATAGAGTATTCTATAAATGTCACTTAGGTCAATTTGGTCACAGTGTTGTTCAAATCTTCTGTATCCTTGGGGTGCCTGGGTGGCTCAGTCGGTTAAGTGTCTGACTTCGGCTCAGGTCATGATCTTGCGGTTCACTAGTTCAAGCCCCACATCTGGCTCTATGCTGACAGCTCAGAGCCTGGAACCTGCTTCAGATTCTGTGTCTCTGTCTCTCTCTGCCTCTTCCGTGCTTGCACTCTCTCTCTCTCAAAATAAATAAACATTAAAAAAATTTATTTTAAATCTTCTGTATCCTTAATTTATTTTCTGTTTAGT
This sequence comes from Cryptoprocta ferox, assembly GCA_028646485.1. NCBI lineage: Eukaryota > Metazoa > Chordata > Mammalia > Carnivora > Eupleridae > Cryptoprocta > Cryptoprocta ferox. The sequence goes on along the minus strand of CM053576.1, from coordinate 21,657,597 downwards.
TGTTCTATCAGTTATTAAGAGAGGGGTATAGAAATCTCTGACTATAATTGGAGATTTGTCTATTCTCCTTGCATTTTTTTAAACAAATTTTTTTTTATGTTTTTATTTATTTTTGAGAGAGAAAGAGAGAGACAGCGTGAGCAGGGGAGGGTCAGAGAGAGAGGGAGACACAGAATCTGAAGACAGGCTCCAGGCTCTGAGCTAGCTGTCAGCACAGAGCCTGACGCGGGGCTCGAACCCACGAACTGTGAGATCATGACCTGAGCCGAAGTCAGACGCTTAACTGACTGAGCCACCCAGGCACCCCACCTCCTTGCATTTTTATCACTTTCGTTTCATGTATTTTGAAGCTTTAATATTAAACGCATAAATATTTGAGACTTTTGTCCCTCATGATGATTGACCTCTTTATCATTATGAAATGACTTTCTTTACTGCCCAACCCCACCTTTTCTGATGTTACTCCAGTTTTCTTTTGATCAGTGTCAAATGGTACATATTTTTCTTTTCTTTTACTTTTAACTCATTTGTGTTTTTATATTTGAAGTGCATTTTTTATAAGCAACATATAATTGGGTCTGTTTTTTAAACCAGTCTGAAAATATCTGTCCTTTAGTTGGGCTATTTAGATCATTTATATTTAATGTGACTGTTAATGCAATTAGGTTTAAATCTTTTATCTTGTCATTTGTTTTCTCTTTGTCCTGTCTGTCCTTTTCTTCTTTTTCTGCTTTCTTTAGGACTAGGTAAATGTTTTTATCTCTTTTTCCCTTGTTGATTATTAGCTATAACTTTTTTTAATTTTAGCAATGATACATGGTTTATAGTATACATCTTTAACTTATCACAGTCTATTTTAAATGATATTACATCACTTATTGATAGCATAAGCATGTTACATTTTGTGCTATTATTATTATGCATTTTACTTTTACATATGTTATAAACTCAATGCTATTTTTGCCTAAATTATTATCTTTTAAAGAGATTTAAATGGTGAGAAAAATAATCCTATATATTAATCCATGTTGTTACCATTTCCAGGGGTCTTCATTCCATTTTATAGATCTGTATTTCTCTCTGATATCATTTTCCTTTAGCCTGAAGAATTTTAACATTTCTTATAGTGTGGGTCTGCTGGTGGTGAGTTCTTTCAGCTTTTCTATGTTTGGAAAAGTCTTTATTTTAACCTTCATTTTTAAAAGTTATATTTGCTGGACACAGAATTATAAATTGATGGATTTTTGTGTTCAGTACTTCAAAGATGTTGTCTTCTTGCTTGCATTGTTTTTGACAAGAAATTTTCTGTCATTCTTATCTTTGTCCCTCAGTATGTAACATCTTTTTTTTTAACTGACTGGTTTTAAGATTTTCTTTTTATCACTGGTTTGAACAACTTGGTTATGATTTACCTTAGTGTAGTTTTCTTCGTATTTCTTATCCTTGGATTCATTGAATTTCTTGAATCTTAAGGTTTATAATTTAAATTTTTTGCACAGCAGACTGAAACTCAGGGATAGAAGAACTGTCAGGGCCAAAAGCTTGGTGGAGGCTACTCCTGACTCAGTTTTCCTATCTGTCAAGTAGGCCAAGGGATACCTGCATTCTAGGACATACTATTTTCCAGGTAAGACTTACTTCTAAGGTCAAAGTACTCAGTAACACAGTGACCAAGGTGTCAGGTGGCTGGGTATGGCCCTTAACTTGATGGCTCGGCTTCTCCTAGGTATCTCGTCCTGTGCTGAGACATGGGGCTGCAGGCCCTGAGCAGCTGGGCCCTAGATACACACAAAGACTAAAAACACACAGTGAAATTGTACATCTTATTTGTGTATCAGACTGACAAAACAGTGATGGTACATCTTATTTGTGTATCAGACTGACAGGTTTAAAAAGGTAGAATTCAATATGGACAAGTGTATGGGTAATAGAACTCCTTAGACTCTTTGGCAAGGGTGTAAATTGGCACTCCCCCTCCTTTTTAGGGCAGGTTAGTACAGAATTATCCCAAAGCTTAGAATTTTGCATATGCTTAATGTGGCAATTCCAGCTCTAGGAGGTTATCATAAGAAAACAGTTCAGATTATTGGAGCCAAAACATGTGAGTTCAAACTTGGCTGTACCAGCGACCAGCTCTGTGACCTCAGACAAGAGACTTTACCTCTCTGAATCTCTGTTTGCTTATCTGTAAATAGGAATTTTTATCTATGTATGTATGTATCTATCTATCTATCTCTATATCTATAGTAGTGAGGGTGAAATGAGATAATTTCACGAGATAATTTGTGCAAGATACTTAGCACAGGGCCAAGCACAGAGCAAATCTTATGCTGCTGGTGGCTGTCTTGATGGTGATTATATATAGAAAATAAAGACTACAGGACATGCATCAAAATATTAAAAGTGGTCATCTCTGGGAGGAGAATAATTTTATTTTCCAAATGCCTATTTTCTTCCTGTTTCCTACAGTAAACATATATTGCTTTGTAATAAGGAACAAATGATGACAGTTAAAACACAGTGTGTGTTCGTGTGCCTGGGTGGCTCAGTCAGTTAAGTGTCCAACTCTAGATTTTGGCCCAGGTTGTGATCTCACAGTTTGTGGTTTCAAGCCCTGAGTCAGGCTCTGCGCTGATGGCACGGAACCTGCTTGGGATTCTCTCTCCCTCTGCCCCTCCCCTGCTTGCACACTCATGTACGCTCTCTGTCTCTCTCTGATGATAAATACACTTTTAAAAAATGCCCCTAAGAAACACACACATTGTGTGTTATTCTTGCAAAGCCGACCTTTGAAGGCAGTGAGAGCCCAGTGGGCCAGGCCAGATGTGCAGGCAGCAGTCAGGAGAAGGTGACCTGGTGACTGGTCCCCCACCCCTAAGGCCAGAGCCTGGGTTGGAATCCAGATGGAGACCATGGAGGGAGGTGGTGGAGAATATAGATCAGAAGGCCAGACCCACTTACTCACCATGTGACCTTAGCCAAGCATCTTCACCTCTGTGCTTCAGATTCTTCATCTGTATAATGGGTGTGTAGTATGCTCTACTTCATAGGGCTGTTTAGGCTTTAGTGACTTCTTAGTTCTTAGTGAACAGTGTCCAGCAGACAGTAAATGTTATCTGTTGTTACTGTTATCATCACTAGTATTGTTGTATTATTATAATATATTATCACATATGTCATGTTACAATATATGTTATGTTATTACTAGTATTATTATGTTATTTTATTATTATTATTGCCTCCAGTGCAGGTGGTGAGGAGAGGGGACTGGCCGGGCTAAAGCGGGCTCCATCCCCCTCACAAGTTGAGGCATGATGTGAGAGAGACATCTCAACCCTGCTGTGGTCTCTTGGGCAGACCACCCCATCTCTCTGGGCCTCAGACACCCCTCTTCACCCGTAAGGACAGTAATTTATTCTTCTACCTTGTGAAGAATCAGTGGGTCCCCATGTCCAGTGCCACAACGCCAAAGGCACCTAATATTTGTTTCCTTCTCTTTGTGGATGACCTGTGGCATCAGGGTGCAAGAAAAAGAGTGGGAGAGGCCATGTGGCCAGGCCAGGTGGGGACCAGGCACCTCAGCCACCCAAAGACATCCCCTGAAGCTCCAACTGCCTCTCCTCCAGCTCTCTGACGGTTGTGACAGGAACAGGAATGACATGAGAACATTAATCTGCCTCATTAACTCACTTTGTTCCAGAATTGTAGCAATTAGACCTGCAGTCTGGGCAGCATTAGGCGCTGGGCAGGGGTCACCCAGACTGCTGGCCCCCTGCCTGCCCAACCACTGCCAGCACTCGCTCTGTCCCTGGGGAGAGGGGCCAGAGAAGGGGGTTTCTCTGGCAGCAGATCTCCTTGGCTTCTATTCACTTATTCACTCACACTCATTCAATGGATGTTTACTGGGAACGTGCTATGTGTCAAGGAGACTGTCTGCTGTGTTTAGATGTGGCTGGAAGAGTAGGGGGCAAGTAGCAGGAGATTAGGTCATAGAAATAAGAGGGGCATGCAGCTGTAGGAAGGACTTGCCCTTGGAGAGTCATTGGAGAACTTGGAGCGAGGAGGTGATGTGATCATATTTGCATTTCATGAGACTTTCCATAAGGAAAGGGGCACAATGAGGAGGCGGGGCCGGTCATCATCAAGGGGAGACATTGAGGAGTGTGGTTGGCTTGAGGATGAGGCATGAATCAGGGGCTGGACAAGGCAAAGGGTTCATATCTTTCTTCCTTCATCTTCTTCAATAAGAAGCGGACTGTCTCTCCTGACAGCCCGCAGGCTTTCCCCTGACTGTGCACCTTCCCCACCGCCTCCTCTCCACTCAGCCAGGTCTGGGCTAGAGGGAGGGGCCAAAGCTGACATAATCATGAAACTCAAGAACTGAAATTTGTTTTGTGTATTAGTATTGATGAAAGGTTTATATCTTAGCTTATTTCATCCACATAGCACCCATGATAGGTAAACAGAATTCTTTCTATTTTACTGATGAGGAAATTGAGGCACAAAGAGGTGACATTTATTTTTTATTTATTTATTTACTTATTTATTTGCCCAAGGACACAGAGCTAGTGGCAGACAGAGCAAGGATTTGAACCCAGGTCATTTAGATTGCCAAACCCATATTTCTCTATTACTAACTGCCCCACAGTCCCTCCCAGCCCTGGGGTTCCATGAAAAAAGCACCAGTAAGTATTGGGTTGACTACTATGTACCAGGTACCATATTGGATGCATCACTTTGCATCATCTGTCCCTGGCAGCCCCAAGAGGTAGTGGCCCCATTTCACAGGAGAGAAAACGAAGGCTCAGAGGAGAATGGAATTGCCCAAGGTCAGAGGTAGGTTGCCTGGGCTCCAGTCTCTCCAAGTCCTTTTCCACCCCAGCCCCCCACCAGTCAAGGCCCCTTATGACCTCAATTTCCCAAGGTAAAGCAGCTTGTTAGCATCTCAAAGAGCCCTCTCTGCCTGCTATGTATATTCATGGAGGTTCAAAAAGGAAGCTCCAGACAGGAGACTCTTTCTTCCCTTCCAAGAGCAAATTCTCACCCTCTCAGATGCAGGAAATGTAGTCTGGCTGGAAAAAGACTTAATTTCTTTTTCTTTTTCACTGGTTAGTAAAAGAAAGCTGCTACCTCCCACTCTGACTGAACATGGCTGGTTCAGACTCTGCCTGGTTGGTTGGGGAAGGTGGGGGGGCTTCTGAGCTGCTGACCGTGCGGCACCCTCCGAGGCCATCTGGCCTCACTTTGGAGCCAGAGAGAGCAGGAGGTGAGTTCAGAGAGGGCCTGGGCATCAGGCACCCTACTCACTCTGCTTCGAATGACCCCTGTAAATGCAGCTCTTATCCTTGCATTTGTGTATGTTTGAAAATTTTCATAATATGGAGTTAATAAAGGAGTTTCTAAAAAAAAAACACTAAAAAAATCCCTCCAAAAACAAACAAAAAACAAAACAAAAAACACTGTACTGGCTGGTGTCTTTGGAGTGAGAGCCATCCCCTTACGGTCGTGGAATCCCAAACCTTCATAGTCAGGCTTCTCTGGTGCTGTGGCCGCAGGAAACGTCTGTTCTCTGCTCCCCGAGCTCCTTACTCCACCCTTAGCTGTGCTTTCTCCTCGGGCCTCCTGAATTCCTGCTCATTACTCAGGAGTTAAGTCCAATGTCACCTCCTCCTGGAAGCCTTCCCTGATAGTCACACCTGTCTCTCTCAGAGCCCCTTGTCCACCAGTGCACAAACAATGCTTTGGGTACTATGCCCTGTCCTTTACCCAGGGTATGGTTTTGATTCCTTGTGGTTCCATAGAAGGCAGGCTTATTCCATATGTTCATGAGGAAACTGAGGCTCAAAGAGGGGAGGTCACTTGGCCAAAGTGGACAGTGGGATGAGGATTAGAATGAGTATATGGCTGTATCTTCCAGCCCCCAAAACTGCTCCCCTATCTCTGCCCTGCACATGACGTGGCGCTTTGTAGCACAGGTCTTTCCGACAGCGTCTCCCCTGCTGGCCTGGAACCCACCCCCACTCCCCCCAACTCGAGGATGGATCCTGTGTACCCAGCTCAGGAGTTGACACTGAGGGGCCGCTGACAGGTGTTTGTCAAATGGGAGAAACCTAGATCTGAAATCCTGGAGACCATTTCCCCACTTGGGGTCCCTGCCATTATGAAGTGAAGATAAAGGCTTGGAAGTGTCATAGAACCTTCCTGCAGAGGCCTTGGGAGCAGGAAACCCAGGGAGGCTGGAAAGCCACTGTCCCTATCTGCCCACGGATATGACCAGATATTTGGGGAGCAATGGCTGCATGGACTACAGGGAGGCAGGGCAGGGCTCCATGGACAACAGAGAGGTTATGTTTGCTGAATGGTTCAGCAAGCATTGGTTGAGCACTTACTGTGTTCTAGGTACAGTGCTAGGTACTGAGGACACAGCTGTTAGCAGGCCAGACCCCGGGGTGCTTTCTCACGCTCTCCTAAGAGGAGCAGAGGGTGAACAAACATGAAAGTGATAAAAATGCTACATGTGGAAAAGAATGGAGGGGCCTGGGGGGGTAGTGTCAGAGGCTTTGGGAAGTGTTATTGAGGCTAACCCTCAGGGAGATGGGCTGCGGGGTCTCTCTGGCAGATGGCAAAGGCCCTGAGGTGGAGAAAGTCTGGGCTTACTAGGGAACAAGTGAGATGGGGGAGTCACCCAAGGGCCAGGGGGAGGGGAGCATGCCAGAGGGGGTGGGGAGCCATGGGCAAGATCTGAGCCTGGTGGCAGAGGATTTACAGAGCAGTTTGCAGGGATCCAGATGATCGCGGAGACCTGGTGTAGGAGGCTGGCTCAGTTCTCAGGGGAGACGGAGGAAGACCCAGTCAGGACAGGTGCTGGGGACGTGGAGGTGACAGGCCAATTAGATTTTAGCAGGCAGGGCCCTTTGGCTTTCATGCCAGGCTGAGTGAGGGAGAGGAGGGAGGGCTGGCTGAGCCACGGAGGTGGGGGACACTGGCTCTGATACCAGGGGAGCAGAAGGACGTGGGGGAGGGGACTAGGGCACAGAGCCAAAGCCCTCCTCATGAGGATCACCCGAGTGGCCTAGGGGAGGCTGGGTCCCTGGCACAGGGTGGTCCCTTTCTCTGAAGCCAGTTCCTCTCAGCCAGTGTCTGGGACTGACGTGTCTATTGGAGGTGAAAATCATGCCTCCTGCCTGCACCCCAAATCGCCCCCTGGGGGTGGCAGAACGCCAGGTGCCCATTTTAATTCTCCGACAGTCGTACTGTTTTATTGTTCCTATTTGGGGTTTTATTATTATTGCTGCTAATGGTTTGAAAAGGCCTTTTAATTAAAGCTGCAGGTTGGAGCTGGTGCCTGAGCCCCTGGGGTGGGTGGGAGGAAGCCTTGCTGAGTGCTTACTCCATTCCTTATGGAGCTTGGAGGGAGCTTGTGTGCTGGGGCCTGGGGCCCCTTCCGAAGGGAGACTAGGGCACGAGGCCCTGCCACTGAGATGGTGGCAGCGTCTACTGTTGGGCCTCAGCCCTCCTCCTGTGATGCAACCAGAGGATGTTTCCAGAACAGGTCACATGGCATTAATTTCCCATTTAAAACCTTCCATGGCTCCCCAGTGCCCTTTCCTGCAAGAGGCTGTGGGCCTGGTGGTATAGAGCTTATGGGACACATCTGGGTTTGAGTCTTGTTTTTGCTGTTTACTCGCATCAGGGCCTTGGGCAAGTTGCTTAATGGCCCATAGCCTCAGTTTGCTCATCTGTAAAATGGGAAGGCCGAGTCCTTGCCTCATAGGGTTGTTAAGAGGAATAAAGAGAAGATCCAAGCATCTGGCCCATATTGAACACTCACTCCATAAATGGAGGTAATGTTGTTGTGGCTACCAAGATTGTGAGGATCCAGGGAGGATCACACAGCAGGTGCTCTGTGAACATTAGCTTCCTTTATCACCATTATCACTGTTCCCTCCCCTCTCCTTCTCTTGTCCCGGAACATGCTAGAGACTTGACCCACTCTTTACCTTTGCACATGCTGATTCTCCATCTGTGTTGCCTTCCTTCACCCTTGCCCACCTGGACGTCCTTCCAGATCCAGGTGTGGAGATGCCTCCCCTGGGAATCCTGCTCTCCCTCCTCCCTGGGACCTGGGTTCGCAGATCTCTCTGAGCATTCCCTCCTGCGTTTAATTGCTGATTGACTCCCAGGGGTTGCAAACTCAAGCACCTACAGGTCCCAGCAAATCAGGTCAAAGAGGATGTTGTGGAGGGAAGGCCTGTAGCCCTTTTGTAAGACTCTTGTTCCTGACAGCTGCTCTCATCCTGTGGCCAGGCTCCCCCCTGCCAGTTCCTTTTGGAGGGTTTGCCCATCCAGTCCATGTTTATTGAACATCTGTTGTGTGTTGCCCTGAGCTACAGGGCACTGCCTCCGTTTTCATCTTAATAACCACCTATGACATCTTTCTGTGCCCATCTGACTGATAAAAGACAACAGCTACAGACCTGAAGCTTCTCACCCCCCAAGGTCACCAGGGTGACAACTGTTGGTGCCCCATACTGTGCTTGCTCCCTGGACCAATGTTGGCAGCTCCATTAAACTCACATTTCTTCACAGGGCCTTTGCACTTGCTGTTCCTTCTGCCTGGAACTTTTTGTACCCAAATTCTTGCAGAATTTCCTCCCTCACTTCAGTCAGGCCTGAGTTCACATGTCACCTCCTCAAAGGGCCCCCGTCCCACCTGAGGCAAAATGAAGCCTCATGACAGTAGTCATACATACCCTGACATACTGTACATTTGTTTGCTTAATCTCCGTCTCTCCCACTGGCCTCCAGGGTCAGCAACCACGTTCGTTTTGCTCCCCTCTTATCTCCAGTCCCTAAAATGGTAGCTGGCATACAGTGCCACAGGTGTTGTGGCTGAGAGACTCCCCCGGTTTGCAGACTTTCTTGACATGTGGCATGTGGGTGGGACTGGGGGGAAGGGGTATTGGGGTCCAGCAATCCCAGGGACAGGGTAACTAGAGGTCCCTGCTCTGTGCTCAAGGAGCCTGTGTCTGCCATCAGTGTCTCCTGTTCCTCTGGTTTCTTTTGCTTCCTTGATGCGCTCCGACTTGACTGTGGCCTTGAGTCCAACCAGAACATCAGTCCATCTTTGCTCCTGCCTGGTGCAGAGATACCTCCTTCTTCCTGGGGCTGCTAGAACCAAGCAGCCGCCCCTCCCCCCACCCCCGCATGGGCTCCCCACCAGCACCTCACCTCTGTCTCTGCCCTCTCCCTGCTGTGCCCACACTGCTGCCTCCTCCTAACGGTTAATCCTTTAGATGCTTTTGGACTTGGGGGAGGTTGGGGAGCTGGGAAAATGGGGGAGAGGAGGAGGATGAGGCTCAAGCAGCAGCAGCATCTCCCCACTTCTAGTTAGGGAAGGCTAAACCCATTTTGCAAATTAAAAACTGAGACTCTGGAAAGTTCAGTTGCTTGCCCAGGAATAGAGCCCAAATTCAACCCCCGCATTATTCACATATCCCTAAGAGGTCATGCTTGTTCCAGCGCTGAGGGCAAAGCTAGAGCCCACAAAGTTTCAAGGGATACCGCCCACTTGCCCAAGAATTCATTCGAGTGACACGATTATGTGCAGGTGCCATCCTGTGTGTGGACAGGCAGTCGAGATTTGGGGCTTAGAGGACAAGCAGGCATCCTCCAAAAGTTGAGGAAGGAGGAAAGAAGTCAGGGTAAAAGCGAGGCATTAGCCACTCAGCACTGAACCGACGCCAGTGGGGAAGGTGGGTCAACAGCCTCCTTCAGAAGCAGAGCGTGCGTTCTGGGTAGATGGGATGTGAGGACATTACTTCTCTGGCATTTCCTGGCTCTGGGGTCCTAAGCAGTGAACAGAGTTATAATGATTTTACCTCCTGTCTGAAGGAGGAGCTTCCACACCCAGGCAGTTATCTTCCACACCCAGACTTACCTTCCCCACTGTGTCCCTTGGGCGGGCCCACAGGTAGCACCCACTCGTCCACCCTCTGTGCCCTTTCAGCCTTTCCCAGTGGAGGCCTAGGCTCATTACCTGCTGCCTGGGCTAAGAGTGGGGGGAGCCAGTGACCCTGTCGGACATCCAGAGGCCCTTACCTTGCTCAGTCTCCCTTCATCCCCATCCCTAGCCCCAGAGAGAATGGGGATTTGCCCATTCCAGGGTGAGGAAGCTGAGGCCCCAAGAGGGAGGGGCTTGGCCAGCTTAAGTTCCTGTGCTGGCTCTGTGGCCTGCACGGTGCCTGCACTGCACCGTCTGGACTTCATCCTCCTTGACTGTCCAGGAAGGGGGCGAGTCAGAGGAACAAGGAGGTAGCTTCTTAAATTGTGATGTGCTGGACACGAGTGGGAAGCATTGTCTGCTCAGAACTGGGTGCTGGTGGGGAATCAGCCTTGAATGCAAGGAGGGAGGGGCCGTCCAGAGAGGCCCATCTGCAGTCTGCTGGAACAACAGTCAAAAACACCAATCATTCATTTAATAAACATGTATAGAGCACTACCTGTGTGCAAAGCCCTGTCCAGACCATCTCTGCCTTCAGGGAGACAGTCCAGTGGGGGAGACAGTCATCAAATGACCACAAAAATAAATAAATCCAACCATCCAATAAAGTGGAGAGTCCCAACCTAGTGGGTGTTTGGGAGGTCATCCCTGGGGGAGTATCACTTAAGCTAAGCTCTGAAGAATGAGTTACAGTTGCCCAGGTGAGGAGGGAGGGAAGGGAATCGTGGGCAGCAGGAGCAGTATGGCAATGGTACAGGAGGGAGCAGGGAGCGGGGCTAGTCTGAAGACCTGGGAGGAGCCTGGGAGGCTGGCCCAAGGTGAGCCAGAGAGAAGGGGGCAGGGTGGGGTGGGAGGGGGCAGCCTATGGCAGCAACAGAGCTGGAGGCTAGAGCAGGGAAGACAGAGGAACCAGTAGTAGCCAGTGGTTCCTGATTAGCATATTCATAGTTGTGGCAACCTTCATGAATATGTTAATCTACCCCAGGAGGGGTGGTGTCTTCCCTTGGTGGTAGAGGAAAGCCTAGATTCCCAACGTCCTCTCCTTCTGGGAATGGAACCCCAAGTAGGAGTGGGGTGGGGCATCCCTCATGTCCCCAATGTCAGCTCCTCCCTCCTCCTGGCTGGCTGCCAGTCCCTGCACACTCTCCCTCTCTCAGGAAATTCTGGCTGTTCAGGAAGTGGGGATGGTACAGAAGAGGGGTGTCCTGCAACACCCACACACGCATTGAGGGCTGGGCTCCATCTTGTGATTCGCCTGCACGTGGCTGGCTTCACAGGAGCAGAGGCATCGTGAGCAGGACTTCAGTGACTCACCCTTCCAGGAGCACATGGTGGGGATGGGGAGACTCGGGGAGGAAGCCACCAGGGGTTCCCTACAATCTCTAGCCCCATGTCCAGACTCCTTGGACATGTGCCTCCAACTTAGGTCAGGGGTCTCCACTAGTCTCAGGACTCTGTGGTCTCTGTGGACAATAAAGTGGCCACACTAGATCAGAGGTGTTGGCTGTGCCTACATCCCACGGGGCCCCATTGGTGAGTCCCCACGGGGCAGGGCTGAGAAATGTGAGAAGTGGTGGGGAGAAGCGGCTTCTCAGGTGGTCTTCCCAGCTAGGCCTGGCCCCTCAGGGTGCTGTCAGGAGGCTGGATCCATGAGAGGGGTCAGGAGCCAAAGTGCTTCATGCAGGTGCTGAGATTCAGCGGGTGGAAGGGGGTGGCATAATTAGCTCTTACAGAAGTAGTGAGTCAGGCACCACTGGTAGCTTTGAGTCAGCTCTAGGGGGTGAAGGGGAAGGGGACAAGGCCAAGGTCACATGTGAGCAGTTTGGGCCAAGCCTCCCTGAGCACACACACCCCCACTGCTCCCCCCAGGCTTCTCCTAGAGCAAAGAGGCCTGTTCTAGTGGTAGCTCTGGGGATCCTGGAATCCCTTCCATGCCCTCTTGCATAGAGTGAAACTCAGGCCCAGAGAGGGAACACACTCCCCTTGCTCAGTCCTCTCTGCCTACACAGCTCTTTTTTCAGGTCCTTGAATACTATGCCAAGCCGCTCCCTACCTAGGGGGTCTTGTTTGACTATCCCCTCTGCCCACAGCATCTCCTGGCTCTCATCTATCGAGGCTCTTAGCTTGCTATCCTTTTTAGAGGGGGGACCTTCTGTGACCCTGTCTTGGCCCCCTACTTTTCTTAGTCCCAGGTCCTTGGGATATTTATCATGACTTATAATTATTTTACCAGCTTTGTCTCTCACCTTTGCTAGAAAGTAACCTCTGTGAACTCAGAGTCTACATCTGTCTTGTTCAGTGCTCTAACCCAGAACCTGGCATAGACGAACGATGACAGTAAAAACACCTGGCACTTACTGAGCATGTACTGTGTGCCAAGCACGATGCAACCACCTTCATAAGCCTTTGATCCCTCAGTAGCCCTTGGAGAGCAGCATGGTTTCCATCATTCCTGTTTTAGAGAAGAGGAAACAGAAGGCTCCTGCAGGGAAGAGGTGGATTTGATGAGGACATTTTGCCTAGAGCCTGCATGCATAGGCCACTTGGGCTCTCCTCTCTCTGTCTACTCTGACACACACAGTAGGTGCACACAGTAGGCACTTGGTAAATATTGGTTGGGTGGATAGATGGAAAGTCAGTCTTCTCCCATAGTCACTCAGACATTGAGTGGCTGTCACCCTAACTTTCGTCTTTGGGCATTTTAGATGCTGCTGGGGCATTGTCCTCAGCACCCAGTGGGCACCACGACAGCCTCCTGCCTTTCTGGAGCTGGCAGTACAGGCTCAGCTCCCCGGGGACACCTCATTCGATTTTCTCATTTCTTTGAGCAGATTGAAGAGAGGGAACAGAGGCAGCCTGTTGGACCCAGGATGTTGGGGATGAGAGGTTTAATTTCCCAGGAGTCCCTGGCAGCTGGAGCGGACCCCTGGGGTCAGGAGAGGGGGCTGTGACTATAGGCACAGCAGGCAGCTGGGGTTTTCCAGGCTGGGTGGCGGCTCAGTGTGCCACCCCAAGTCCTCTCCCTGGGCTGGGGTCTCCTCAGTGACAGGGGTAAAGATCAGAAGCCTCACATCCAAAGGCCTCCACATGCTTGCTGTGTCATCTTGGCTAAGTCACTACTCCTTTTAGACTCCTCTTTGATAAAGTGGGGTACAGGATGGCTTCTGTCTGTTTGCACACTTTGAGGGCCTGGGAAGCTGAAGGAGTAGCTCCAGAGGGAGTAATGGGAGTACCTGTTGACTGAATGCAGAGTGGGAGGGGAGGGGAGGTAGGTGGGTAGGGACCTGTCAGGATAAGGGTCTGTTAGGGTCTGGACACTTCAGCCTGGCAGGCACCCCAGTCTTGCAGACCAGGCCCAGCCTCTGCAAAGCTGCCTTGCAGCAGCCTCAGTACTGCCAATGTTGATTAATGACCACCAAATGCCTGGGCGCCAGCAGCCGCCCTGCTCCATGAAATCAGCTGTGATTTATGGGATTGGGGCCCTCAGAGAGCAACTGTCTGGGCTAGGAGAAGCCTCAGAAAAATGGGTCAGTGCAAGGCAGGGCTTGGAAGGAAGCAACCATGGCCAACTGGGAGGGTCTCAGAGACTGCCTCCTCTGCCCCACGGTCCTGGTGGGGAAACTGAGGTTCATGGAGGTAAAGTGACATGCCCAGGGCCACTCAGCTGAGGGACCCCTCAAGGTCAGGACTTGTCACTCTGTCACTTGCAGCTGGAGAGAGGCATACCCCAAGCTACCTGGCGCCACATCTTTTTCTCCAGTTGCTTGCCAGCAGAGGCTTCTCCCTCTAACTGGCAGCAGAAACCAAAGGCCAGAGCGATTGTGTGGTGCTGGGAAGTACTTTAGACTTCAGGGTGGCCAGGGAAGGCCTCTTGGAAGAGGTGACATGCTAAGCCCAAGAGATGAGAGGAACCAGTCAAGTGAATGCTGGGGGAGACCCAGCCAGGTGGGAGGGACCAGCAAGGCCATGAGCTAGGAGGTGAGACAGAGGTTGGTTTGTTTAGAGAAGAGTAAGGAGGACATGTGGCTGCTGGGGCTGAGTGAGAGGGCAAGGAGGGGGAATTGATGCTGGTGAAGGAAACAGGAGCTGATCAGACTCCATAAGGTTTTATGGGCCCTAGACAGGAGTTTGGCCTTTACCTAAGTGCACTGGGATGGCTCTGGTAGTGTGCAAGCAGCTCTGCTTTACGTTTTCCAAAGGTACTTCCCACCTCTATGTGAAAGAGAATTGAAGAGGCATGTGAGAAAAGGGGAGCCTGGGAAGGTGGCTGGTGTAGACTTTGGGGCAAAAGTGGCTAAGAAGGACCCAACTCTGGAGCTGGGATTTGTCCCTGGGATTTCTCCTTTAAGCTTCTCACCCACTGTGGGCAGTGACCAATTCTAATATCTCAAAACCCATTTCAATCCATGATCTGCTTGATGCCCTACACCAAGGCCCAGAAACCCCATTTCATAGAGGTAATACCACATCAGACCAACTTTCTCACTTGCTCAAGGTCACCCAGCTTAGAAGGAGCAGAGCTGGGATAGGAAGCCAATTTCTGGGTTCTACCACTCTTCAGTGCCTCACTTGCCCCTTGTCCCCACCAGACATCAAGACTGTACCTCCTCAAGGGAAAAAATTGGGGTTTTGAGGCTGCCAGGAGCCCCCTGTTGGACGGATATGAACCATCTCTGTGAGTGCGTGCGAGCGTGTGTGCACTCCCTGCAGCAGGAAATTTGGGACGGGAGCAGCTTGGGTGCATGTCTGGGTCTTCTTTTGCTAGGAAACCAGGCCAGAGCTAGAGGGGCCCCAGCAGCGCTGTCCTGGCCCCGCCCTCTCCCCTGCACTCAAATGCCTGCTGGCAAGGGCACTGGCAGGCACTGAGTGACTGCTAGCCTATGGCTGCAGCTGACACACATTTTCTCTGGGCCACTTCATGTCTCTCCCTTTGACAGAGGACCCTTCAGCAGAGCAGAGAGATCACCATGGAAGGAGCTGCCTGCTTGCAGTTCTAGCTGCTGTGTGCATGGGGGAGTCCTGTTCATCTTGCTGTGGGGAGCCTGGCTCAGAGCAGTAGGAAGAGATGTGCACTGGAGGTGTGTCCCTGGGTTTTCTGGGGATGTAAGTCAGGACTCTGATCCTAGTCCATAGTTTCCCCATCTGGACAGTGGGAGTGGAGTGGGATAGATTCAGTGGTTTGGAAGATTCACTTATCTGAATCTCTTCTCCCCACGTCACTAGCTGTATGATTTTGGGCAACTGAGCTCACCTCTTTGTGCCTCAGAATGTTCATGTGTACTCTTATCCCCATTTTAGTATGACTTTATAGGACTTCTGTGAGTAGAAGCAGGTAAAATTCTTGGAAGACCAGGCACACAGCAGGTACCCAATCACAGTTAGCCACTCAAAATAACAAATACACAATCTAATAGTAATAGCTAGCATTCATTGCTAGCATTCATTGGGCCTCTCCATGCACTATGTACTGCATCTGCATTCATGAGGTCAGTATGGTTACTGTCCCCATTTTACATTGAGAGAACTGAGGCACAGAGAGGCAAAGGCAAAGGGCTGGCCTGAAATTACACCACTGGGAAATATGGAGCCCAACTGGCCATAGTTCTCTGTCTATCCCTAGGTACTCATCTTCCTTTCTGAATTCCCAACCCCCAGCAAAACTGGCTCTTAGAAGTGTTTGCCAAGGGGGATCCAGTCTCAGGAGCCTTGCTGAGGTTTCAGCACCACGGACAGCACACTCAGTTGGCTGCCTGGCTGATGGGCTGACCTGAGGAGACTGGGCCTCGCTGTGCCTGGGGCCCTGGATGGCAGGTCCTTTTCAGGGGGGAGGAACCCTCCACCTCATCCTAACCATGTGGAGACAGCAGAGCTCTGGATGAGTTAGCAAAGCTAAGTGTTCATCCCTTCTACTGGCTAAGTGAGTCTGCTGGACCCAGAGGCTGTTCCTTCTGGGAGAGGAGGAGCCAACGCACCACTTCCAGATCCAGCATCACCATAGCCCCATTCTAGGTTGAGGTGTCACCATGACAATGGGTGGCAGATGCACTCCCAAGGACCCTGCTCCAAGAACTCCAGGCTGACTTGGTCTTGGGAAGCCCAAGAGCTGAGTTTGAAGGGTCCAGGGGTCACCACTGACTCTGCTCTCCTCCCAGTCCACTGTACAGAAGGGGGAACAAATGTCCAGAAAAAGGAAGCCTGAATCCCTAGGATGTGCCAGCAGGAAGTTCTTAGGGACCAGCTGGCCCCACTCTTCCATTATATAAATAAGAAAACTGAGGCAAAGGGATCATCCTCAGGGAGATCTGCAGTAGGTTCCCTTTCCCCCAGCAATTGTCTTCTGGAAGACACTTCTTTTCCTTCCTCATGTGTGCCATAATTTGAAAGTATGTGTTGTTTGTAAGTTTGGAGTCTCTTCCCTGCTTCCAGACAAACTGGGGACAGGTCATTTGTTCATGGCCATATCCCAGGGGTGGTGCACACTGAGGTGGTAGAGTGTGGACTGGAGGGCCAGCTGACCTGGCTTCAAATCCCAGCTCTTCCACTTACTGACTGTGAGACCTCAGGCAGCTCCCTTCTTCTCTCTGAGCCTGTTTCTTCATCTGTGAGATGGGGAGAATGATGGCACCTGCCCCATAGGGTTGTTTGAAGATTTACTCAGATGGTATGAGCACTGAGCCTTGAGCATGATGAGTTCCAAACAGTGTCAGTTGTTGTCTTTGTTACTGGTTGGTGGGTGCTTAATAAATGGCTGGCTCGGTTCGTAGAGCATGCAACTCTTGATCTCAGGGTTGTGTGTTCAAGCCCGATATTGGGTACGGAGTTTTCTTTTTAAAAAAAATCATAAATGATGAATAAATGAGCAGAATCTACCTGCCAGCCCCCACCATAAGGGCTTTCCTTTAGGATATCAGGGGCAGCTGCTTCCTAATCCTATTACATTTTTTTTTCATTCTAGTGGACATTTACTGCTCACCTGCTTTGTCAGGGGACCTTGAAATTTAGCATGCAAGGAAATCCCTTGGAGAGACTTGACAGTGCAAATTCCTGGCCCATTTAAGACCCCCCCAGATCCAAACCTCTCTGGACAAAGTCCATGGTTTGTATTGTTTTAGGGACTCCATGCTTGTTATCAGTGGTGGGAAGCTGTTGTGGCTGCCTTGAGGAGTTCAGTGATGAACTGCCCTGCAGCCAGGGGGCTGGCAGGCTGATGAGACTTCGGGCTTCACTCCACAGGCACTGGAAGCCTGAGCAAGATGCTGGGCCCAGAGGAGGAAGGGGCTATCTGGGCTACCCCAGAGAGGAGCTATCAGGGAAGGCCTCCTGGAGGTAGTGGTGTTTCAAGCAGTCCTTGAAGGGGGTGGGAGGATGTTGCCCAGCTGAGATTGACAGATGGTATCATGGATGTGGGGGAGCAGCACGCACAAGTGATGGAGGCAGGAAAAACAGGTTGTGCCTGGTGTGTGGTGTGGGATGAGCTAGTAGATGGTATATTCAGAAGAGTAGGTGGGGCTTATCTGGATTGCCAAGGGCCTCGAGTGTTATATCTTATACAAGCCCCTCTACTCCCTTTCTCTGTTTTCCTTCCATCACCCCAACATCTTAGGACTCATTTGTTTCACCCCCAACCCCAATCATCCCCCTCCTCAGCCCCATTGCTTTCCTACCCACCTCTGTCGTCCTAAAACTCATTCACACCCTGACCTTGAAATCTATTCCTTATGAAATGAGTCCATGTTGAAATCACAGTGGCTGAAAATGGGTTGGTTATTGTAGGGCTGGGGTCCAGGAGGTGAGGGGGTATATCTTGTAACTGGGGCTCCTATACCTTAGCCCAAGGCAGAGACTCCAGTGGTGAAAACTGAGGCTTGATCGAGAAACAGGGAAGAGGCTAGGGTGGCCGCAGCAGCTTTTCATGGGTCACAGTGAGGAGAGAAAGTGACGGTACATGTGAACTATCCTGTATTCATCTGCCACATCGTAGATGTTCAATAAATAATGTGCCTATGTCATGATTTTCCCAGGTCAGCTTTGGAATAATTATTAACAATTTCCTTTTCAATCTTTTAAGTGTCCTGATCTGGGTAATAAAGTATATGGTCATTGATCAATAAATAATAAGTATTTCTTGATAGCTAAATTCTCCAGCATGTTTTGGGAGAGCAGCATCCCCAGCATCCCCAGGAGATGGATTGCTTCCCCACAGCGACGTCCTCCCCACCCTAGCCCCACTTCCCTGTCCCTGGAGGAGCAACCCCACTGGGCACAGTGGTGCTCACACCAGCCCCTCATTGCCATGAGTTGTCAAGCAAGTCAGTTACCACATTTTCAACCTGTAGGTCCCAGGTGGCTGCGTGGAGGGGGTGCGTGGGGACAGGAAAGCAATCTGCACAGGGAGGCAGGAGGCTGGCATGTGCCAAGCCTGGTTTGTCCCCCTCCCTCAGCTTGACCTTGGACCTGGCTGACCCCATTACACTCTTGACACCGGTTTCTTGTGTGCTGGAAAGGCCATCCCCTCATGGATGTGGGGGCACAAATGAGGTATTGGATGAGTATCTCTGGAGGTTTGGGGAGGTGGGAGCAAGTGCTTGGGTCATGGTGAGGACAGTCCCTTCTGGGAAGGGTAGCAGGGATGTTCCTCTGTGATCTCATCCATCCTCCTGGACCTAGGGACATCCCCTCACCAAGCTAGCACCTGCACCACCCTGACCCTCCTGAGACTCGGAATACAGCTTCCTCAGATAACTGGATTCACAGGTGCCAGATAAAAATGTGTACCCTACTTTCCTGGTCTGTAAAATGGGCCTGGTGTTACTTATCTGTTATGTCTGTAGGGAGAATTAGATGACATGATGGCTGGCAAGGGGCTTACCCACTGTACCAGCAGGTGGGAAGGGGCGGGTGGTGACATCTCTTTGTCCCCGTAAACATCAACACAGGCCTCTGCATACAGTAGATGATTATTAAGTGCTTCCCCAAAGCAGAAGACAGAGAGGTGATGTGTGCTGAGGGCTTTTGTCTTCCCTTTGCAGAGGCCAGACGGGGACACATTCACTCACTGTCAACCCCTCCCACTTTAGGTGCGGGGCCTCTGCTGTCCCCAAAGGCCAGTCATGAGTGTGGGGGGGGGATGGGAAGGGGGAAAGCACTGTGTCTGCCAACAGGGTGCCACACTGCCTGTCACCTGGGAGCACCATGAGCCTCTAACCAGAACCCCTGAAGGCCTGAAGGGTCAAATGCCAGGCCAGGGCAGCTAGATTTGGGGGTGGGGCTCTGTGGGCCTAACAGATCTGTTTTCATCTCACCTCTAATGTATGTCAGGCTGGTTGTCTGACCTTGGGCAAGTCATTCTACTGCTTGGAGCTTCTGGTTCCTCCTCTGTAAAATGGGGATAACAGAAGAGAGCCCTCAGAGTTGGATGGACCTGATGGCCAGGCACAGAGGATGGGGTAGTAGCTGCCACTGCTCTTGGGATTGCTCCTCTGCATCCTGAGCCCACTGTTGGCAGGACCTAGCTGGCCACAGTAATGGTGCTGGAAATGGCAGACACCCCTCATGGCAGTGGTGCCAGGTATCATTCTTTCATTTGCTCAATAAATACTTATTGAGCACCTACTGCATCCCAGTCCCTGGGCTGGGAGCTATGGATATATCAGTAGGGAAAAGAGACAGTGTCTTCCTTCCTGGGCTTACTTTAGGGACGGGCTCATCCAAGCCAGCCAGTAAGTATGATGTACTGGAGTGTGTGGGGGTGGGGAGAAGGGAGAGGGGTGGGAGAAGGGTGATACATGCTATAAAGCAGGGAGAAGGGTTAGAGAATGATGGTAGGGTCAGATGGGGGGTTGGGGTTCAGGTCCAGGATAGCTTTTTAAAGAGGTGACATTTGACAGAGACCCCAAGGAAATAAGGAGGACACGAGCCATTGGATATCTAGGGAGTAGAAACAGCATGTGCAAAGGGCCTGGGATGCAAGTGGGTTGTGAGGGAAGAACCACTGGGAGGTCAGTGTGCAGGAAACACAGGGCTTGACCAGGAGAGTTGTGGAAGGTGAGGTCAAAGGGCCTGGAGGCAAGATGTGTAGGGCCTGTAAGCCAAGGCAAGACCTTTGGCTTTCACTCTGAGTGAGATGAGAGCCCCTGAGGGCTCTGAGCAGAGACGCTGCTTTGTGGAGACCAGGCTGAAGGGCTCAAGAGTAGAGGCAGGGAGGCCATGGGAGGCTGGGACCAGGCTGCAGAGGTGAGGGAGGCAAGGACTGGTTGAATTCTGTAAATATTTTGAATGTAGAGACAACCTGATGGGTTGAATATGGAGAGAGAGAGTAGGAAGGAGGGAGGGCTGAAGGGAGGGGAAAAGAGAGAGAGGGAGAAGGAGGAGGAAATTGGTGTTAAAATACACAAGGCTGAAAGAGTCACCTGTGTTGGCAGAAAGGGGACTGAGCCAGGGTTCCTCATGGTCACTTCAGGGAGCAACATTTGGGTGACTGGAAATGTGTCTGGTGAACTGGAAATCAGGATGTGGGTTGAATTATAAATTTAACATAAGGACATGAAGAAGAATAAAATCTTTTCTGTCATAAAAACCATTGGGAGGTCCACAAAAATAAACTGGGGAGTCAGGAGGCTCCGGTTCTGTGCTGGCCCCCCATGTCTGCTGTGTGGCCTTGCTTAAGCACCTACCCACTCTGGGCCTCTGATTCCTTTCGGAAGATCCTGACTCTGACTAATAAGTCAACATGTCCCATGCAGGTGCTGGGGCAGCTATGAGGCTGGGGGGTGGGGGACTGCAGTTATGGAGGATGGGGAGGAAGGGTGAGCTCAGAGCTGAGGGTGGGAAGAAAGCGGGCCCGAATAGCTGCTTTCCTGGAGGGGTTTGCAGACAGGGCAGCCACAGCTGAGAAATAAGAGGAAAGAAGAGGGGATTTGTGCAGAGCTCCCCCACCCCCAGCCCAAGGCAGGTCCTGCTGGGATGACTGAGAAGGGGGCGGCTCCTGGTAGCCGCACCCATGACCTCAGGCTGAGTCTTTGTTCCAGCAAAGTGGCTGAGCCAGCATCTGGGCTGAGCTGGGCTGCATTGCCTGCGTGCAGCTCCTCCAGGGCCCAGCATGGTAGAGGGGGCCCCTTCTGCCTTCTTCCCAACACCACGGCCTTTCCCTGCTGCTGACCTTTCTGGGGGCATTTTTTTTGTTTCCACTATAGAAGGCAGAAGTGTCTCCAGTAAGCACCTGCTCACAGAACTCAGTGTGTGGCAGCCACAAGGGGTCTAAGAGCTCATTGTACAGCTGGAGAAACTGAGGCCCTGTGTGGGAAAGTGACCTGCCCTGGCCACAAGAGCTGGGGCAGATCTGAGGCTGAAACCTAGGTCCACCACTTTGTTGTTCAGAATGCTCCCCCCGCTTCCTCAACCCTACCTGCCTCCTTTTTTGTTTTCCACACCCATTTGCCAAGCATCTGTGGGACAAAGGGGAAGCCTCTCCAAGCAGGCTGACCTGGGTGCCAGCCCCACTTCTGCCACTCATTTGCTGTGTGACCTTAGGTGAGCCACTCAACCTCTCTGAGTCTCATTCTTTTTGTCAGCCAGATGGATGTAATGATGACAACCTGTCAGGGCTGTGGGGAAGAACAACCTGAACACTGTGGAATTGGAAAAAATAGGAGGCCCTTTGACAGGTACCAATCTCATGCCCTCTGGGCTGATGGGCATCTGGGCTATCCAGTGGGAGGAGGAGGTGCCCAGAGCTTAAGTGCAGGTAATGCCAAGAGCATTCCCACTGGTATTTCACTCAAAGATACCACATAAAGCACACACAGATTTTTATCTCAGAGGGCCGGGACCCTCTGGGTGGGGTCTGGAGAAAAGACCAGAACACCAACACCTAGGAGACTAAGAGCCATCTCCCCAGTGTGAGTGGCAGTTCTCTGGGGCACAGCGGCACGGGCATCAGGCAGGCCGCCAGGTTCTAGGCGCGTGTGATGGAGCTTGGAATGGCTGCATGTGCTGCCACACTGACGTGTCTCCTCTTCCCAGCTACACCACCTATCAAGAGTGTAGACCAGTCCTCTGCCTCTGTTTACTCCTTAACCCACTGCTTCTGCCCCTCGTTTCCACAACACCCCAACCACCCTGCTCCCTCCATCGCCCCTCAGCTGAGCTTCTCGGGTTTTGCTGATGCTCACCCTGTGCAGCCTGGATCACATCGCACCCCTCTGTGGTCCTTGTTCTCACCGAAGCCCATGGGACCTCCCGTGGTTGGCCTGGTGGCCACTGCTCATGGGCACTGCGCCGCTGCTCCCCCGCCCCAGGCTCTGGACCAAGGCACTCTCCGAGGCACACTGGACCTGCCGCTGCTTCCATGCCCCTCTGAACACCCACAGCTCTGTTTCTGGCCTTTCCCCAGAGCTCTCCCTGGACATCACTGTGATGCCCTGGAATCCCCTCCTGCTCAGCTTGTCCAAATGACCTTGGCGCTTGCCCTCAGGCCTGCCCATGCCACTCTGTCCCCTGACAAGTGAGTGGCACCATGGTCCTCTGTGTGGATCCTGGTGGCTATGCTGCAGCATGCCCTTTGTCCCCATCAGCCTTTAAAAGAAACGACTTTATTGAGGTATAGTTTATATACCATAAAGTTTGCTTAAGTATTCATTTCGAGTTTTAATACATTTATGCAGTATCCAGCCATTACCACAACCCAAAATTTCCCTGTGCACATTTGCAATCAATCCCCACTCCCATTCCAGGCCCCAGGCAACCACTGATCTGCTTTCTGTCTCTTTGGCTTTCCCTTTTCCAGAAAGTTCATTTAAATGGAAACATGTGTAGTCTTTCTGTCTGGCTTCTTCCACTCAGCATATTGGTTTTTATGTCCATCTCTGTCATTGCACATATATATCAGTGCCTCATTCCTTCTTAATGCTGAGTAATAGTCCATGTTTATGAAGATATATACATAACATAATATGTACATAACGTAATGTCTATATATAATATTTTGTATATTTGTTCACTGGTTGGTGGGCATTTGAAAGTTTTGCTATTAGGAATGATGCTGTTATAAGCATTCACCTGCAAGTCTTTATGTAGAGTGTTAACCTTAAAAATAAAAGTTATTTACCAGCAAAAATGGGTTTATTCAGGAAGAGCAGATGATTGCAATTCGGATATGCAAGCTGTGGCAAAACCATAGGCAAGTCCAACAAAGGACAGGAACATTATTTTATGGAGGTGGAGGAGGAAGTCTGGAGGGGTCGTTTTGAGTGAAAGCCCATTGGATAAAAGCAGGAGTTCAGGGTGATGATGGTTTCTCATGGGCTGACTTGCAGGGGTGGTGGATTTCTTGTAGGAGATTCCATGTACCTCCTTTCCTGTTAGGGCCTGTCATTGATCATTCTTACCTGTTGATGATTCTTCTGTTGGGGTCTGTAATTGACCGTGTTCCCTTAAATTGAAATGGAGTGGTATAGATCCCCCTTCTCACCTCCCAAGGTTTCTTGCCCTTTATGAATTTTCACAGGGGACATAGGCTTGTGTTTTTCTTGCATTCTTTTATTCCACCATCCCATCAGACCCCAATTTTTCACTGAGGAGCTATGTGGTTTAAGGGAAACTGATTCTATCTCCCTACTCCAGAAAAGAGCATGTGACCCAGGCTAAGCCAATCAGTGTGTTCCATATCTCAGACACAATGACTGGCTCCTGGATAGGCATGTGACCTAAGACAGTACAATCAGAGTAACTCTTAGGACTTGGGTTGGAAGAACAATCCTTCCTCATGCTCCTGGTGGTGTGATTTGTCTGGAACAACTATAGCCATTTTGTGTGCATGAGGGAAGCCAGCCTTAGGATGGAGCTGACACATGGCAAAGGACTGGATTGAGAAAATCTCAATGAAACAGAGCTGGAACCCTGACTGAACTGTGCCTGAAGTCCACCAAAATTCTGGACTTTTTCAATTATATTGGTTATAAGCCAATTGTTAAATATTTATTGTTAAAGCCAGCTTAAGATGGCTTTTGTTGTTATTGTTGTTGTTGTTTGTAGTTCAGAGGTTGGCAAACTCTGGCCATGGCCAACCTATTCTTGTTAAAAAAAATTGTTGTTGTAACACAGAGATGCCCATTTATTTATGTAGTGTCTTTGACAGCTTTGGTATACTAAATGGCCTACAAGCCCAAAATATTTACAATGTTGTAGCCAGAAGCTTAGTATTCAATATATCCCCATAGTCACTTGGGACAGAAACCTGGAAGTCATCCCTGACTCCTCTCTCTACCTCATCTTCCACATCTAATCAGCCCCAAGTCTGATTAATTTTTTTAAAATTTTATTTATTTAAGTAATCTCTACACCCCACACCCCACATGGGGCTCAAACTCACAACCCAAGATCAAGAGTCACATGCTCTTCCAACTGAGCCACCCAGGCGCCCCAAGTCTGATAGATTTTATAGTCTAAAAATCTTCTGGCTGTCTGCTCGCCCCCAGCCCCAGCGCCCTTGCCCTAGGTAGACCACTATCAGCGATCACCTGGACCACATCAGCCACCTCTAGGCTGCCCCACATAGCTTCTGGGTGATCTTTCTCCCACTCAAACTGCCAAGCCCTGGGATGCCCCACTGCTCTCAGGGTAAAGGCCACAGTTCATGGACTGGCATTGCAGGACCCTCATGATCGGGCCCCGACCTGCGTTTCCAGCCCTGGCTCCCTTCCCCTCCTCCTGTTCTTCCCCAGAGCACATAGACCAGCCGCCACCTATGCAGAGTTCCTCACAGTCCCCCCGATACCATATACTCTGTCCCTCTTCCTCCTGCTCTGCTTTGTCCACCTAGTGGATACCTGTGCATCCTCCAAGGCCCCACCTGAGTCCCACCTCCATGTTGATATTTTTCTGGTTGGACTGGTGAAGGCCCCAGGCCTCCTTCCGGGGCAGCTCCTATCGTATTGGACTGCTGTGCTATTTACATATTTGCCATTTCCACTGACCCATTCACCTCCTTACTCTCAGCTTGGCTCAGCTTGGGGCCACACACAAACTAGGGGTTCAAGAGTGTTTGTGGGGCACAGTGTCCCCTGCCTTCTGCTCCAAAGGCACAGTGAGGAATCCAAGGGGCTCCAGGCCAGTTGAGGCTTTGCATGAGGGACCATCTGGGCTAAGTGTTAACTAGGGGGGATGGCAGGTCTGGACTGCCTGGGCCCCCACAGGAAGGAGTGTCTGCAAGGAATGCAGAGAAACGCCTCCCGAGAAGCACAAAATGAACCAACCCTGAGATTGGAGAAGGAATCAGAGAAAAGAAAAGTAGGACAGGTGCACACAGACCGTGAGGGTGCTTAATAGAAAGGAAGGGATTATGGGGAAATGTCATTAAAATGAAGATTTTCCATGGCCTCTAGAAGTTGGAGGACCAAGGGTAGGCCAGAAGGCCAGTGAGGGGACAACTGGGTCCCATCAGAGCTGCTGGAAAGTTTGGGGGTTCACAGAACTAGACCTTTGGAGGATTCAGGGAATATCTTATTTCCAAGTCCTTGACTGAAAACAAATTTGGGCACCAGCTGGCTGAGTCCTGGGTGGGCCTCCGAAGAAGCAGCAGTGGAAGATTCAGGGGCACACTGGCCTGGGAGTCCGAGCCAGCTCTGCTGTTACTCATTGTGGGGGTCTTGGCTTCCATATCTCAGGGCTTAGGGCTGTAGCCCACACTCAGTGCCCATTCCAGAAGTGTGTGCGGATATGAATCAAGTGCACAGAAAAGCAGAATCCAGGCCAGGCCAAACTCCCTCTTGGGGCTAGAGTGAGGCACAAAGGAGACCATGGATATGAAAGTGACTTACAAATTGTAAAGTGTCAGGACAGCATGTCAATGTCCCCTTCTCTATGCAGCCTTCCCAGATTCCTCCTCTAAGTCAGTTGCTCTGTCCTCATGTCTCTCCAGATTATGTGCAAACTTTGTCCTTGCACACATCCGCTCTGTCACAGACCCTAATGTAGGACAGGTCCCCCAACTAGACTGAGCTCCTTGGGGAGAGAGACAAGTGTGTCAGTCTTCCACATCTGGCTTGGTGCCTGGCCCAGAGCAGGAGTTTGGCAACTAGTTCTCGAATGACCTTGAATTGTAAAGAAGCAATTAACTTGTGGATGCTGGATAGCCTCAGTGTATAAAAGCAGGGACTAGGTGGTACTTGGTAGAAATCTTCTAGCAAAATGACAACATGGTTTGTGAGTTCTGGCTCAAGAAGTGTGTGCATCTGGAAATGCAGTCTCAGGGTGAGGATGCTAACAGCTGCCTTGTGCTAGCCAATAGGGCAGCCACAGGGGACATGTGGCTATGAAAATTAACATTAAATTATAAATTCAGTTCTTTAGCTGTGCTAGTCACATTTGAGGCACTCAGTAGCCATATGTAGTTTGGGGCTACAACTGGCCAGTGCACATGAGAACATCTCTAGCGTTACACAGTTCTACTGGACACACTCCTTGGTACCTTAAAAGTTCATGTCCATGCAGTACCTTGAGCCTTTGATGATTTGAGGGGCGAGGGCTTCCAAGATTTCAGGGAGAGAGCTGGGTCTCTGGAGACTGGCAAACCAGAGTTCGGATCCCTGCTCAGCCATTTACTTGCGCAGCCTGAGGCAAAGGCAAGGAGCGGTCCCCAGAGCTGTCAGAGAGAGTGGACAGGCTGCACATGTCAGAAAGCTCTCAGTGGGGAAGCCCCCCAGGCCCTTGGAGCTTGGAGCTCAACTGCCCATGCTCCTCAAAACTAGGAGCAAGGCATGTTGGAGTTCATCAGGGCACAGGGAGCCGGCTGGGACAATGACAGGCGTGGTTGGCTGGAGGCGGTCGAAGAGGAAGGCAAGGGTGGAGCTGGTGACGCTGCAGCTGGCGGGAACCTGGGAAATCCTGGGCAGGGGCAATTCATTCCAGAACCTCCAGCTGCTGAGGAGGAGGCTTTGCAGTCTAGATTAGCATGTACTTTCTCTCTGTAGAACACTCCTGTGTCCACCAGCTGACTGGAGGATATTAATCAGTAATAATATGAACAATAATAGAAATGATATTTGCTAAGCCTTTTCTATATACCAGGCGCTATGCTAAGAGACATAATATGTGTATGCATTAGCTCATTGACTCCTCATTGAGTCCTTTGTAATAGGTATATCATTATTCCCATATTACAGATGGGGAGCACTGAAGTTATTTGTTCAAGGTCACAGCTACTACTACGTGATAGAGCTGGCTGGGGTCTGACCAGGCTGTGTATCTCGAGTCTGTGCTTTGGATAAAGTACAGACTCCTTACTTGGTCCGGACGGCCCCTGCAGAGCCAGCCTCAGTTGGCCCTTCCACTTCCACCTCTGTTGCTCCCCACCTGTCTGGTCAAATTTCTCAGACAATCTAGGTGTCTCCTTCCTATGTCTGTGCCATGTTTATCCCTCGACCTAGATGCCCTCCCCACTTTCCCTCCACCCTCCGCAGAGTCATGTTCACCCTTCCAGACCCCATTCTGGTGTGAGCATCTGGAGGCCAAGGACTGGGTCTAAGTCATCCTTGGGTCACAGTGCCCCCCCCCTCAGCATGTGGCTTGAAGCACTGGGCAGCTCAGTAAATTATGGGTGGTAGGTGGGTGAATGAGTAGATGGAGGGATGGCTAGAGTGGATGGATGGTGAGTCAGGGGCAAGTAGATAGATGGTGGATGGTTGGGAAAGTGGGTGGCATGGATGGGTATGTGGGTGCATGAGTGGCTTGTACTCAGATGCCCTGAGGGGGGATGGGGCCTGAACACAACACAGAGCAGTGGGCATGGAGAGAAGCAGTGGTGTGACAGACATTTCGGGGCAGAATTAGCAAGGCTTGGAAGGGCTGACGGCCAGGGAGGGGTCCGGAGTGATGTCCAAGTTTCTAGTTTGGGGGCCTAGGAAGATCCTGGCATTATCAGGGAGGAGTGGTTTGGGGGAAAAGGTAATGAGGTCCATTTTGGACACGGGGCATGAGGGGTCTATGGAGAGAAGGTTCCGGAGGCAGCTGGGGAGATGAGCCTTAGTTGGGTTCAGGGGCAAGCCTGCACAGAAAGGCTGGGGAGGTCAGCGTGGACTCAGAACTGAGGGTTGGAGGTCAAACTATCAGAGGAAGCAGAGGAACCATGATCCCTGGGGGTGGAAGAGCCAGGGGGGACTCGTGCACTGCCACATTGGGAACGTCCACAGATCATTGCAGGTGGTGTGTTTGGGGCAGCCAATGAGGAGGGGTGCAGGCAGGAGATTCAGTGCTGGAAGTGGACCGTGAAGGGTGGCAAGCTGGTTGTGACCGGCCTGGGGCATGGTTACCCTGAGCAGGGAAACCACTCAGGCAAAGGCAGGGAGCAGAAAATGAACAAGTAATGACCATGTGCTCTGAGGACCTCAGAGTCTGTGTCAGTGAGCTGGCGAACACGGGGTCGGCACCTTTTCTCTGCCCTGGCCAACATGCCAGCCTCTCAGACCCAGCCGGGGCCTGGGAGGACTTGGGGGGGAATCTGGGAACTGTGTTACTTCGGACAAGTAACCTCCCTTCTCTGGACCTCGGTTGTTGCATCTGGAAACTGGAGTCAATAACACCTACCTGGTTTGCTGAGAGGAGAAAATAAGACATGGGAGTGTGGAAAGCCCCCGGTGCATATGGGACTTTATAAATGCTTTTTTTTTAAAACTATTTTTTTAATTTTAACTCAACTCTACAAATATGTATTGAGCTAAAAGGTTCTGTGCAAATCCATTTGGTAAATTAAATTTTTGTACAACAAATGCCATTTTACCTGGGCCTGGGGTGGCAAGGCTGGGGAGGCCTTTCATTATTTGAGGAGCCCTGAGGTGAAGTCTTTTGAAAAACCCGGTGGGTTTGTTTTTTGAGTTAGTGAGGATTTGGGCTTCTCAAGCTTGCAGAGCGGAGCTTTCATTTGTTTCCACGTGTGTTTTGAAAAGATCCTCGTGGCTGCAGCACAGAAGATGAATTGAGGTGCAGCTGGCTGAACAAGAGATCATGGTAGCCAGGACAGGCAGGGACTCGGGATAAAGGGAAGGGGATTCAGAGATGTTTAGGAGGTTTCTAAAACAAATAGGACATGGTCTAGTGTTTTACATACAAGGGGCAAGGCAGGAGGAGGAAGGGGCGTGGGAGCCTCCTGGCATTTTGGCTACCAAAGAGGGTGAGCTGGTTCCAGGTACCAAATTAGATAATGCTGGAAGAGAGCAAGGTCCCCAGGGAAGATCACTAACAGGACCATGGACACCTACACGGAAGTCCACAGAAGGTAGCAGCCTGAGCTACCAGAAGGAATTTGGCTGTGCGGACCTGGAGCTCTGAGGGACAGGCTGGGTTGGAGACAGAAATGTCTGGGACAGGGAAACTCAGAGCTTGCGACACTTAGTCAATACATATTTATTCAGCCTTGAAAATATTTGTTGAGTGAAGTCTTCACTGAGCAACCCCATGCCAGGTGCTGGGCTAGGCACTGGGGATCTGGCAATAAACCGAATCTGCAAAACTCTCTGCCCTGTGGGGGCCAGCATTTTAGTTGGAGGGGCAGGCAGTAATCAGGATAGATTACTCGTTCACATGCCCCGTTGTCTCGTGACACGTGCAAGGAGAACAACAGAGCAGGCGGGCCAGGCACTGGGCATGTGAGGTGGAGCGGATGGGGGGTGATGATAGCACCCAGAGAGGCTGCGCTCACTGAATTATGGAAGCCTCACAGCGGCCTTATGAGGAAGGTGTTGTAATTACTCCCGTTTTGGAAATAAGCAACTGAGGGGCGCCTGGGTGGCTCAGTCAGTTAAACGTCCAACTTCGGCTCAGGTCATGATCTCACTGTTCATGGGTTCGAGCCCCGCGTCAGGCTCTGTGCTGACAGCTAGCTCAGAGCCTGGAGCCTGTCTTTGGATTCGATGTCTCCCTCTCTCTCTCTCTGCCCCTCCCCTGCTCATGCTGTCTCTCTCTCTCTCTCTCAAAAACAGATTTAAAAAAACATTAAAAATTTAATTAAAAAAAAAAAAAAGAAATGAGCAACTGAGTCTCAGAGAAGCTAGTTTGCCCAAGCTCCCTCAATGGTGCATCTGACAGAGCCTGGATTTTTATCTCAAGTCCATGCTCTTCAGTTAAGAGTCTTAACCACTCTGCTGAACTGCATCTCATTGACAAGGTCAGGTCTCAGCAAAGACCTGAAGGGAGTGAGGGGGTAAGACTCACAGACATCTGGGCAACCAACATTCCAGGCAGAGAAAGAACAGGTGCAAAGGCCCTGAGGCAGGAATATGCCTGATATATTTGGGAAACAGCCTTGTGGCCCGGGTAGCTGGGGCAAGGGGAGTGGGCAGAGAGGAAAGGAGAGAATTAGAGATGGTGGAGGGGTCACCTGTGGCATCTATAGGGCTGTCATCTTTTACTTGAGGTAAAGTAAGGTCATGGAGGGTTTACAGCAGAGGAGGGGCAGGGTCTGACTTGCGTTTTAATCAGATTCCTTTGGCTTCTGTGTCAGGAGCAAGGGCTGAAGCAGGAGACAAGAGAGGGCATGAATAATCCAGGCAAGAGATGATGATGGCTCCGTCCACAGTGGTGGGAGCAGAGCAAGTGGTGCGTCAGCTTCTTGATATATTGTGCAGGAGGACTCAGTAGGAGTTGCTGATGGCTTGGATGTGGGGAGTAAGGGAAGGAGAGATGTTCAGAGAGGCTCGGGCCTGAGTGGGTTCCTTCGACCAAAATAGGGGCAGCTGTGGGAGGAGCCACTTCGTATACTTTCCATGTCCATTATCACTTTATGCCATAATGCATTCTCTCTGAAGGAGGCATTGAGACTCTAGGAAGTTACATGACTTGCCCAAGATCGTTCAGCCAAAATGTGGTGGGGCCAGGACTGGAAGCCAGGCATACATCACAGGATCTGGAATTTTGAGTCACTTCATTCAATCAGCACACATTTCTGAAGCACCCACTGTATGTCAGGCACTGCGCTCTTGATAGTGATGACCAATGATGATGGCCCTGTCCTCATGGAGCATCCCAGTCTGATGGAGGAGGCAGTGTCAACCAGAAATCGTGGAAGTGTTTTTCTCATATCAGCATAAGTGGTGAGAAGGAGAAACCCAGGGGACCCTAGGAGCCAGTAACCAGGAACCTGACATAGCTGGGAGGTCAGGTGGGGCTTCCTAGAGGAGGTGGATGTGAAGTGCAAAGGCCTCTGGGTGTGGGGAGTCTGGGGGCCTTCTTGGGAAAATATTCCCTGGTTTCCCAGGCCATAGCGGAAGAACCGAGGGGCCTGCGGTTCCCAGCGGACAGCTGCCCATTTGGAAGTTGCCGAATCTGTTAGTGTTGGATTGTTGTAACAGCTTTATTGAGGTAGACTTCACATACCATACAATCCACCCAATTAGAGGGAACAAGTTGATGGTTTTTAGTATATTCTCAGAGCTGTGCAACCACCACCACAATCCATTTTAGAACATTTTCATCATTCCAAAAAAGAAACCATGAACCACTTAGCCATCACCCCCTCCCAAGCTCCACACTGGCAACCACTAATTGACTTTCTGTCCCTACAGAACTGCCTGTTCTGGACATTTCATATAAGTGAAATCATATGCTATGTAGTCTTTTGTGACTGCCTTCTCTCACTTAACACGATGTTCTCGAGGTTCAGCCCCGTTGGAAGCCCCAGTCCCTGGCAGGGACCTAAGACACTGTCCTGTGTGCTTCTCCCACCTGTTGTAAAGTGGGGAATCTGGGAGGACACCTGCTCTGGTCCTCCAGCAAGGAAGTGGGGGAACCCCCAGATCAGGGCCCCTGCCCCCCTTGCCCTGCACAGGACACCTTCCTCTGCTCTCACTTCTTTTCCTTCTGCTTTGACTCTGGCTGATTTTGGCTAAAAGTGACAACGTGGTCCGTAAGGCGTCCTCCCAAATGCTGGATTTCCATGCATTGGCAATTTCACACCCCATGGTGTATCTTGAAATCTTTTATGCATCTTTAAGAATTTGTATCCACTAATTCAGAATTTTTTGGAGTTTGGTATTTTCTTTCTCTGCTACTTAAACATTTTTTGGCCAGTTATGCCTGTTTTTCTTGGTTGGTGATTTTTCCACGGTAGGGGGGAGCAGCATTGGGGTTGAGTGCTGGGTCTTGGAACTAGATGCCCTGCCTCTTCCTCAGTGTGTGCCCATGGGTAATTCCTGAAGCTCTCTGAGCCTCAGTTTCTCCCTTTGAAAACCAGGGATAACATTGTAGGGTTGTAGTGAGGAACAAAGGAGGTCAAGCGTGTTATGGGTTTGGCACAGTGTGGATGCAGATACAGGGAGGTCATGAGGGCTTTTCAGATCCTTGGGGTCACCAGGAGAGACAGGTGACCCTTCCCCACCATCAGCTGGCCCTATCTCTGTATTGGCCCGTGCACCTCCCGTCTCCGGGCTGAGGTGGAAAGCTTGGGTTTAGATCCCAGCCCCACTTGGATTCTGTGCCCCCACATCAGCTCAATTTCCTCTGTCTCAGTTTCTCCACCTGTATAATGAGAGGACCGAGGGCAAAAGCTGCATGGAGGCCTCCAAGGTAGCCAGGAGGTTCCTGGGAGGGGGATATGGAATGGAGGTGCCTCCCTCTTCTCCCAGGAGGGCCTGGTTCCTGCTGACTTAAAGTTCCAAGCAGGAGCAGTGGCACCTGTTCAGGAGAGGTGGGTGGAGAGGGACACCTGGCTTCCCTTTGCTTCTCACATAAGACGTGTTATGTGGGAGGTGGTGGGCAGTGATGTCATGAAGGGCCCCCTGCTCTGAGTGCAGGGGACAGGGACAAAGCTCTTGGAGGGTCTCCATCAGGCACCCATGCCAGGCCCGGTGTTCTCCCTGCAGTTACCTTCCTAATCCTCATAGCAGCCCGCAGAGGAGGCACTCTGATTCCCACCTGACAGGTGGAGAAAACCCAGGCTCAGAAAGGGGCAGCTGCCTGCCTAGTGTTGCGCAGTGAGTGAGGGGATGAGCTGGGATTTGAACTCAGGACTGTGTGGCTCCAGCCCCTTTCCCCTCTACCCCCACCCAGGAAAAAGGAGGGAGAAGCAAGACAGTGGTGGGGAGGATTGGAGCCTTTGGAACCCCGGCTTCCTGGCTGCTGTGGGGATTCTGTGGGTGGTGGGAAAGGCATCGTAAATATGCATGACATGTAAATATGCCTCTGAAAAACAATGTGGGGGCCCACATGAGCTGGGATGCCAGAGTGCTTTGGAAAATGTAGTGTTGTACAAACACTGGGGTTTCTGTGATGATTCTTCTGTGGTGTCTTCCTCTCCAGTGATCCCAAGGCCAGTCCAGGGGTCTCAGGGCAGAGGGATATCCTGGGCACCTCCTCATTGACATTCTCCCCCATTCCTACAGACGCTGGTGCCTCTCCCCCTGCCAGGTGCCGAGTGGCCAGAACCTGGTCTCTCTGGGTGCTGGAGGCCCCCGTCCCATGCTGCTTCCCGCCAGCACCTCTGATCGAGTGCCCAGAGGAATGTGTGTGCCAGCCCTTGGTCCAGTGCCTGCTCCCAAGGTGACGCCTGCTGGTTCCCGACTGGTCCCCATTTTCCCTCTGCACGTAGCTCCCTGGTTGGTAAGTAACTGCATCCGCAGCCTAGGCACACAGAATCAGGGCTGCTCACCCACCCACCCACTCTCTGCACAGTTGGGAGATGCCCAGCCTTCTACCCAGTGGCGCCCACGTGCTGGCGAAGGGACCTCAGTGAGAGCTTTTATATGTCTGGGCTCAATTTATAGTTTAACTGCTTGTCTTACTCAGTCCTCCCAACACCCCAGCAAGTGGGCACAGTGATTGTGCCTGTTTTACAGAGGAAACAGCCTCAGAGAGGGGAAGCTTTTTGCCTGAGGATGCACAGCAAGCCCAGCTCTGTCCACATCAAAGGCCAGCTCTTGCCACACCTAAGAGGCTAGGACAGTTGGTGACATGGGCTCAGGAAGGGAAGGGTAGCAGGGAGCCATTCCGGAAACCATGGAGTTCTAGGCTTGCAAAAGGGCTGAGGTGAGGCCATCAGAGTTCCTGAATCTTGGGGAGCCCCATTGTTCTCGCCCCTCCAACCTGTTCCACCCACACTCCCCCAGCCCCCACTTTGCCTGACCCCAAAATGGGATGAAGTGCAGCACCCTGCATCATCTCTGACCATCCATCTGAGGACGCCACAGCCCATCCACACCGGTCCCATTGTCCTTCACGCAAAGATGATGCCAACATCATGCCCCCACTCCATGCCGGCCACAGCACCTGACACTCACCACGTTCCCGCATCTTGCCTTCCCACCACCTCCCAGAGCTGTTCACAGATGAGGAAACTGAGGCTCATAGGAGCTCAAAGGGCTTGCCCGGGGTTACCCACCACCACTCAGCATGGAACCATTGGTTTATGATCTGCCTCCTTGTCTGGCCTAAGCTCCTCCAAGGTGAGATAGAACTACTTCAGTCCCCAGTGGACAGGCAGCAGCTGGCACAGCGCCTGGCACATAATGGTTACACAGTGAATAGTTGGGAAAAGAGGAGCCCACTGGCCTTTCGGCCAGCTGCTGGTCCCTGCCGATCCCAGAGAGCTTGCAGTCCACTGGGGTCAGCGGGACAGCCGGCCCCTCTGGTCTCAATTCTCTTATCTGCCAACAGCTCCCCAGCCTCCCTGATGGGATGGTTATGAGAAGGGAAAGACTCGTAAATATGTATAATATGCAAATATCATAGGATAATAAAAAACCCATGAAGTTCGCTGTACATAATGTATGTAGAAGTGCTTCTTCTTCAAGAACAAGGAAGCACACACTCGTGTGGTGCCAGCCTCATTATTAATAACTGTGAAATGCCCCTATTAAGTAGATGCACCCCAGCCCCACTCCCCTAGTCTGGCCTCCGCCTGTTGTAGTGACCACAGACAGCTACTGCTTTTGGCTAAGAAGCTGTTGCAGGAAAAGAAGCGATAAGGGTATCTCAGTCTGAGAGTTCTGTGTATCTATGGGATTTAATCACTTGCAAACACTCCTGGTCATGCCCTAAGCCCTGCCCATGGACTAAATATATAACAGGAGCAACTGGAACCACAACAAGAATTTCTTGAGCAATTACTATGTGCCTGGCCTAGTACTAAGTGCTTTGTTTTCTTCTCATCTCCACTAAACTACCAATGACCTTGTGGGAGGCTGAGGCATGGGGAGACTGAGGCATGGACCTGGGGCAGAGGGCTCATCTGTCTTCCTGAAAATTATTGCCATTCAGTGCCCAGGCCAGGCATGGCCAGAGGGGGAGGTCTGTGGCCACTGAGAAAACAGTGTAGCTGGCAGCCCCTGATGTGTGTGGCCCAGTGACGGAGAACGGGATTCCTTGGCACGAGTTGGGAGAGCAGCCGTCAGCATTGTAGGAAAGATGGAGGTTCGGGTGGCAGCGAGGGAGGTGTTACTTGCTGCTATTTTGCTAACAAGCTGGTTATTTAAAGAATAGCTGAAGCCAAAGTCAGGAAATGGATGGGAAGTCTCCATGCCTAGGGCAGAGGCAGCCAGGGGTCTGGGAAGCTGTTTGGGTCGGGACAGAGTAGCCACAAAATTTTTTTTCTGCTTATTATTATTAATAATAGCAACAGCACCATAAGAGTCTGGGAAAGGATCAGCTTATGGAGAAACGAGGATATAAGCCTTGGGAGCGGGGCAGGAGGATTTCTGAGGGGCAGGCGTATTCTGTTCATTGACCCAGGTGGTGGTTACACAACTCTTTATTTTGTGATAATTTACTGCGGCCAACATTTTTCTTTTGTGCACTTTTCCCTATGTATTATGTCTCATAGTCAAAAGGTTAAAAGGCAATTGCAACAATAATTGTTAATATTTATTGAGCACTTACTAACTGCTGATAAGCATTTTACCTCATCTCACTGAATCCTCACAGATTTTGTTATTGTGGCCATTTTACAGATGAGGAAATCAAGGCTTAGAGAAGTAAAGTTACTTGCTATGGAGGTCAAAGAACACTTGGGTGGGGGAGATGGGATGAGAAGTGCAACAGGCATCACTATCCCATGTTCGAGGATCAGGGACCAGGAAGTTCCCCCAAAAGGGCAGGTGGTTCCTCCGGCTTTCCTCAGACATGTATCAGTGCCTCTTGCATTTCTGAGGCTTGGAGGGCAGGCAGGTGTCCGTGGCCGTAGGCAGCAGATGTGTCTAGGGTACTGACGTGGGGTCAGAGCAGAGCATTTAGACATTTAACAAGTGTTGAAGGATAGGAACAGGCCATCCCTAGAGACAGGCCAGGGCACACCCAGGAATCATTCAAGATAAAAAGGGGTCATCGGGGTGAAACAGGGTCAGACCACCACAGTTCAGACCAGCCTCTGAACTAACTGCTTGTAGGGCCGAACTGCTGTTGCCTGAGGACCGACTACGTGCTAAGCACATCCATTATTTTTCTTAATGTTCAGAACAACCCTGTGAGATCAGTGGTATTGGCTCCATTCTACAGATAAGGAGACTAAGGCCCTGAGAGAGGAAATGACCAGCCCACGGCCACACAGCCAGTGAGTGGCAGACCTGCTCTGCCACGCTCCAGTGCCCTGTGTCTTGTGCACACAGCAAGCACTGCCTGGTGCTAGGGTCCTGGCACATCAGGCACCTGGTATCGAAGCTCCAAGCAGCCCATGACCGGAATCAAGTTCTGAGGCAGATCGGTGGGTCCCTGAACTGGTATCAGGGATGTAGCCTGGAGGGTGGCATGGCAGAGGGCGTCTCCAAACCCCGGAGGCAGGGGTGGCCACTCTGCAGACAGGGTACCAGCCCCAGAGGCACCTGCATTCCCAGGACATTTATTGAGTGCTAGTCCCTGCTGGTCTGTGCCCTCACAGAGCACACCGCCTTGGGGAGGGACAGACACTGCACAGCCACCCAAACAAGTGAACAAGAATAGACTCCATCAGTGCAGGGAAGGAAATTAGCGTGGCGACGTTGTAAATATTAACAAAGGAGGGGACTTGAATGACATGGAACAGTCCAAGACAGCCTCTCCAGGGATGTGGCCTCTCAGCTGGGATCTGAAGTATGACAGGGACCCAGACATGCTGGAGAGCATTTGCTGTGGCACTGTTGATAGTGGAAGGACAGTTGGGAATAATCCATTTGTCCATCACCTGGAGACTAGTCAAATCCATTTACTGACGTCATGCAGTGGCGCCCGGTGCAGCTATGAGAAATGGGGCTGTGGCCCTAAATTCCCGGCTGCAGAAAGAACTTCATAGTTGTTGTAGAGTTGGGGGAAAAAAAAAAAAAGAGGTTATAAAACAGCATGGGCAGCATGATAGCATTTTTGTAAGAGCTACATGTGTTTCTGAAACTGTTCACAGTGGGGACATGGGAGATCTTTGCTGTCTTCATTATACTTTTCTAGATTTGGAGTCTTTCCTGAGTGTTAGGACTTGGTGGGGAGGAACAGGGGGTTAAGGCCCCCACTGTCCTGCCTGAGGCAATTCTCCTCTCCTGCCACCTACTGCAGTAAAATGGGATAAGGCATGAGCTGGGGAATCCTCGGATCTGGGCCATACCTCGGCTCTACCATTTATTCGCTGTGTGACCTTGGACAAGTCACTCGCCCTCCCTGAGGCTAAAGCTTTCCCTTCTGTGAAACAGAGACAAGAGCAGCATCAGAGGGTGGCTCTGGGGCTTTCGTGAATTAAAACATGTAGAGGACCATGGGGCACCTGTGTGGCTCAGTCGGTTAAGCGTCTGACTTGAGCTCAGGTCATGATCTTAACGGTTTATGGGTTCAAGCCCCGCTGACAGCTCAGAGCCTGGAGCCTGCTTTGGATTCTGTGTCTCCCTCTCTCTCTGCCCCTCCCCCACTCACACTCTGTCTGTCTCTCTCTCAAAAATAAATAAACATTTAAAACATTAAAAAAAAAAAAACATGTAGAGGACTAGAACAATCCTGGTGTTGCATCACTGGTGGCTGCTCCTGTTAGCACTGTGACTGCCAGAGGTGACATATACTGTGTGCTCATCACATCCTGCATGGACTTCAGTGTTGACTGGTCCCCTAGGCATGTCTCTTCCCATGGTCGCTGAGAGTCAGACCAAGCTGGGGGATGAGGCTCAGGGAGGTCAGGAGCTTAGCCGGGTGCACACGGCTGGCTGGACCCCAGGTCAGCACCACCGCCCCATCCCCAAGCCTGGTTACCTTCCCACCAACTCACTTGCATATCTGTTAATAAGTGTTCTTGCCAGAGACGCTGTTATGGGGCACCCCAGCCCTGGATTTGCTTTTTTGATAGCCACTAAACCTGCCCAGAAAGATAGTTACTACCTTTATAGATACTCAGAGAAACTTAAATCTCAGGTAGAGAAACTTCAGTTGTGAGGTCAAATTCTTGGAATCACAGAATCTTAGTCATAAATAATCCAGCAAGAGCAAACATGGGCATTTTTTAAAAATGTTTTTTAATTTATTTTTGAGAGAGAGAGAGAATAGAGCATGAGCAGGGGAGGGGCAGAGAGAGAGGGAGACACAGATGGAAGCAGGCTCCAAGCTCTGAGCTGTCAGCACAGTGCCCGATGCGGGGCTTGAACTCACTGACTGCGAGATCATGACCTGAGCCGAAGTCAGATGCTTAACCGACTGAGCCACCCAGGCACCCCCAAACATAGGCATTTTACAAGTAAGTATACTGTACCTCTCCTGATGATGGTAATAAATTAGAAACTACCCAATTATCTATCAGCAAGAGATTGTTAAATAAATTACAGTCCAGCCAAACAATGGCATTCTCAGTGGCTGTAAAGACAGTGTTGTAGATCTATACTTGTTGACATGGAAACATGTCCGTGGTGCATTGTTGAGGGAAAAATAGGTTACAAAATAGTGTATCTTGTATGATCTAATTTTTGTTAGAAAAAAATTCTAGAAATACATGCATGTTCCTGCCCAAAGAAACACCCAGAATGACAGCAATCAAACTGTTCATAGCAGTTTCCTCTGGATGGTGAGATGTGAAAGAGCTCTCTGAATATTTTTACTTGCATCATTCGGGTACTTCTCAGGTACAAGTGACAGGAAACCCAGCCCAAACTGATTTAAACAAAAGTGGAATTCATTGGCTTGAAATTGTAAAGTCCAGAGTTAAGTCAGTCTCAGCAGGATGCAGGGGCTCAGACACTGTCACCAGGACTCAGTTTTTCTCGCCATTTCTCCCTCTGCGTCCTCTGGGTTGTTCCTGTGTTCTTATAGGGCTCTCTCATAAAGGTGATAAGATGCTTGTCCAGAGGAATAAACAAGACTTCTTCCTAGAGAGCTCAAACACAAGTCCCACGGACTGAGTGTTGACATTGATAAGTCAAATTTGTGGGTGCGCCCACCCCTCCGTCAATCGCTCTGATTGGCAGCTGGGGTCTCTGCACCACCCGTAGCTGGAAGGGAGACGACACCACCAGAACTTCACCAGGGGAGGGTGAAAAAGTGTAGCTAACCCAAACAAAAATGTAGGCTGCGTCCTGAAGAAGGCAAAACAGTGGCCAAACACAGCAAACTCCCCCTCCTATACTTATCTGAATTTCCCAAGATGCATGACTTTTGTAATCAGAAGAAATAATACAATTATTGAACAATCCTGAGCCCAGGTCTTGTCGTCAGAAGTTCACTGGGGCAGCTCTAGACTCTCTTGGGATCAGAACATCGGAATCTTTATAAAATGCCAGTTCTGCTGAGGAGACATTGGCCGTCTGTGTGAAAGCCTGCTCTGGACCTGGGAAGAAGCCATGGAGGGTCTTGCAGTCTTTGAGGGAGAGAGACGAGCCAACAGATGATTTATCTGAAAGGTGGGTGTGTATGCGGGGGCTGAGGGAACACAAAAGCCAGCTTGAGAGCAAGGAAGGCTCTCTGCAGGAGGGGACACTAAGCTGAGTAGCCAAGAAGAGTACAGGAAATACATTGTTGCCAGGAGAAACAGTGTGTCAGGGGCCCCTAGGCGTGTGGTGAGGGAACGACCAGTGATGGGCACAGAACGCAGGGGTCTTGGGTGCCATGGTAAGAGCTTGGACTTGACCCTGAAGGCAGCAGGGAGCCTTTGTGGGATGTGGGAGAAGAGAAGTGTCAGCAAGCTCAATCTGGCTGGTACTGAGAGCGTAAGCTTGGAGGAGTCAGGTTGATATCTACTGGTCTAAATTCCTTCCCACTTTGGGTCAAAATTTCTGTCCTGAGGTGTTCTTCAGGTGGCTTGCATACCCCTAGGGATGGGGAGCTCAGTCTCCATTCCTTCTTCCTCTGAGAGCATAAGCTTGGAGGAGTCAGGTTGATATCTACTGGTCTAAATTCCTTCCCACTTTGGGTCAAAATTTCTGTCCTGAGGTGTTCCTCAGGTGGCTTGCATACCCCTAGGGATGGGGAGCTCACTCTCCATTCCTTCTACCTCTGATTAGAAGGCTCCTTTGCAGAATCCAGTACACAGTCCTGCCACATCTGGAGGCACACCTGGAACACTTTCCACCCACCTGCCACTGAGGTCTCTCTCTCAAACGACCTGACAGAGGGCTGGCAGGGGCCTGCATTTTCAGGCCAGAGGATTCCAAGACAGTGGGCCCTGGGGGACTGCATCCCTGCTGGGAGCCTGAAAGGAGAAAGTCACATCAACCTGACAGCAGAGGCAGTGTTTAGACCTTTGAACACACATCTGCTTCAATCAATTCTCCAAATTTCCTTTGCATTTTACAAACAAGAAATCAAGAGTCAGAGAGGCCAAAACCACCTTTATGACAACATAGAGCAAACTAGAGGCAGGCCTGGGACATGGACTCAGTCTCTTATACCCCTAGGCCCTCCATGTCCCTCCTTGTCATCTCCTTGCACCCTGTCTGTAGGTAAGCCCTGCTCACTTTGTCTACTGAGGCTTGGACAGCTTTTTCCTGGAAGCTCCAAACCATCCCAGATCATCCCCTGATATCTTCCTAAATTCAGAGGCAGCCAGCAAAATCTTCATTAATCACATGTTTGTGACTGTTTATTTTGACAGCAACATTTTTTTTGTTTGTGATACATCAGAGCTGTGACATGCACAAGCCATGTTTTATGGGTCATCTCTAAGACGTCCTTGTGCCCCACAGCCCCCCAT
This sequence comes from Cryptoprocta ferox, assembly GCA_028646485.1. Lineage (NCBI taxonomy): Eukaryota > Metazoa > Chordata > Mammalia > Carnivora > Eupleridae > Cryptoprocta > Cryptoprocta ferox. The sequence goes on along the minus strand of CM053576.1, from coordinate 21,616,495 downwards.
TTAGTCATCCACTCTCACACTCCACAAACACTGATTAGCTCCTACCATGTGCCAAGCGCTGTGCTAGACAGCAGGCTCCAAAGCTGCGTTAGAGCAGCCCCTGCCCGGGGCAGCTCAGCCAAGGGGTGGCCTCTCCATCAGCGAGGGCAGGCAATACGTGGCAGATCAGAGGGAGGTGCCCATCAGTCAGGGATCTCCTGGGACAGAGACATTGATTCTACCCCTGTAAGCAGAGTCTTGAGGGGTGAATAGGGGTTCTTCAGGAGAAACAGCTTGGAAGGGTGAGCCAGGTAGGGGAAGTGGGCTATGCAAAGACCTCACCTGCCTCCTGCTAAGCTCTTAGGCCGCAGGTGTTGGGGATGAGGTGAGGGGGAGAGGCTGGAGAGGTCACTTGAGCCAGAGTTCGGAAGGCCTTAACTTTTGAGCCGGGAAGTTTGCATGAGATCCTTGGGTTAGAAGGGAGCCAAGGACAGAGTGGGTCTTAGTGTTAGAAAGGTCCTCCTATTGGGCTGGTGACGGTTGGGGATGACAGTGGACAGGGCAGGACCATGCGGATGATATAGAAAGGCATGTGGCTGGGAGATTTAACAGGGCTTAGTGGGGTGCTAAGTGGGGACTTAGTGGGGGTGCTTAGTGGGGACTTAGTGGGTACTATAGAAGGGGAAAGGGAGGTTTGTTTTAACCTGGGAGGGGGTGACGTGGGCTTGGGGACCCTGTGGATGAGTGTGGAGATGAATCCTGGCAAAGCCTGGTTAGTATCAGCGAGAGAGTCCTGAGACCCCAAGGAGGCCTGCAGCAACCTCTTCAGCTTTCATGAGACTTAAAGCAGCAGCCCAGTGAGGTCTCCAGTGTCCCCATGGCCCCACTGAATGACCAGCAAGTGGCTTCGCCTCATGGAGCCTCAGTCTGCCCCTCTGTAAAATGGGGATGATTACAGTACCTCCCCAGGGATTGATTGTGAGGAAGGTCAGAGGATGTGTAAGGCATGCCGCCTAGCACACAGTAAGTAAGTACTGGTGAGTGGGGGCTGATCTGACTACCATGGCGAGGGGTGCAGGAGTAAACAAGGAAATGGGTGTGTCACCTGCAGAGAGAAATCAGAGACCTGGAGGGGCCTTGCCCCCTGCCTTTCTGTGTCTATCAGGAGAGGCAGAGTCTGAGTCTGGCACCCACAGGAAAAGCTCCAGGGAAGGAGATTTCAGCTTAGACTAGGAAACCATTTTGGGTACAGAAAGCTCTCTGCAGATGGGCTAACTTGGGTGGTGATGAGCTCCCCATCACTGGGAATATTCAAGTAGCTGCTGCACCACAACTTGATGGAAAAGTCTATAGAGTATTTGTGATTCAGCTGAGGATCTGAAAGGTCCTTTCTAGCCCAAAGATTCTTTGATTTCATATTTTTCCTTCTCTGATCCTGTTTCCTTGTCTGTAATATAGGGAAAATAGCAGCCCCTATCTTAGAGTTGGTTGCAAAGTTTAAGTGAAATCATCCAAATAAAGTGCTTAACCCAGATTTGGCACACGGCAAGTGCTCCTTTCCCCGTGGTGGCTGTGATCACTGTTGTTGATGTTATGCTAAATTCTTGGGTGTGTCACTTCCATCTGAAGGGCCTTAGATTGCTGTCTATCAGTCTTTGAGTGTTTCTGCCTACCTGCCCTTCAGGGCCTGCTCTGGGCCCTTCTCAGTGCCACTCTCCCTGTCTCCAGCTCCTCCCCCACCCCAGGAGGTGGTAGGAATTCCAGACCCTTCTGGGCCCCTTTTAGCTCCTGCCTGAGTGAGAGTTGGCAGGTTGGGCCGGCTGGTGCCATCCGCCTCCCATATGCTTCCTGCTATTTAGAGGAAAACTCTCCCTGTGTTCCTCCAACCACACGGGCTGACATTTCCAGACAGACGCTGGAATCAGCTCTTCGGGGGATTGGCAGATAAATTTGGCCCCGGCTGTTGGGAAAATCTTCAGCCTTATCACGGAAGCGGAGCCCAGGCTCACTGACTTCCGTCCACCCCACGACTCCTCAGACCTGGTGCTCCTGGGGGCTGGAGCATTGTTCTACAGCCTTGCAGATGAGGGTAAGTCTTACCAACCCAGTCTTACCGCAGGAGAGCCCCGGTCAGGAAGTCGTGGCTCCCAGCTTTGCATTCATTCAGCGGGAGTTTGCAGTGCCTCCTCCCCCTACTCCCAGACCCCTGGGTGTTGCCCAGTTTCACCTGGCAGAGGAGCAGGTTTTAGATTGAGAGACCTGAGCTCAAGACTGCTTATTGTCTCTGTAACCTTGGACAGGTGGCTCCAACCTTCTGAGTCTCTTTTTCTTCATCTGTAAAATGGGGATAATAATAGGGTCCATCCAGTTAAAAGCCCTTAGGATGATGCCAGGCACATGCTAAGTGCTCAGTAAATACTAGGGCAATCCTCAGTATCATCATCATTATTATTTGGCCTAGAATGTCTGGCACATAGTAGGCGCTCAGTAAATATTAGTGTTTTTCTCTTCTTCTTACAACTGTAGCTATGTAGAGAATACTGGTGCATTTCAAAATTCAAATTCAGATAGGAGTAACCAGAGGCAGAAATGGATGAATAAGGACATTTAGAGGCTGCCACACCCAGAGTAAAGTATAGGTGGCCAGTTTCCCAGTGTACACACACACACACACACACACACACACTGTCCCAAAGTTTCATTCACCCCAGCTGGAATCTGGAAGGCCCACCCACCTGCTTGAATCCTGAGGCCATGCGACGCAGAACAATTTGGTCTGGATGGACGGGAAAGAGAGGAAGACCCAGCTGGAGACAGAGTTGGTAGGAGACTCTGGGCATCAAGTGCAGTAGGAGGGTTCAGAGAAGCTTGAGTGGTTCTATTTGGCTAGAGTAGAAAGTGGGTGGCAGGAAGGTGTGGGAAGCAAGTTTGAGTTTCATTCAGCACTTCCTGATTGAGTCTGAGTCCTGGGCCTCATGCCAGGCACTGGGAAAACTGGTAGAAAATATGGGCATGTTTCCTGCCCTCAAGAAGCTCTGGTTCTTGTTGGGGGAAGGGGCATAGATGACAAACATGCAAACAGTAAATTAACAAGATTCTGGGTTGTGCTCAAGTAGACCCAGGGGCTGAGAGAGGGGGTGGCAGAGGATGGTGGTGGTGGGTACCTATTTGAGGCAGGATGGTCAGAAAGGGCCTCTCTGTGGTCTGAGGAATCCCTACAAGTGCTAGTCAGAGTAAAGGGGTGGGGGAGCAGGGCAGAGGGAACAACAAGAGCAAATTTTGGGAAGGTGGCAGGAGTTAAATCCCAGAGGCCTTGAATGCTGGGTCCAATCAGAACTGCCCTTAAGGAATGGTGGTGGGTGCAGGACCCTGGTGGGGAAGAGATGAGAACCAGGAGACCTGTCTGCAAAGATTGACTGAGAGCCTTCTGTGCACTCTGCTGGAGGCTGTCAGTGGAGGAATTCTGGACCAGATAGAGGTGGATGAACAGGGATGAGGGAGAGGGCATTTAACAGGGGTCAGGATCTGAGAGAATCCTAGGACTTGAGACAGGTACATACTGAAGGGAGGATCTGGACCTGTGTGGAGCTGGGGGTGGAGTCAGGTAAGAGAGGAGTCATCAGGGGAATTTGGAACCAGAACCCAGAGTGGTCAGGAAGAGTCTTATTGGAGAGCCAATTGTGGGGTGCAAGGAGGGGCTTCCTCACAGCCTAGGAGTGCAGATGGGAATGTCAGCAGGTGGTGGAGTGAGCGCAGGTTGATGCATTTACCTGCATTAGACCCAGAGGCCAATTCTAGATATGTTTAACTGCTGTGTGACTTTGGGAAAATCACTTGATCTCTCTGAGCCTCACCTGATATAATAAAACTGAATTAGTTGGAATTGCATTTGGCTACATATAATAGAAGGAGGGAGAGTAACCGTGATATAAACACCCAGAAAGTTATTCTCATATAACAAGGATCCCAGAAGCAGGCAGTCCAGAGCCAGTACAGCAATTCAAGTGAGTAATCAAAGGCTCAGGCCTCTGCCACCCTTAGCATGTATCTTTCATTCTCATGGGTATGAAACGGCTGCTCCACCTCCACATGTTGTGTCTGAATTCCAGGCAAGACAAAGGTAGTAAAGACTGCATGCTTTCTGAATCTGCCATTCTTATCAGGAAAACAATAGATTTCCTGGGAGCCCCATTCAGTGGACTTTTACCTACATTTCATTTGCCAGATGTGGTCACATGGCCACCCTAGCTGCAAGAGAAGCTGGTGAAGTGACTATTTCTAACTGGGTGTTTCTATTAATTAGGCAAAAGAAAAGAATGATAAGCAGAATAGCTAGCAGGATCCACTTTAAAGTGCCCACCTCACAGGGGCTGTTGGGAAGATTCTATGGCACTCACAGTGAGTGGGGAAATAGACAAGGAAACAGGCAGATTGACTCCATTCCAATCAGTGTCATCACAGGATTGGAATGTCCATTTATTTATGTCTGTGTTTTCTTACTGCTCTGGTCCTACTGCATAGAACAGTGCCTGGCATACATTAAGCACGCAATAAATAGTTACTGAATGAATGAAATGATTTAAGAAATACTCTTTAAGGGCCTTACTCTATGCAGAGTTCTTTGGGCTGGGTAGAAAAAGTAGGTAACACATTGTCCCTCCCCACAGAAGTGGGAAAGAAAATTCGATAGACCAGACCTGTAGGTGGGTCCTGGAGACCTGGCAGAGAACAAGAGTGTGGCGGCTCCTGACTCTCATTGAGGCCACAGTCTAGGGAGCACTGCAGAAGGAGTCTGGAGTCCTGAGTCATATATGTTTATGTGTCCTGGGTTAAGTCCCATCGCTCCCCTGGCCTGTATCCTCACCTGTATGACAGGTATGATGGGTCCTGTGTGGAATATCAGTGAAGCTGGGAGTGATGGCAGGTGCTTCCTAAGCCCTACTTCTCTGTGTGCAGGGACTATACAGAGGCAGTTGGGGTGGATACCAGCTTAGCTGAGGAGGCAACTCTTGCAGGGATGAGAGAGGACTGCTCCTGAGCCCCTAGAAATCCCTGGGGTCCCAGGAGGGTGAGGATTCTGGGCTCTGCTTCCATCCTCACACACTCCAGTATCTGGGCCAACCAGTTGGGCCTGGACCTCACAGTACTGGATGTGGGCAGGCAGCAAATGGGTTGTGCTGGGTCCCCCAGGTGACAAGTAAGGGTGACTGTAGCTATCTAAGACCTCCTGGAGGTGGGGAAGCTGCCTGGAATTTGAGGGTAGAGATCTGGTCTGTCACTTGCCTGGCTGTGTGACCTTTGTCAGACTTCTTGACCCCTCTGAGCTTTGATCTCCTTGTTAACAAAATGGGTATAACAATCCTTGCCTTCCCAATCCCTGAAGACTTTGACCCATTACCTGGCACATAGTAGGCACCCAGTATTGGTAGGGGTCATCATCGACATCATTATATTTGCCTTCTTGGGAAAGGAAAACAGACATTAACTAAGCCCAGGCTGGGTGGACATACCATCTCCTTATATTACACCTCTGTGGAGGTGGCCTTCTTCCTATTTATAAGAGGTGGACACTGGTATTCTTTTGTGCCTCATTTTCCCTTCTGTGTCTCAGACAGATTGAATTGCTGGCTTTGTTGGGATCCCTGATGAACTGAAGCTCTGGAGGTCCTTGAGGAAGGGCCCAAGGCAGTTCAAGGTGTTTTCTATGAGACCACTACAGCAGCTAATGAGGTCAGAGATAGAGGTGGTCAGGGCAGGAATCCAGCCCTCATCAAATGGGCAAGGAGCCAATAAAAGATGGCCCTAGGGATGAGTGATGGAGTGAGACATTCTGAAGGATCATAAATGCTCTTCCTCTTTATTCAGTGGGCAGTGAGCCCAGCCCTTGAGATGAAGTGGCAGCCAGCCTGGCCCTTGCTGCCACTCTTGGCCATGACACTCTGCCCAGTGGTCATCACTGCTTGTGTCTGAAATGAGGCCAGGAGTGAAAAAGGAAGGCTTGGGAGATTTTCTAGGCCCAGGGAGATGAATTTTCCCAAGGCTTTCCCAGGAAGCCTCCTTGAGATACCTCAATACCTCAACCACTGGGTGAGAAATAGGAAAACAGGCCTCTAGAATAAAACACTGCAAATGGAAATAGAAATACAGGTAGCCCATGCTTGGCCTTACAAATAGCAGAGCAGGTAACTGGCTGGAGAACAGAGGCTTTCAGTGTCACCCTGGCGTGGGCCAGGGGTTTGATGCTGACCTTGGCTTTGGGGTTCACAGGACGCCTTTGCCAGATCCCTGGTGTTGGTGGCAGGGGTGTTGTCCGTGGTGCTGAAGAGAGCATTTGGCCTTCATCTGGGGATGCTGTCCATGGTGGTGTCTTCAGATAATTCTCATTACTCATTTCCAGGACTCTGGTTTTTGGGGCATCCAGCTAGGAGGTCAGAGGCTTTGGTCTTGGCATTGAACAAATTGGAGCAGAAATATCTGGGCTGTATTTTGGCCGGTATTATTGTCTACCAAGCACCCTTTTAAGAACTTTTTTATGTATTATGCCATTTATTGCTAAACACCAGTCTGTGGGGTAGGTACTCATATGTATCCCCATTTTAGATGTGAGCAAACAGAAGCATGGAGAATTTAAGTGACCTGAGGACTCTCTCTTTCTCTCTCTCTTTCTCTCTCTCTCCAGTTTCCTCAGTAGTAATAGCAAGGTCGTTGGTAGCATTTCGCAAGCTGATGGTTGGGGCTGAGCTTTGTAAACTGATACATGGATACAGTGATGTTAGTCTTACACACAGAGGAAGGCATTAGGAGACTACTAAATATATATGCTCTTAGAAACACATGGGTTTTCTGGAAGGCGTGAGATTTGAGCCAGATCTGAAAAGGATGTGAGGCTCAGGGATTATATAGAAAAGACAGGAATGCCCATTTACTAAGCACCCACTATGTGCCAGACCCCATGCTAGGCACTCAGCGAATCTGATCACTCACTCTATCCTCATAGCCACGCTGGGGAGTAGTGCCTGGTTCCGTTTCTTAAATTTGGAAGCAAGAGGAGAGACTTCCCAAGCTTACTTAACTAGAAAGTGATGGAGTTGAGAAGCCTTGAGGACTGTAAACCACAGACTTGAGTATCAAGGCTAGAAAAGATCCCAGGTGTCATCTAGTCCAGCCCAGAGAAGGGGTGTGACCTGCTGAGGTCATACAGAGTCAGATGCAGGACTCAGACTGGTTTGGCTTCCTTCAGTGTATTTCCTTCCCCAAGACTACAGTCCCACCCCTCTCCCATCACCACTGGTCTAGGCTCCAGAGAGATGAGAATTGGCATTATGTCACAAACTGGGACCAGGTATCAAAGAAACCCAAATTCAAGTCCTGGACCTTCCATCTGGGAGCTGTGTGGCTTTGGATAAGTCACTTAACCTCTCTGTGCCTGTTTCCCCATCTCTAGCAGAGCAGAAAGGTGCTGTAATCACTTCCCTACATGGTGGTTTAAAGGATCAGAAGAGACAGCGCATGTGAAAGGGCCGACAGGTCGTTGTTAGAAATAAGACCCAGAGGAGAGAGAAAAGCCCCCTCCCACCCAAGGTGGCACACAGCAAGTATCAGAACATACTTGCAGAGAAGGGCCTAGAACTGCCACCCCAAGCCACCAGTGTTACTTCCCAGTGGGACTGGCAGCCAGTCTGGAGCAGCACCTGGCAGCCCCAGCTGACAGACATTCCTTCAGGCAGGCACACTCAGGCCCCAGAGCCAAGTGCCCCTGTGGGAGTCAGTGGCCGGGCCAGCTCTGGCTGTTCCTCCACCAGGCACCCTAACAAGCTCCAAGCTTAATATGCCTCACAGGGCTGTCGTCACGCCCAATTAGGCTGTCCTTAGCCACCCTGTCTCCAGGACCCTGTTGTGACCATCTGAGGCCCTGGATGTGATCATGGCTACTGCCCTTGGCAGCTGTTTGGCTTTTTAGAGGAGGTGGCTATCTGCTCTTGTGATCATCTATGGCCTTAGAGATCTGACTTAGCCCAACCCAAGTGGCCTTAGCTCCTGGTCCCAGAGATTTGGCTGCACCCTCCTCCCCCTTCCCTGGCTCCAAGGCCTGGCACTAAAGCAAAGTGAAGATGGAAAGGAGGGAAAGATAGCAGGAATGACAGAGGAGCACAGGAGAAAAGGAAGGCAGGGAGCTTAGCACCACCAACCAACCTCCTCTGCTGTGGCTGGTATCAGCCATAGTACCCGTCCCTCCCACATACACTTTACGAGACACAAGCCACCTCACCCACACTCTCCTGTGAAGCTCTCAACAACCTGTGCAGTCAGCAGGATGCAGGATCATTCTCATGTGTCAGACCCTGAGAGACAATGTGACATGGGGTCTGAGGGGAGGGCTTGTCTGCAGCCAGGGTCAGGGGTCATTTTAGGGCTCGGTTGTAGTGGAGGACTTTTCATGACTAGGATACAACTTGGGGCCTCATCTCCAGCACCCATCAGTGCAGAGCAAGCATGTTTGAGGAGGGAAGAAAGGAGAGAAGGGAGGAAGGGAGGGAGGGAGGGAGGAAGGAAGGAAGGAAGGAAGGAAGAAAGGAAGGAAGGAAGGAAGGAAGAAAAAAAGATACTGAAAGACATTCCAGGTAGAAGGAAGGAACTTTCACAAACCCAAGCTCAGGGGTGTTATTTGAGTGGTTTTCTTACATGAATTATATCATAATTGAATTATCTTTGCATTTTGCCTCTTTAACTCATCATTTTTTTTTGACATCTGTCCAAGTCCAAGTGGAGCTATGGTTCATTCATCCATTTCTTCTGCTTAGGAGTATTCCACTGCCTGTTGACACCACACTCTGTCCATCCATCTGCTGGTGGACGTTTTGGTGTTTCCAGTTCTTCACTGTAAATAGTATTGCCATGAACTTCCTCGTGGACATGCATTAGTATTTCTCTGGAAGCAGGCATTTCTGTTTTAATAAACACTGCCAAATTGCCCTCCGAGGTAGTTAGGCCACTTTAGTTAGTGATACATCTGACCTCCCTTTTGCTCAGTGCCTTGCCGTCAGTGGACTCATCCATCTTGAATTTTGCCAATCTGCGGGGAGAAAAACGCCTCATTTTCATTAGCATAGCCTGGCTACTGGAAAGGCTGACCTTCAATATCTGCTTAACAGTCATCTGAATTTCCTTGTCTGCAAAATGCCCATTCATATACTTTGCCCAGTTTTTTAATGAGTCACTCATCTTTCTCTTATTAATTTGTTAAAGAGATTTGTGTATATGGCTTCTGAGTACTGTTATGCTTGGTGCAAATATCTCTCCCAGTTTGTTGCTTGCTTTTAACTTTGTTTATGTCTCTTTTCTTCAGATGTTTAAAATTTTGGTGTGATAAAGCATCACGTTTACCTTCACTTGCTTTTATTTATGACTTAAGAAGGCCTTCCCCACCTAGAGTCAAAAAGATAGGCTACATTTCCTTCTAATAATTTTAAAGTTTTGTTTTCTTTTCATGGTCCACATTTAGGTCTTTAATCCACCTGGAATTTTATCTTGGCATGTGGTATGAAGTAGGAATCTATCTTCATTTTTACATGGATAGCCTTTTGTCCCAGCAGATTTATCGAATACTCTGTCCTATTATCACTGTTTTGAAATACTCTCTCTGTTTTGTGTTTAAATGCCCATGTATTTATGAATCTGTTCTGGGAACTCTGTGCTGTTTCATTGATCCCTTTGTCTATCCCTTTGTCTATTCCAATTTTCACTAATTACTATATCTCATTGTTTTTTCAACAGAGACTAATTGACACTTGGGATAAGGCAATTCTTTCTTGAGCTGGACTGTCCTGCTCATTATAGGCTCTTTATTATCCCTGATCCAATCCTTGGCACTCGATGCCAGGAGAAGCTCCCCATGCACACACTTCCCAGTCATTGTTATGACCCCAAATGCCCTGACCATTTCCAAAGGTGCCCTAGGAAGGAAGTCCCACCTTCTGCTGAGAACTGCCACAAGTAGCTGTCTAATGTGGTTTGATATCTGATAGGACAAGCCCCTTCCCCCATTCTTGATTCTTCTTTTTCATGATCTCTTAACACTCTGCTTCGCTGCCAGGAATGGAATCCATAACAGGATGCTCTGTCAGGCATCTCTGGAGCTGGGACTCCCTTCAACCAAAGCAACTCACTCCTTTGGGAGGAAGGGGGGCTCTGATCGTTAGAGATTACTGTCTTACTTGTGACCCACTTCTCCCCTGGATCCTGGAGCCCACAAAACACAAATCTCTTCTGCTTGGCCCATCCTTCATTGACCTCAGAGAGCAGACAGAGATTTCCCTTCCATCTCAGAAACTCTCTCCAGACTCCAACTCAATAACTCCAGTTCCCTCCAATGTGCCTCAAGGACTTGGCCTCACTGGCATGTTTGAGTTTGAATTGAACACACTGGATTAGAATTCCTGCTCTCCTACCTATTAGCTGTGTGACACTGGGAAAGTCAGTTAACCTCTGTGGGCCTTATTTGTTAAATGGATAAGCTGGTTCTCCACCTCACAGGGTCAATGAGAGATGTAAATGATTTGGAGCATGTCAAGTCCTAGGCCTGGTGGGGTTGCTCAAGAAGCAATAGCTGTTTAATTTTTTTTTTTTTTTTGAGAGAGAGAGAGAGAGAGGGAGAGCATGAGCCGGGGAGAGGGGAAGAAGGATAGAGAGAAAGAGAAACTTAAGCAGCCTCCACACTCAGCACGGAGCCCAATGCAGGGCTCCATCTCATGACCCTGGGATCATGACCTCAATCAAGAGTTGGACGCTCAACCAACTGAACTCCCCAGGCACCCCAAGAAGTAATAGGTGTTAATATCATTCCTGTGATTATTGCTTCCCCATGACTCTCGTGGTGGTCACTGTCCCATGCCCACTCATTAGGTGAGGTGCCCAGGGCTGCATGGAGCACCCAGGTGGGCTCTGGTCAGGACTAAGATGACCACTGCCTCCTCTTTCTGAGAAGCTGAGATGGCAGGGTTAGCTGCTGGGCTGGTTGTGGGGATGACAAGGAGGAGTCAAGTCTCAATCCACAGTTTTGTTCTGATCAGTTAGGAAGGTGGGCCTACCATCAGTTGGGCTGGGAAGACTGGGAAGAGCAGGTTTGTGGAGTCAGGAGTGCAGGCTTGGACATGGCAAGTTAGAGGTGCCTGTTAGACATCCAAGTGGACATCTGAGTGGATAACTGGATATATGAATCTGGGGTTCAGGGGAGGGATCCAAGCTAGAGCTGTAAGTGTGGGGGTCATCAGACTTTCCCAGATCTTCTTCTCTGCAATTGTATAGGTGTTGTTTTATTCCGTGTGCTTTTCTCATAAATGGAACCATTTTCTGATCTGCAGCCTGCTTTTATTATGTATCCTATAATTCGGAGATTTTTTTCCTCAGGTCTATACATAGAAGTGGACCTCATTCTTTTTCATGGCTGCATAATATCCCACAGTGTGCCTGGATGGAAATTATGTCCCTGGTTTCCTACTGTGGGAAACTGGCTCTTTCTTGCCTTCCTTTCTTACTGTAATGGGCAGCCATGCAGAGAGGTCTGCATGTATAGATGGGTGGAATAGCTCTGCCTGGCCTCGGGACTATGGAATTGCTGGTGGCAGCCCCAGGCTAACCCCCCCCCTTTTTTTTTTAAATTTGACCTCTGCTCCAGGGTTTGTTTAAAAGTTTCTTTGGAGAGTTTGAAACAAATATGTATTGAGCCAGTCCTTTAGCTGGGACTGAGTTTGCAGCTGTGGACAAACCTGCGGACACTTCTGGCCTGGGGTTGCCAGCATTCTGTGGCTGGAGAGATGAGAAACCACGGTGGCTAAGCAGGTTGGCCTGAGAGTCAGATGGTTCAAGTCTCAAATTTGGCTCTTTCTCATCCTGTGTCCTGGGCAAGTTACTTCCTCTCTTTATGCCTCTGCTTTTCCACCCACAATGCAGAGGCAACAAGAAGGCTCATCTCTCCTTTACAGGAGTGGTGGGGATCGCAACAAATAATGAATGCCAAGTCATGAGCTTGCCTAAGTTCTGTTATAGCTTAGCTAAGTGTTTAGGGCTAAGCACCCTTTATATGTGAACTCTAGTACTTATGTCCTTAAAGACTTAAAGCGGAGTCTAAATTGTGAAGATTTCCTGCTTCATTCCTTTGTTCCTTTTCTTTTTTGTATTCCTTTATATAAGTAAAAAAAAAGGGGGGGATAAATAAGATATCAGGAGAAGAAAAAATAAAGTCAGAAATGAGATAATTCCAGGTTATACTTTGCTAAAGGTAGGTAATCAGTTTGCCTCTGAGCTTCTTACCAGACAAAGGAAAAAGGGAAATATGAGAAGTAGCAGGACTCACTCAAATGCCCTTGAAAGGAAAAGAGGCAATTGCTCAAGTGTGGGCAGAGTGACCGTGTCTTCAGTGCCGTCTCTACAGTAAGTGCAATAACAGTGGGGGCTACTACAACTCTGTTCTCCAAAGGTTCTGTGGTTTAGAGGGGCCGTGGCTGTGGGACCCTGAAGGCCAGGATACCAAGGGGTGGGTAATGGAGCTTGACCTCTTGGCCTCCCCCTCTGGTGGGAAAGATAGTCAGGACCACATCTACTCTTCTGCGTGGCAGAGTGGGCACCACGCTGAATTGGGGGCTCAGAAGCGGGCAAACTGGATGAAGGGGCAGTGAATTTCAGTAAGGAGAGGCTTCATGGAGGAGGTGATATTCTCCCCTGAACCTCAAAAGCAAAGTAAGACTTTGACCACTGGAGGTGAATGTGGAAGTCATGAGATCCCCACCAGGTCCTGCCCCGGGAAGGAGCATCTGTTCATGGACTCTCACAGATAAAGGGAAGTTAGAAACTTGAGTTCAACTGCCCTCCCCGTCATGGGAAAACTGTAAAGCCAGAGAAGGCAGGGATGAACCCGAAATCACACAGAGAGGCAGGGACATAGCAAGCCTCAACTCCGAGCCTTCTGCCTCCCTAACCAAAATCAGTTCTACCCCACTCCACACCTCTACTCACCATGGCTCCTGCTCTGGGTTCTGACTCTCCTCCTGCAGGGCCATTAACTACCTACTGCCTGCCTCGTGGTGTCCTCTTATATTGAACTCCTACGTTGTGACTTAAAGAGGCCAAGAATAGCCACCCTAGGTGGGGGCCGGGGGGCACGCCTCCACTGTCCTCTTCTCTGGTCTAACTGAACTTTTCATGGTCACAGCTCCTTCCCCAAGATAAAGCAGAGTCCTGGATTCTAGGCCTCGGTGTCATTGCTAAAGAATTGGCTTGTCCCTAAGTAAGACTTCAGCATCAGAGGGAAGTACCCGCCCTGGAGATTTCTGGATGCACACTGAGCCCCAACTTTGACCCCAGTCTAAATCTTGACCCTGGCCCCAGACTGGGCCCTGACCTTGATCCAAGACTAAACCCTCACCACTTCCCCAAGCTAAGCCCTGACCCTGGCCCCAGAATGAGTTCTGACCTTGGCAGTTGGGGACATGAGTATTTGGGGTTAGCTCTTCTCCCCAAAATTGCTGGAAACTCAACTGAGGAACCCTCAGTAAAGGCCAGTCTTGAGTCTTGACTCGAATTGTACCTTGAGGGTTCTATCTCAAGGACCTGCCCCCCACACGCTGGCCTTGGCCTCAATGGCCTGGGGACCAGTAGCCATGGGTGATAGACAAGCCATTTAATCCCACCCACTCTGACCATGAACTCTGCATACCCAAGCAGGCTGTCAGCACAGCTGAAACCCTCCCTCCCCCTCCTCCTAATTTGCCTCCTAATTCCCTGTGCCATGTGATCCAAGTGAGGGCTGAGATATTTATAAAACCTGTGTCCTTCATGATAAAGCCAGCCCCAGGGACCAGGGCCAGAGCAGATCTATTTAGCCTCCAAAGCCCCAAAAACTTCAAACCATGTCCACTGTGGAGGGCCCTCATCACAATCCACCTGCAGTTACAGGCTCCTGCATTTCCGAGCTGCCCCCTCTCTTGCACTTCACCAATCCCAGAACACTGTTCCCAGCAGCCACCAACCCTGGCTGAGTGGAAGGGCCTGGGGGCTAGAGTCAGGCAGCAACTAACCTGCTCTAAGCGCCAGTCTCTGTGTCTTGTAAATGGGAACAGTGGCCCCCGAGTCTTGAGTCTTTGGAACCAGGTGTGGGAGCCAGTGAGGGACAGAGTGCTCAGCATAGGGCCTGGCAGAGAGGAGCTGCTCGGTGTTAGCACCATCCCCACTACAACCAGTGCATGTGAGCAAGTGGGCAGGACCCCTCTCACTTTCCCACAGCCTGCCTGAGGGTGCCAAATTTGGGGTGCCTCTAGACATCTCAGTTAAAATACAGATCAGCCTGGAAGGGAGGGGGCTTAAGGCTGCCCTTTCGAGGAGTTGCAGAGTCTCCTGACATCCTGACTTGGGCTGGGAGTGGCTTGGGGTTGTGTCTCTGAGCAGTCCCTGTACCAACACCGCCTTCACCAATAGGTCAGAGACCCCAGGCTTCTTCCAGACCACCCCTGCCCAGGGCAGAACCCCCTCCTCACATTCTGCCAGCATTCCTGGGGCCTCTGCTTGCATTCAAGTTCACCCAGTCCTAGGCAGCTCCTTACACCACTGGGATTTTTCTTAGATGGTGCCAAAATCTTTCTCCCTATAATTTCTGCCCTCTCACCCAGATGCTCCCTCTGGGAATATTTATTGTTGAGCCCAGCCATGTGCATTGGGCTCTGAAGACCCAGGAGAAGAAAGTTTGAATTGCTCCCTGCTGTCAAGGAGTTCACAATCCACTTTTAGAGCAAGATCAACCTGGGTGCGTTCTGATATTAACTCCACTTATTACTTATGTGACCTGCCTAATCTCTGTGACCTCATCTGTAAAATAGGTTGCCAGGCAGATGATATGAGGTGATGTGTGAGAGGCTCCTAGAACAGGGTCTGACATGTGTTTGGAACCTGATAAATGGCTGGGTTGGGTGATGCAGGCTCAGGGTAGCATGGCCTCAGCAGGAATAGACACTTGCCCAGAGAAGAGGGAAGCAGCCCATGCCTGGGCAGGGACATGGCTCTGAGAAGGCAGTGCAAAGCTGGGACGTGATCAGCCAGCCAGACAGAGAGGGAAGGTTCTCTTGGCAGTGGGAACCACCAAATAAAGGTCTGGAGGCTTGACACCCACAGGCTATCATGGTAGTAGAAGCCTGGGTATGTAGTGCCAGTTAAGGCCACAGAATCCACCTGAATCATGTCACAAAGGACCCTTGTTAATTGGGCTATGCAGTTTGGGTTGCAGCCTATGGTCACCGTGGAGGCAGTGAGGTGTTAGGAGGCATGGTCAGGTGATGTGGATGGAAAGGGCTGGGCTGTCTGACCCTCCTGATAGATGATGGTGGCCAGGTCCAGGACTGATGCAGCAGAGATGGAAAGAAAGGAACAGATATGAGAGTTGACTCAGAGGTGGAATGGCCCCTGGGCTAGAGGGGATGGGGGCTCTTGAAGCAAGAGAGGAGGAGCAGGGGGCCCCCAGCATCCAGCCCAGGTGCCTGGGCAGCTACTAGAATGTGGACATAGAGGAGCAGGTCTTCCAGAGGACATCCGGAATTCAAATGTGTTGAGTCTCAGGTGCCTGTTTGACATGAAGGGGAGGTGGCCAGGAGGTGATGGATCCTCAGAGTTACTGGTCATTCATTCACTCATTCATTTATTCATTCTTCCACTCAACATACATGTATTAAATGCTACCTGTGGTTCAGGCACTGTATCAGTCCCCAGGATGTTGCAATGGATAGGACCCAGCCCCAGCTTTCATGGGGTTCACAATCTAGTGGAAGAGACAGACAAAAAACAAAATGTATTTTCTGAAGAAAATAAATGTGAGTGACATGAGAGTGAGGGAGGGGCATGTTCTAGATGGGGAGAGAAGTCTCTCTGAGTCATGATATTTGGGCCAATGGAGGGAACAACCAGGTGAGGACCCAGGGCAGAGCACTCCTGGTAGAGGGAACCCCCTGAGTGCAAAGGCCCTGGGATAGAGTTCCCCCATCCCAGGAAGGAAAAGGAGACCAAGTGGGCTAAGGGCTGTGAAAGTGAGGAAAGGGGGTCAGGAAGGAGCATGTGGCCTCCATGAGGAATTTGGTTTTGGTCAAGAACCCAGGGGCAAGGTTGGGGTAGGACTGGAGGGCTGGGGGTTGTCAGGGCAGAATGAAGGACAAATGAGGAGCACCAGGGAGAGGGGTTGAATGGGGGAACTGGTGGCCTAGCCAGGAGCCTAAAGAGGCCTGCAAATGCACCCTGGGCCTTGGAGTCAGAGAGGCCTCAGTTAGAATGCTGATTCCTCCACTCACCTACCCTGTGGCCGGGGAGGTTTCCCCTAGACTGAGTTTCTCCTTCTGTTGAATAATGACATAGATACTTTCCACCAGTGGATGATGGTGGCAGAGAAAAAGGCTGCTGAAGTGTGAAGGGCTATGTATTTTGGGGGTGCTGGAATCTGGAAGCCCAGCCCCTCTTGGTGAGCCGGGGAGGGCAGGGCTGGCCTGGATTTCTGGACATGTTTCCCCCAAGGTCTCCAAAGGTGGGGCCCCTGGAGAGCACTGGAGAGGGAGCCCACCTTGTTGTGTCTGGTGGGGCAAGTCTGGGTGGGCCAGCTGTTGTCTGGGCGAGAGCTTGTCCCAGCCCCAGCCTGGAGTCGGGCCCCCAGGCCCTTAAAAGAGCTAGTGAGCAAAGTGAGAAACCAAGGCAGAAGCTAGCACATGAGAGAGAAGGAAAGGGAGGAAGGTTCCAATTATCTGGTAGCTACCATGTGCCTGTACCTTTTGTGGCACTTTGCACACGTGATCTTGAAATTAGGCATGGTTTGGGGTCTCCATTGCTCAGACAAAGAACAAGGCTAGAGCAGGAAAATCAGGCAGGGAATGAGTGCACCCCAACCCTAGCCTGTCTCTTGGCCAGCACTGAGGCAGCTGAGGAGGGGACTCAGGGACCCCTCTCCTCACCAACCCGGTCTTGGCCCTGGGCCCGACTGTACACACAGGGAAGATTGACTTTGGTGGCACACCTCCATCGCACATGCCATACTGGCCTTTTCTATTTCCCCGAACCTGTGAATCTCAGGGCCTTTGCACACACTCGTCCGCCTGAAACACACACACACACACACACACACACACACACACACACACCTCATCCTGTCCATTCCTACTTTTCCTTCAGACCACAGAGTAAACCTCGCTTTCTCCAGAAAGCTTTGCCTGACTTTCTTTCCTTAAATGAGCTCCTTGACCCATCTACCCCATCTCCTGAGGAGGTCTGGTCTCTGCTGCCACTTTCATCCATCTGGGTGGTTTTGTTTATGATCTCTCGTCCCTCAGGGCAGGGGCCACATTTCTCATGGTTTCCACGGGGCCTAACGCAGAATCAGTCTGCAGGAACTATGGTTGGGGGTGCTGCTCTGTACCTTTGCCCTGTGGGGGCGTGAGGCTGCAGGGGGTACAGGGCAGTCCTGGCCCTGCTGGGCCTCCTGAAAGCCTGCCCCACCTCCTCCTGAGGCAGACTCCACGGCCCCCATCTCCTCCAGGATGTGACGTCAACCATTAAGTGACTTCTGAGCGGAGCGGGGATTGCGTGGGCTCTGTGGTGCGCGCCTGTGCACGCAGCCCTGGATGCACGCACGTGTGCACACGGGCCTCTGTGAGTAATTCCAGTGGTGCTTCGAAGTGCTGTCTCCATGGAGAGGCCGCCCCCACCCGCCCCAGCCCCAGGTGGTTTGCCTCTGCCACCCTTTCCGGCTCCCCTCCCGGCTTCTCCGTGACCCAGATTCGACCCACCTCGCCTCCCACAGCCGCGGGGCTCTGGCTTCTGAAAGCCCGGGGTTCAGGGGCCTTTCCCGAGACACACCTCTCATTCAGGATCAGCTCCAGGTTCCAGCCACGTTCGCTGAGGCCGCGTGGAGCGAGCAGGTGCTGACGCACAACTGCCTGCACTGGAACCGGGTTCCTCCACCCTGGTCATGCTGCCTGAGGCTGAGAACGGCCCACTCGGGGGATCGTCTTTACTATGGTCTGTGGACCCTCTGCTGCCCCTCCGCTGATACACTCCCCCTCCTCACTCCCGCTGCTCCAGCCACATGGGCCCCCTTGACAAAGCCCCTCACCCAGGACACACTGGCACACTCACAACTCACACTGTCATGCACACTGACACACTCAGCCACATACACTGACACACACACTCACACGGTCTCCCCCCACTCCCTCTGCTGCAGCCACATAGGACCCCTTAACTAAGCCACTCACCAAGTACACACTGACACACTCACACTCTGACACACTCACTCCAACACACTTACACTTGGACACATGCTTTCACATTCGGACACACTCAGAAATTCTCACACCAGCTGTACCCTCACTTCTGCACCTGCCGTTCCTCTACCTGGAGTGTCCTTTCCCCACATATCCCCAGGGCTCCCCCCTCACTTCTGTCCAAATATTGCCTTTCCAGACAGCCTTTCCTGACCACTCATCACCCATTCTTTCACCTGCTCTAATCTGCTTCCAAGAAGGTATTGTTACCTGAGGTTACATTATATTTCTGTTGTCTGTCTCCCCCCCCAGAATGTAAGTTCTGTGGGGGCAGGAACTTGGTCTTTGCTGCTATACCCAAGAGTCTCATTTGCCTGGCACATAGTAGGTACTTAGCAAATATCTTATTAAGTGAGTGTACCTAAAGCACTCAGCCCAGAGCCTGGCCCTCAGTGGCTGGTGATGTAGCTCAGTTCCTGCCACCGTCCTTAACCCCATGGCTTATCACCTGGGACCCTCACAATAAGTTCCATGGGATAGGTTCAAATATTATTACTCCCACTTGATGGAGGAGAGTATGAGGCTTTGTGAGGTGCCAGGGGTTCCTGAGGCGGGGCGGGCCGATAGGATTAGAGCCCAGGTCTGCCCAGTCCTAGCGTTGCAGCCCAGCGTTTGCCACCAGTGCCATGGCCACCACCTGCAAACATAACAGTCATGGGAGCCCTGTTCAAATAATATGGCAGCGGGCATTCCGGTCTACTGTGCCAAGGAGAGAGGCCAGGCGACAGAGGCTGGAGCCCAGAGTTCCAGTCCCAGGTGGACTTCCTCCTTCCTAGGTGAGCTCTGGCTGGCATCTGCCATCAGCAACCTGGAATGCAGTGAGTGCGGTCACTCAGCCATCAAGACCTCTTCCAGGCCTAATGTTCCCAAGTCTAAGAGAATGACCAGAGAGTATGGGGCCAGGGACCTCCCAGCCCTAAGTCCCTCACCCAGCCGCACGCAGACACACACACACACACACACACACACACACACACACACAGACCAGAACCCTATCCCATAGGGATGAGGAGGTTTGACCTCCTTCTGTGATAATCCTAGGGGCCTGTTAAAGACCTGGCAGCCCAGAGGCAGCTTTAATCATCCTCAGTTTCTTCATCTCTAAAACAGGGATCCTAAAAAGCCCTGCCATCCCAGGGCTATTATATTCAAATGATTCAGAGGAAGGAGGATGGATGGCCTTTTCGAGCTGGGCCCTTTGAAGAACAACTCAATAGCAATGACACCCCCTGTAATAGAAGTTGACCTTTGCCCTAGAGAGGAATTGCTGGAAAGAAAAATCCTGGGGCTCTAGAGGTACAAGGGAATAACCCATATTTATTTCCATATTTCAGGCAAGTAAACTGAGGCTTGGCCTTGGGAATGTGATTTTCTCTAAAGTGGTATGGAGCAGGTTATGAAAACATCAGTGGTGAGGAGAGTCCGTAAGGGACGGGTGAGTTCTCTTGACAGACACACCTGACCTCACACCTTTCCCTGGGGCTTCCCTGCTCACCTTCACCTTGGGGCTCAAGTTCTGTGCATATGGGATTGTTAGAAAATGTAGATTCTGGGGTTTCATCCTGTTTAGATTCAGGTGGGCCCAAGCAATCAGATACATGGTTTGGGCCCCAACTTGAGAAATACCAACACAGAAAATGCAAAAGCAAGAAACCAAAACTGTGTGCCCACAGCATTCAACTGACACTACAACCCTCCAGCACCCTGAGCCCTGGGCCAGTCTAAACTGGGGACCCAGGGACACACCCGTGCAATGCCATCAGGGAGGCAGATGTAGAAGTTGACAAGCATTCCACCCTGAATTTATTCTGTTCTTTTTCTAATGTCTTGAGTCGGATACTTATCATACTATTTTTCAGTCTACTTTTCTAATATAAGTACTTAAAGATTATACCTGTCTCTCTAGGTACCAATGTTGGTATATTGTATTTTCATTATCATTCAGTTATAAATATTTTCTTATTTCCCTTTTGGTTTCTTCCTCAGCCCATGAGTTATTTAGAAGTATGTATTTTTAAATTTTTGAACATATGGATGCCTTCAGCTATCTTTTGTTATTGATGTTGGTTTTAAAAAATGTAAATATGATGGGGGCGCCTGGGTGGCTCCGTTAAGTGTCTGACTCTTGATTTTGGTTCAGGTCGTGATCTCATAGTTTTGAGTGTGAGCCCCATCGCTTGCTTGCAATTCTCTCTCTCCCTGTCTCTCGGCCCCTCCCCTGCTCACGTACTCTCTCTCTCAAAATAAATAAATAAAAATTTTAAAATGTACATATGCTAGGGCGCCTGGGTGGCTCAGTCGGTTAAGGGTCTGACTTTGGCTCAGGTCATGATCTCGGGATCCATGGATTCAAGCCCCGTGTCAGGCTCTGTGCTGACAGCTTAGAGCCTGGAGCCTGCTTCAGATTCTATGTCTCCCTCTCTCCCTGCACCTCCCCTGCTCACGCTCTGTCTCTCTCTCTCTCTCTCTCTCAAAAACAAATAAACATTAAAAAAACATTTTTTAATGTACATATGATACTATTTCTTTTTTATTTGTTAAGATTAATGGCCAGTCTAACATGACCTAACACATGATCAGTTTTTATAAATGTTGCACACATGTTTGAAAAGAACATATATTTTCTAATTATTGGAGTCAGAATTTTCTATGTATCCCTAACAGTCAATGTCAATTCTGGTGTGAGCCAAGAGGAGACTCCTGGCCCAGCCTGTTTGTCGCAGGGAAGGCCTCCTGGAGGAGGTGCTATTTAAAGACATAAGTGGTAGCTTTTCAGGCAATGCAGAAAGAGCATTCCACCAAGAGGGAATGGGCAAAGATGTACAGGTAGGGAGTAACTGGCAGAAAGAAATGGAATCACTGATAGAACCTGCTAGGAACCCAGGGAAGGTAAGATGAATCTTGTTGAGGTAGAAGGGTCAGGGAGTGATGTTTGTTGGAATATATACTGATCCTAGGATGGTGGGATGAGACCAGTTTCAGCTAACATAGCATACAGAAGGGCAAGTCCAGTGGTGAGAACTGTCAGGTTAATAATTCTGATTCCACCTAACATCAGTTGAGCTCTTAAATGTTTGCCCTGTGCTGCATGGATTGACTCATTTAATCCCTCAACAGCTCTGTGAGATGGATGCCATTATCATTTCCATTTTACAGATGAGAAAACAGAAGCCAGAGAGGTTAGGTAACTTTCCTCAGGTCACACAGCTCCAAGTGTGGAGCCAGGGTTTGAAGCCAGCCATATGCAGTCTGACTCTAGCTCTCATGCTCTGAGCCACTACACTGCTTTTTCCTAGGTATGTTAGAAGGTTGTTGGGAATGACACATGTCTGGGCTTGGATTACCTGAGACAGGATGAGGCTGAAAAGCGCAGGCTCAACAAGATGAAGGTTTTATTCTCAAGAGAACTGGGTTCCATTGCTAACTACTTCCCAGCTCTGTGACCTTGGGCAAGGCACTTCTGCTCATAGAGCCATGGTTTCCTTATCTATACAATGGGCCTGATACCCCCTGCTCTGCCTGCCTCACAGTGCCATGTAGGGGTCAAATAAGATCATACACACTTTGCAATCTCTGCACATATGTCATTGGTATCAGGAAGTCTTCTGCACATATGTGTCATTGGTATCAGGGAGAGCTCGGAATGTCAGGCCAAGGGAGCAGGGCTGCCTTCTATCAGCAGTGGGGAGCCCTGGGTGGACTTGGAGCTGGGGAGGGGCAGGGAATCCTGAGCCTGAAGGTGAAAAGGACCTTGCAGATCCTTCATTGAGCTCTGTCAAATTCAATAAATATTTCTAAGAGTTGAATGAGTTTCGATGTTGAGCCAAGTTTCAGCTCATGAGCCAATTCCAGAGGGTTGCATAGAGTGCCAGTTTGAGGATTCCAGACTTCATCCATTCAGTGAGGAAGTGAGCTTTCGATTAGCCAAGTCTGCCACAGGTGCAGGAAACAGAACTGGGGACAAGTTCTGTATCTGCCGTTCAGGCTCTAGTCCAGAGGCTCTCATGGGGACAGCGCTGCCCCCTCAGTTTGTTACTGTGTAGGTTGGGCAGGCACTACTAGCATTTAGAGGACAGACAGCTGGGGCTCTGGCCAGCCCCTTGCAATGAAGAATTGTCCCACCTGTATCCCACACAACTCTCAAATGTCCTGCTGGCTATTCTAGGAGGCAAAACAAAACAAAATGTTTCAGATACCCTGAGCCTGTCCCCTCACTGTATTTTATATATATGCATAAAGTATTTTCTGCACTCTTTCAGTATACCCTGAATTTTCCAGGAATGTAACTGTCACGTATGCCAAGGGAAGGATATGCTTTACCAGTTTGTTCAGAACTTTACCTAGAGTTGGTCGCCATTTTAGAAAAATCACACCCCCTCCAGCTCGTGGTACCTGCGGGATTTGAGTAGCTGATTCAACAGCACGTCTTTCTCTGTCTGCATTCAGAGCTGTCACTGATTCTGCGTTGTAGGTGCCAGCATCTGATTCCTTCATGATGGTAGAGTAGTGTCCCAGCATGCATGCTTTATGATGTGCTAGATCATAAATTCCTTTCCTTTCACCTCTCTTTTATATTTCAGTTAGGGCATTGTCATTTTTAAATTATGTGTGTGATAGCTAATGTGATCTATGATAGTAAAGGGGGACGTTACCAAGTATTTGCTATAAAAATGGGTCTTGGGGTCTGATGTGTTTGGATGGAGTGGAGCACTATTCCCGTAGCCCAAGGCCTTCCATTCACGGGAAACTGACATCCAGGGAGGGAAGAGGCTTGCCCTTGTTCCTACGAGAGGCAGAACTGGAAGCTTATATTGAGGACTTGTCTTACTTTGGAGTCAAGGGAACATGGAGGTAAGAGACCAGTGAAGTATCTGGGGCAGAGGAATGGGGGGGGGGGGGGATAGGAGGGCTTGGATGCGGCAAAGAGGGTCAAAAAGATGATGCAGAGGGGCATGGTGATTTGAAGGCCAGGCAGGCCTGTGTCACAGGGCACTAGGTCAGGGCAGTGGGTGGGGGAGGGGGTGCCATTAGACCTTCTTGAGGAATTCCTTCCTTTGTCTGAAGAGCTGGCCATCTCTGGCTGGGACTCTCAGAGGAAATCAGGTCACCCCACCGAGACGTGAGACACAGTTCCTTCTGCCACTCTCCCCCAGAGCAACCAGAGACCCAAACGGGGCCCAGCCAATTGGGCAGCATCAAGCCAATTCAGTTCCCGCCCCGTCCTGGGTGGCAGAGGCTTCCGTTCCCTGGGAAAATGATGTGTCTGTTCCAAGAAACCAAATATCCTACAATGAATCCAATTAGATTTCATAGGCACATGAAAACGCGATCCATCTCAAATGTCCTCTGCAAACCTCCAGCCACAGATAAATATTTTATTCCATTCTAAGCAGTGCCAGGCAGAATATCAAGCAGGATCCAGCCGCCTCCCTGGTGGGTCCAGACAATCCTGACTGAGGAGGGGTTTCTGAGCAGAGAGACTGTGCTGCTTTAGCCCTCATGTGACCTCAAGCAGGTCGCTTTTCCTTTCTGACAATTTCATGGTCTCGCTTGCAAAATGGCTTTGCAACAATCCGAATCCTGGACCTTTCCTTCCCCCTGCAGTGCTGAGCAAGGTGCTGGGCACACCGGAAGCTACTGTTCATTCATCTGACAAATAACCCTTGACGCAGCTGTGAACAAGTCAAGCCAATCCCCACCCTTGCAGGGCTGGTGATCTGGGAGGAAGGGGCAGAAATCAATCCATATGCAAAAGACCACTTTTGCCAGAGATGAGTTTGGCAAAGGACACAGTCTGCTGTGTTGGAGAAAAATAGGAGGTACCTGGCTTTAAAAAAAATTTTTTTTTAATGTTTATTCATTTTCGAGAGAGAGACAGAGAACAAGCTGGGAGGGGCAGAGAGAGGGAGACATAGAATCCGAAGCAGGCTCCAGGCTCTGAGCTGTCAGGACAGAGCCCGACATGGGGTTCAAATTTACACTCTGAGATCATGACCTGAGCTGAAGTCCGATGCTTAACGAACTGAGCCACCCAGGTGCCTCGGTACCTGTTTTTCTGAAGCATCAGGGCAGACCTCCCGGAAGCCTAGATCTGAATTGGGAAAAGTATTCCCAACAGAGGGCTCAGAAAGTGCAAAGTCTCAGAGGTAGGACAGTACTTGGGGAGTTTGAGGATCAGGAAAACCAGCATGGCTGGAGCCAAGTGAGCAACAGGGGGAGAGGCGTGGAGGAAGCTGGAGACGGCGGCAGGCCTGAGCAGGTTGTCGGGTTCAGGATACATTTCTGTTCAGCAGACGAACTGCGAAACTGCAGATGAGTGGAGCCAGGAAGACACGCGTCCCCCCAGTGGGAAGGACCCAACGCCAGGCTCCCTGCTGGAGCTCTGCTGATGAGACCAGACTGGCAGAAAGGAGCTGCCTCTTCTCTAGGGTATCTCTTGACCCAGGAGCTGTCACTTGGGGTTCAAATCTCAGCTCCACCACCTACCAGCTGGGCAGGTCACTTCACTTCCCTGGGCTGTGTTCTCATGAGGCATAATCTGACTTCCCCTGCAGGACTGTTAAATGAGCTAATGTATATCACATGTCTCGTGGATTACATGCACCAAGTGAATGAAATAGTTGCTGTTACTGTGCTGTCACCATTATTACATTAACCCATTTACTCCTCCCAGTGACCCTCTGTTACTACCCATCTGTTATAGTGCTCAAAGATGAGAAGCAATTTACTCAAGGTCACACAGATGAAGGAACTGGGATTCAAACCTCGGTCTGCCAGATTCTGTAGGAGGTCTTACTTCCTCTTGGCCACTCTGGTGTGTGATACGCTGGACCATGGCCTGAAGAGAGAGCAGAGTGGGTAGGAACCTGGAGCCTCATCCTCTGAGAAAGGAGGCCAGAAAGTGGGGTGGCTGTGCTCAGGGCTATGCAGCTGGCAGGGAAGGAGGCCAGAGGGGAGACAGTCCCTGTGTGGCCAACCCAGGGCAGAGGGCGTTTGTATATTCTGTAATTCTAGGGGGCAAAGCTGCAGCCAAGGAGGAAACCCCAGAGAGACAGATAGTCTGAACTCTTCAGTGATGGAGAAGATGGGTTTGTTAAGCAGTGAGCTGCCCACCCCTGGAAGCATGCAAGTCAAAGTCAACATGTTTCCAAAGGAGATTTGTGTTGGTTATCTATTGCTACATAACAAAGTACCCCAAAACATAGCAGCCGAAAACAACAATAAACATTTATCATCACATGGTTTCTGTGGGTCAGGAATGTGGGAACAGCTTAGCTGGGTGGTTGTGGCTCAGGGATCCCTTATGAGCTTGTAGTCACAATGTCCACTAAGGCCACAGTCATCTGAAGTCTTGACTGCAGCTGGAAGATTAGCAGCTCACTCACAGGGCTGTTGATAGGACGCCTCAGCTCCTTGCTACGTGGTCCACTCTATGGGGCTGCTTGAGGACCTTAACAATGTGGTGGCTGGCTTCCCTCAGAGCAAGAGATCCAAAAGAGCAAAATGGAAATGGCAAGATCTTTTATAACCTAACTCTGGAAGTCACATACTGTCATTTCCACAATGTCCTACTGATTACTCAGGTCAGCCCTAGTCAGTATGAGAGGGTACTAGCTTTGGAGGGTATCAGTACCAAGAGATGAACCTCTTTGAGGGCCACCTGGGAGGCTGGCTATCACAAGATTGGACTATGAAACCATAATGGTACTGTTCAAGCATCGGGTGTCCCCTCCAAGCCTCAGTTTCCCCAAATGTATAATGAGGGTTGGATTTGGTGATCCAAACTGTAGGAGTTCCTACAGGTCTCTGTAGAGTGAACCCAGGGTCGGTGGCCCCAAGCAGTGGAAGTCAGAAGCCGGGCATGCAAGAGGGGACAGTGAGGCTCATGGTCACCCCAGAGTCCTCAAGGGACACCAAGGTAGGCTGCAGAATGTTCCCCTAGCAGGCACCATCTCTAGGCACCAGGCACCACTGATGTGGCAAAGGCAGTGTCTCGGGGCTGGTAGGCTGCAGCTGCTGCATCCCTGCACTCCTGCAAAGATTGGATTCGGTTTCATCCATCTCCCCTTCCAGAGAGCTTTTTCTGAAAGCTTCTCTAGAGGGACTATGTGAGGGGGTGGAGTGGAGTAAGGGGAGCAGAGGGATGGGCATGCAGAGATGGTGTTTCTGTGTGTTATGTTGGTCTCCCCCACAACACAGCTCTGCTGGTGAGCACTGGCCTGGCTCATGGGAGGTGTTTACAAATATTTGTTGAAGGAAAGAACGAATGAAGCAAACGCAAAAATGAGTAAGCTGCCATCTCGGCTTGTAGGGAGCCCCCAGTCCAGTGGGGACGCTGACAGCTCATTCCAGCGCAGTGAGAGAGGTGCTCCAGCAGGCTTTGCGAGGCATAGGGGCTCTCTGGAGGAAGGGACGGCCATCAGAGCGACAGGCCAGAGGCATAGTTGCTGGTCAGGGAGTGCCTTTGAAGGAGGTAGTGTGTGAGCCAAGCTTGTTCCAGACTCAGGGAGGAGAAGGGCATCCAAGGCAGAGGGAACGGCACCAACAATGGCCTGGAGGGAGTGTGGCCTGGGAAGAGCGAACACTGGCATGGGGTGGAGATGCTGCCGCAGAAGTGGGCAGGCGGGGGTGGAGGAAGGATTGCAAAGAGCTCTGACAGTTGTGGGGAGCAAGGCAGCCAAGGAAGTCTCTTTAGTAAAGGAGGAGGTGATGGAGTCAGGAAGATGTTAGAGTGGTTTAAGAGCACGGACTCTGGACTTAGAAAGGCCTGGGTTCAAATTCCAGCTCTAGCATTTGGGTCAGTTTGCTCATTGTGGGCACCCTAGTCTCCTCATGTGTGAAGTAGATGTGTCGATGGTAGTTAACTACGTCATGGGGCTGCTGGAGGTTGAAATGAGTTAATGTTTGTGCTTAAAGTGCTTGGAACGGAGTCTGACACATAGTGAGGCTGCGTGAGTGTTAGTTATTATAAGTATTGTATACACATGCGAGGGAGGCATGGCCCATTTCTGGAAGACCACACGAGAAATTCCCAGGGTGGGGGCCTAGGTAGGAGGGAGACTTGCTATTTTTTTTTTTAACACATTCTGGGCGTGTGCTATTTTAATAATGTTGGTGGATGGGCCAGGGAGGCTGCAGGGGGACTGGAGACCCATTGGATCAGAGCTGATGAGGGTCCATTCGTGCAGATGATATGGGGTGGGAGGCAAGGTCTGGATTAGGTTGTCCTTAGGACTGTCTGGTGACCTGTTTAGTGTGGGAGAGAGGGAGAGGGTGGAGTGAGGGCACCCCAAAGTTGGCACACCTATATTGGGACATCAAGACCCAAATGGAGCCCAGAAACTGTGCCAGGCTGGTCCCTGGGAGAAGGGCCCAAGGGAGGAACAGCTTGTGGAGCTCAGGGATGCTTCCTTGAAGGTGCTGAGGCAACAACCAAAGCAAATTATTGGCGTCCACGAGGAGGCTGGGGCCACCGGCTCAGACTGTGAAGTTCCTAAAGGTTGCTGTTAGGAGCTGGGGCCACACAGCGGGGTGCTCTACCCTTTGTCCCTCCGTTCAGCCCCTCATCTTGGCAAGCAGTCAGGTAGAGGTGGAGTATTCACCCTTGAAGTCACTTCAGATGATTCACCTCTACTCTGCAAGGCCCAGATGCCCTGCTTGTCTTGGTCCCAGGGCTGGGAAGGGGTGACAGGGCCCCCATTGACTCCCCTCCTTAAAAGGGCATCATGGCTCACAACTGGATGTTTGGATACCACAGATGGCTCTTGACCTTGAACATAGCTTTGAAATTACAAATACTGTGCCTAACCCCCTTTCCCATCCCCAAGAGAGAGGGTAACAGGACTGGACCCCCTTCACCTAGGGCAATCAGCTAGCAGACCCTGGAATCCCAAACTGTGTGAACTGTAAGAGACCTTGAAGACTTCCCATTCCAGCCAACCCCACCTTGTGCAGTTGGGGAAACTGAGGCTCAGAGGCCAGCAGGGACCAGCCTGAGCTCATATTATAGGTTAGGGGCCTATCCAGGGCCTGTCAGCAGGCTCTGCTCCAGCTTGTTGGGAGAGGGGGACAAGGAGGAGTATGCATGTGACAGTGGAAAACCTGCAGGAATCTGATACACCTGGGTTCAAATCCTAGTTTTGCTACTTACCAGACAAGTTCCTCACCTCTGAGCCTCAGTTTCCTCATCTTTCATTCAGAGTGAATGATACCTCAGACTCAGAGTTGTGGAGACGTCTTAAAGGGGCTAGTGCAGTAGGCCCTCAGTGACTGGGGTTCCCCTTTCAAATGTGGTCCTAAATGGTTGTTCACGTCTTCATTGTTTCATTCATTCATTCTTAGGTTCATTTGTTTGTTCGCCAGCCTGCTGTATAAGCACCTGCTGTATACCAGGCTCTGTGAGGTGTATCAGACTCAGGAACCTCTTTGCCCTCAAGGTGCTCACAGAGTGCGGGAGAGAGGATTCCAGATTGGCTGGAGGGATGACTACCGCACCACGTGTCCCCTGAGGGTCAGAGAAATACAGAGGAGATGGTGTTTGGGCTGGGCTGCTGGGATGAGCAGGAGTCCCTGGGCAACCAAGGAGAGAGGCCATTTCAGGCAGAGGGAAGGCATGTGCGTAGTCATAGAATCTGAGGCGGTCATATTCGGGGAGCGCCGGAGGGCCCTGTGTGTGTAGCTTCCGGGTGGGAGGCTGCTGGGGGCGGGGGCGGTGAGGTAGGAGTCTGGATACAGACAGCCTAGGGATCAGATCTGGGGGGGGTGGGTTTCCTGAAGACCCAGAGACAAAGATTTCAGAGAGATCTTTTGGAGGGTGATCCCAGGAAGGCCTTGTTGGGAAGTGGGGAAGGGAAGGAAAGGGAACAGGTAAAGGATTATCTAAGCAGGTACTGCTGTGCACAACTGGGGACCCTGGGAGACAGAATAGAACGCAACTCACTCAGGGTTACCAGCACCCGAGGGGTGAGGAGCCTGGGTTTTATGCACCAGCTGCCCATCTGTCATGGGTTGAGGGCTACTTCTAGCCCCCATATTTCCTGTTCGCCTTGTGCATGGGCTGAGGTCTCCATCGGACAGTCACACAGGTACTTACGGGCAGCCTTGTAGATAAAGGTGAGTGCCAGGGGGGTATGGGCAGTACCCCCACAGACTCTGCTGGGCTTCATCCTTCCCTTGTCTTTTGGGGAAAAGGGACCAGCCAGCACCAGGGAGCTGTGTGCTGCTTGCAACAGCCCAGGCTCACCTCTCCGCTGGCATCCAGTGACCTCAGGCCGGGTCACACCTGCTCAGAAGCCTTCGATAATTCCTGCCTGCAGTTTATTATGTTTAATAAATTTTTAGAGTAGATAATATATCCGCATGGATCAAAATTCTGAAGACTAAATGCAGTGTGGTTTCCTGGATTGGATCCTGAAACAGAGAAAGGATATTAATGGAATTGGTGAACTCCAAATAAAGTCTGGAGTTTAGTTAATGGTAATGTACCAACATTAATTTCTTAGTTATAACAAATGTACCATTGTTACATAAAATGTTAACATTAGGTGAAACTGGGTAAAGGTTACACGGGGAACATTCTGTGCTCTTTGCAACGTGGAATAATCCAAAATTATTTGAAAATAAAAGACTTTTTTTATTCTCAAAAAACATAGTAAAAAGTCCCTCTCCTACCCTTTCTTCCATCCACTGTTTCTGGTTTTCTGGGTGCTCTTCCACAGATAAGCAGATTGGTACCAGACAGAAAACTGGTACCTTCCATAGCAGACGCGTAGGGGCCCACCCCTACCACTTCCCCTCATTGTCTCGTTCGTGCCAACTGCTTGTTTCTGGAAACACCTGTAGCTCTCCGGCTGAGGGCTTTCTTTCAGTCTGCATGGGGAGGGCAAAGTGCCAGGGAGTTAGTGCCCCCAGGGCAGCCCTCGGCAGGTGTAGAAGGAGGAGGGGGATACACACCCCAGCTCCCTTGGCCCTCAGCAGGGAAACTGAGCTGCATGTTCCCCTGTCACACAGGGGTCCCCAGTCAGATGGAGCTCACTTGCCTATAGTTCAGGAATGCAACCTTTATTGCCTTGTCTAGCTTCCCGCTCCCTCCCCGTGCTTCCTAGAATCACCTTCCCAAAAGACTCAAATCCTTGGCTACGGGTCTGCTTCTGAGGGAACCCAAACTGAGACGGATACCATAACCCTGTTATGCCCCCTGCTGTTTTTACTTAGCAGTGTATTTTGAAGAGTTTTTCATGTCAGTACTTAGAGCAACCTTGTCCCCTTTTTCACAGCTGTGTAGTATTCCATAGTGTACTGGATCATAATTTGCTTATCCAGTCTCCTTCTGGACATTTGGGTTGCTTTCAGACTTTTGCTAGTACAAACTATTTTTCTCCCAAGATTTCAAAATATCTTCTTTCAGGAAGAACCCTTTGCACCCCCATTTCCCATGTGTGTAAGTCAAGGCTGTTGGATAATTCTTGGAACTGGGATTGCTGGTGCCAATGGCCTCAGAGACCCTGCTCTATTTTGATGGTAGGTGGCCTACAGTTTAAAGCTAGAGTCCCTGGGGTCCACCAAAGCCCTCCAGGATCTGAACCCCGACATCTGCCTCTCCCTCCCCCTCAAAGCCCACCCTTGCCACATGAACAACTTGATATTTTTTCCAGCACTGCCCCAGCCCTCACTTCTGACCTTGATTTGTCTATGCCTTCCTCTTTATCTGCTTCCCTACACTTTTATCTGTTGAAACCTTACTTGTCCTCAGAAATCTGGCCAAAATGCCACCTCCTCTAGGGAGCCTTCCTGGTGCCCCAGCAAGTATTGATCCTTCCTTTCACTGGGCTGCTCACCCTGTCTTTGACGTTTCCTGGAATTTATTTTTATGTGTTTTCTAATTGCTATGTGTATTTCTGCCTCCTGCACTTGGCCACCTGATGTTTAAGGGCTGGAACCATCTGAGTCACAAAGCAGGCCCCATAAATGGTGGAGGAATTGAATTAAATGTGCTGGTGGCATTCTGACCATTTTGTTCTGCCATTTGCCAACACAACCTTCCAGGATGGTCCCTCAGTGAGGGCCAGAATGAAACAGGCCAGCGCAGGTGACCTCCAGAGCCCGCCTGCCCCACATTCAGAGTTCTGAGGCCACAGAGTGGGGCAGTATGTCCCCTGGACAACCTTCCCCTAATAGTTCTCTCCTAGGAAGGTGGTGGGGAGCAGGCAGTTAGAGGTTGTGTCCCCTGACCCCAGCCCTGGGTTCTGGGAGCTGGTGGCAGACATTGTTACCTAAAAGCTAAGAGGTAGCTCAGGGAGGTGACTGGAGGCACAGGCCCTGGAGACAAACTGCCTAGGTTCGAATCCTACCTGTTTGACCTTGAGCAAGTCACTTCCTTCCATGCCTCAACTCTCCCTCTGTAAAATGGGGCCATTGGGAGGATGCACTTCACAGGGCTGATTTGAGGTTCCAACAAGACAATTCATAGAAAGTGCTTACGTATACATAGGAAATACTGGACAAATAAGCTCCAGAAAGGTCTTGAAAGGCTATTGGGAATTCATGTAACAACCACAGCTCCTCTTTATAGAGCACTGACCAGAAATTTTACTAGATGCTCTACAGACATGCTCCTACTGAATCTTATAAATACCCTCAAGTGAAGTATCTTAATTTTTTAAATTGTGGTAGGATACACACATTTTAACCAACTTTACCTTTCTAACCACTTAAAGGGGTACAATTGGGTGGCATTAAATATATCCACAATGTTGTCAGCTATCACCCATGTCTCTTTCTAGAACTCTTTCATCACCTCTAATAATGATCTAGTACCCACTTAAGTCACTCCTCACTCCCCCTCCTCCCAGCCCCCAGCAACCACTAATCCACTTTCTGTCCTATTACTTTACCTATTCTGGACATTATGTATAAATGGAGCCATACAATATATGGGCTTTAGTGTCTGGCTCCTCTCACCCAGTATAATGTTTTCAAGGTTCATTCATGCTGTACCTCATTCTTTTTTATGGCTGACTGATAGTCCATTGTAGAGCAAGTGACTTAGCTCGTCCATTCTTCTCAGGTGAAGAAACTGAGGCTACGAGAAGCCTGCTGACCTGCATGAGGTCAGACCCCTGGGAAGGGTTGGAGCTGGATTCCAACCCAAGTCAGATGAAGTCCAACACCTGCTCTCTTCCTCCCTTAGCACCTCCTGGTGGACAAACGCCCTTCTATTCAGCTAGTACCATCTGGCTCCTCACAGGTACCCCACACAGTTGGGATAATCATCTCCATTTTCCAAATGAGAAACCTGAGGTAGGGAAGGTGACTTGCCTGGGGGCACCCAGTGAGTCCACCAGTGTCTCAGCCCCTATGAGCACAATAACAAATATTGCTTTGAAATGGAAGCCAAGGGGATTATTGAGGTCCTTCCAGATCTTACTAGAATGGGAAGGGGAGAAGATGAGCCTTGCCTCTGTCCCCTTCCCAGCCCTAGAGTCATCCAGTGTGACCTGGGGCACTATCCATGGGGGTGATGGGCAACTCACTCTGAGGCTGTGGCCAGCTGTCCCCCACCATCATCCCAGGGCAGTATTTTTGCTTTTGTTCATCAGCAAAAACTCATTCCTATTGACCAGCATTTCTGCCAAACGTGGCCTGAATGCTGATTCTCCAGCTTAAGCAGTGGGGTGCTAGGGCACAGCAAGCACAGAGTCAGGAGACCTGAGCCCTTTGCAGCCTCCCCCTGCTGTGTGACCTTGGGCGAGTTCCAGCCCCTGCTGGAGCCTAGTCAGCAAAGCACAGCATGAGAAGCATGGACAAGACACTACAGGTTTGGTGCTGAACATTCCACAATTCATAGGCTTTAGAGAGACTCTCTGGGGACTGCAGAGTATAAGACCCCATTGCTATCCCCTCCAGTCCCATGTAAGCATCATGGGCAACATGATGTGCAATGATCAAGTTCTAGACCAGTACTGTCCCATAGTGCTATCTGTGCTGATCGAAATGATCTATATTGCACTCTGCATATGGTAGCCACTGGCCAGATATGGCCATTGAGCAGTGGAATTGTGGCTAGCGGCACTGAGAAACTAAATTTTAATTTTCACTTACTTGTATTTAAGTTGTTTTTTAAAAATGTTTATTTATTTTGAGATGGGGAGAGGGGCACAGAGAGAGGGAGATACAGAATCCGAAGCAGGCTCCAGGCTCTGAGCTGTCAGCACAGAGCCCAGTGCGGGGCTCAAACCCACATACCACCAAGATCATGACCTGAGCTGAAGTTGGATGCCTAACTGACTGAGCCACCCAGGCACCCCTAAGTTTAAATAGCTAGAGCAAGTCTAGACAGGCTCTGGGCACATGAGGAAGTGTGAGAACCACTTAGAAAGTGCCCACAACCCAGAACACACCGACCCCTTATTTGTTTGAGACCTCCAGAGAACACTAGCTTAGGGGTCCAGAGGCCTGGGTTCATATCCCAGTTGCAACCAACATGCTGTGTGATCCAGGCCAAGCTTCATCCCCTCTCTGAACTTCCAAGTGGCTGAACAAGAATGGTGCCCAGCCCTGTTGCCCATGGTGGGTCCTTCCTGTTGATAAGGATAGCAGCAGAGAATACTTCTAGAATACTCACTGTGTGACAGGTATGGTGCTAAGCCATCTGTCTATATTAACTTGTTTATCTCTCCCAACAGCCTCTGGAGGACACTGGACTCAGGGAGGTTCAGTAACTGGCTCAGGCTCACATAGCACCAGTATTCAGACTTGATGAGGCTTGTTCCAGAACCCATATTCATGGCCTCCATACTGCACTGCCTGCAGGGGGGAAGGTCTGTCCTCAGCCCTCCCTGGGGCCACTGCAGGGAGTGGCTGGAACAGAGCCGTGAGGCCTGGAGTGTCTGGAGGTGGAGGGGAGGGAGGCAGTTGTGATCATCACCCTCTCATCTCCCCCAGTCAGGTTTTTCCTACCTAGATGAGGGTGGGTGACCCTGATTCCCATGGATTGAGGGAGTCTTGGCTTGAAAATCCAGAGAAGAATCTCAGACCAGACCTCATTTACTCCATCTCAGCCACAGACCCATGCTCTTTCTTGCATGGGCGAGCATATAATTCATCATCTAAATCATGACACTTTTGAGAATGAAACAGGGCACTAGCCATCAGGGACTGCAGGGCAACAGGCAGAACCTGGGCAAACTAGGATGCACATCATCGTCTTCACTCATGAACATTTATGAGTGTCAGCTCTGTGCAGGGTCCTGCTTCTGGTACAGAGACACTTGGGGCCATCTGTGAATCCTTAGGGTGGTAGCTCCCATCAGAGAGGAACTCAGAGAAGGCCTCACCCCACTCCCATCTGCAAGGTCAAGGAAGACTTCTTAGAGGAAGGGATGTCTCTTCTGAGCTTCAAGGGTATTAAGCAGGGGAAGAGGCTAGGGACAGAGCATTTTCAAGAAGGTTCTGGGGAACAGAAACACCAGACCAGCCCATTTGGGACCCACACATGGAGAAGAAGCAAGGAAGGGGTAATGGGGCAGCCGGACAGTCAACAACCTTCTCTTCCATTGGGCAGCTCCAGTTCTCTCCAGCACCTCTGCCTCTGAGGCTCTGACTACCCGTTCATTTAGCAGCTGCTGCTGTGCACCTCCGAGGTGATGACTCTGTCCTTAGTACCAGCGATACCGTGGAAAATGAAACAGGCATGGAGTCCCCGCCCTTCCTGTCAATCTCCGAGCCCACAGAGCATGAAGAGATGGATATTAATCAAGCGCACAAGGAACCAAGCAGAATAAGTAGAGATCCTGAGAAGCACTTTGAAGGAAATCAAGAAGGGGTCAAGAGAGAAAGTCGGATGCGATGGAGGAACCATCTTAGACTCAAGGGTCAGGGAAGGCACTCTTGGAGGTGATGTTCGAATGGAAACTCAAATCAACAGAAGCAGCCAGATATGTGAGGAGTTGAAAGGGAAAATGTTCAGGCAGAAGGAACAGCGTGTGTAAAAATCCTGTGGCAGGAAAGAGCTGGGGATGCTGGAGAAATAACAAATGGGGAGGCCAAGGGTGGCTGAGTCAGTAGGAGGAGGCTGGAGTTTTGCCTGAGGGCAAGGGGAGACCTTGAAGGAGTTTAAGGGAACTGGGTGAAGTGATTCTATTTGGGTTTTTGAAAGGATGACTCTGTGGTTCTGCCTCTATTGTCCCTTTGTTCTGAGGGTCTAGGCCTGTTTCCTTCTGTCTTTTCCATATCTACGACACAGAGATGAGCGCTGGGGGCAGGGCTGGGGACAGTTGGTCTGTGACCTCTGGAGCCTCAGCTGAGCATAGGCAGGTTTAAATGGGATGTGGTGTCAGAGAGGCCTGGGAAGCCACCTGTCACCACAGGACCCCTCAGCCCCAAATCTGTGCCCCTCAGAGCTCACCGTCAGGATGGGCACCATAGGAATTCAGCTTCAAGCAGAGGAGGAAGCCCTTGCTCTGAGGACAGTGGGGACGATGTTGGCCACACGTCCTGAGCAGCTGGAGCCATTGCCTACTCTCTTGTTGACCAACAACCAGTTGATTGAATGTTACGCTTTTCAAACAGTTGCTATGGACACAGACTTAGGCTGGGAGCAATTCGGACCTTGAATTCATCAGCATAACGGAGCTGTCATAGATGAAAAGGATCCTGGAACCTCAGCCTTGTGGTTATAGCCATGGAATGTGGCCTCAGGAATCAGATCTATTCACACCAGGCACCCCCGCCCCTCCACCAGCTGAGGGGCCTAGGGCAATTAACTTTAGCCATTAGGGGTCTATGGGCCTATTACTTATTTCTGCATTAAAAATTATACCAAAACTTGCCAGTGGCTTAAAACAATAAATGTGTGTTCTCTCACACAGTTTCTGAGAGTCAGGGACCCAGGAGCCACCTCAGTGGGAAGATTTTGGCCCAGTGACTCTCATGTGGTTCCAGTCAAGTTGTTGGCCCAGGCTGTCCTCATCCCAAGTCCTAACTGGGGGCTTAGGATCCACTTCCAAGATGGCTTGTCATGTGGCTCTCCAGTTAGTGCTGGCCATTGGCAGGCCTCAGTTCCTCCCCATGTGGACCTCTCCTTAGGGCTGCTTGGTGTCCTTACAACATGGTGGCTGGCTTCTCCCAGGGCTGGTGATCCAAAAGAGCAAGACAGTGTCTGTTCTGACTTACCTCAGAAGTCATAGTCGGTCATTTCCACAATATCCTACTGGTTACGTAGTCAACCCCGACTCGTGTGGCGGCAGGGGAGTGGCAGGGGGTGTATACACTGGAACGTGACTACCTGGAGATGGGGATCACTGGGGTGCGTTTGGAGCCTGACTACCACAGCATACTCCTCATCCCCACCAGCAAGAGCTGCAGTGAGGATTAAATGAGTTCACATGCGGGAAGCACCTAGTATACAGTAAGCACTCAATAAATGATCACTATGATTAGCTGGAGCTGAAAACCCACCATCCTGGAGCTGCCTCACTGTCTTCATCATTTCTAGGCATCCCTCAAGATCTTCTGCCAGTCTTCGATTTAGCAAAAGCTGTATGAACCTCTCCTGTGTCCAGACCCCTGGGTCTGGGGTCTATGCTGGGTGCTAGTGACACAGCAGTGACAAAGACCCTGTCCCTACTGTGCCAAACTCTGTCAGACCTAAATCCAGGCGATGCAGCAGAGGGCTGGCAGGTGAGGTGCTGCTCCTGACAGCGGTCAAGGCCACTTCTCTGCAGAGGTAGCCTGTGCACTGAGACTTGAAGCGAAGGAGTAGTCATGTGGTATACAGGGGACAGAGCATTTCAGACACACAGGCAGGGCGAGAGCCCTGGGAGTTAATGACCCGTGTTCAAGGAACAGAATGGAGGCCCAAGGGAGTAGGGGCAGGAAATGAGTTTGGAAAAGCAAGAAGAAACAAGATGAGTAAGAAGATTGGCTTTTAGTCTAAGAGCCATGGGAATCCTGCATCGGGGTGAGAGACAATGGGGGCCTGGCCCTGGGCAGGGCCACGAGGGTGGGATTCTGGGATATCTTGAAGGTGGAGTTGTTTTTAAGGATTTGCTGTTTGATGGGATATGGGGGTGAGAGAAAGAGGAGTCGAGGATGATCCTGAGGTTTCTGACCTGAGCGAGCAGGAAGATGATGTTGTCATGAGCGGAATTGGGGTAGACTGTGGGAGGAACAGGTTGGGGTGGGTGCAAGATCAGGCATTCGATTTTGGACCCGTCAGACATCCAGGGCAAGATGTCAGGGAGGCAGAGATAGGTGTCTGGTGTTTGAGAGAGACTGGGCAGAAGATGTAAATTTAGGAGTTGTCAGATATATGTGGTGTTTAAAGCCATGAACCTGGATGAGATCAGCAGGAGAGAGAGGTAGAGAGAAGCAAAGAGCACCCGGTTCCTCTAGCACTTAGAGGTCAGAGGAGGAGAAGCCAGCAAGAGATAGTGCAGATGTGGCAAGGAATGGAGGAGGAGAATGGGAGGGGCACCCAGAGATGAAGTCACAGTGTAACACAGTCTGCCTCCGCCTCCATCCCTGCCCCAGGCAGCACCAAGGCCCTGGAGGCTCCGTGGAACTTTTCTTCCTTCCCCTTCCACACTTCCCTTCATGCCTATGGCAGTGGCTATGTCCTCCATGGACTGCTGTGAACATCCCCAGAATGTTCTGCCATTCCACCCACATCTTTCCAGCCTTTCATCACTTGGCTCACCCTCCCGTGCCCTGCTCTAGTTCTCTATCTCTTAACCACAGGGTTCGGCATTGAAGAGAACTATCACCTCCCTTCATTTAGACTGCCTATCTCTGTTAACTTAGTCTTAGACAAAACCAGCCTTGCTGGTACCACCAAATACAGAAGATATAAGTAGAAAATCGTAAGGGATCTGGGCTGGTTAAAGGGAGGGGCTGTCAAGAGGGGAAATGGGTTTGTTAATGTGGGAAAAGGGGGTTTGGGGTTACATCAGCAAGGGTCTTGACTGCCTCGCCAAGGAATTTGAACTGAGGAGGGAAGAGGATCCACAGAAGGTCCCAGATTAGGGAAATGATGCAATCAGGTGAGTTTTGCTTCAGGAGGAGTCATGCTGGGTTCCGTTCCTGGCCTTGTCCCTAATTAAGCTCACAGGCCAACTCAGGCTCCAGAATGAGCTGGGGTAGGGCAGGGAGCCCCCACTGTGTGTAGATGAGGGTAGTGACAGCACACACGGTTGCACCACAGAGCAGGGAGGGTTCCCAGGGAGGCAGAAGCTCCGCTCGTTCTTCCATGTTTCCGTGAGGGCAATGAGGCTTATATTAATGAGAGATAATTATGGGCACCCGGATGGGCCTAAGTATAGCTCAGAGACAAAGGCAGCGTGAGGCAGCCAGCTGCTTCCCCCGCAAGGCTGAGGCCAGCCTATTTTAAGACCTCCCCAAGGTGAGGCTCCTGCCACCCCTGGGTGTTGGGTGGCTGACAGGCTGGTACCCAGTGTCCCAGGAACTCTGTTCAAGAGTGTTCAGAGGGAATCAGTGTGACCAGATGCCCACATAACCCTCACTCAAAACCCCCACTGCCTAGGGGTGGAAACTGAGGCCCAGAGTGACGGGTCCGAGGTTGCAGCAAGACCAGAGCCAGGATTTGAATGCAGGTGCAGGTGCCTGCACTTGCCACAATGCTATGTAGCATCCCTACACGGGAAGTATTGGCCTGTCCCCAGGAAGCACAGTGAGGTGAGGAGGGGAGCATGACTGGTGTTTATTGAGCATTAAGTGCCAGATGCTTCTCATATGATATCACAATTAATCCTCATCCTAGTCTTGAAAAGTAAGGATCCTCATCCCCATGTTATTGAAGAGGAAACTGAGGCCTAGGGGGAGTGATTAAATTGCCAAATATCCCTCGGTGAGGAGGGAAAGCAGTAGAACCCAGTTACGTCCTGTCTTAGAGTCAGGTTCCCCAGGAAACTGACTCTGAGGTGAGGGGCACAGGATCGGGTGGAGGGAGGAGTTGAATGAAGATGCAGTAGCAACAAAGGCCTCTGCTGACCCCATGGGCAGCTCTGGAGCTGGGATGGCCCTTCAGAGCTGTTTTGAATTGGGCAAGAGGGCCAAGCTTTGGTGCCTGCACATCAACCAGTCACTGGCTGTTGGCTGCTCCGAGAAGGAGTGTAACCTTGGGTGAGACATCTCCTTGTAGCCGAGAGCAAGTCCTAGCAGGTACCAGGTACCCAGTGTGAACTGTAGGCAGCCAGTGCTCTTGGCAGCTGGAGACGTGAGTGCCTCAATCGTGGGCGGCCATCACAGCTTCCACTACATGTCTGTCTCCAGATTGTACCCCAGATGAGAAGAATCAGTCCTTGCCCACAAGGAGGTTGTGGGAACATGGACTCACTGTGCAACTGACAGACCAGGGGATGCTGGGGAGAAGGGAGGGCATCAGTGCTAATGAGGAAGGAAAGAGTGAGTGGCTAGCCTAGAAAAACACTACCTATTTAAAACCTGCAGGGAGGGGCACATGGTGGCTCTGTTGGTTAAGTGTCCCACTCTTGATTTCCACTCAAGTCATTATCTCTCAGTTCGTGAGTTCAAGTCCCACCTCGAGCTCTGTGCTGACAGCATGGAGCCTGCTTAGGATTCTCTCTCTCCCCTTCTCTCTCTACCCGCCCCTGCACCTGAACACACACACACACTCTCTCTCCCTCTCTCTCTCTCTCTCTCTCTCAAAATAAATAAATATTTTTAAAAAACACAAAAACTTAAACCTATAGGGACAGAATGGGAGAAGACAGTTGTAAATCATATATCTGATAAGGGTTTAAAATCCAGAATATATAAAGATCTCCTACAACTCAACCACAAAAATGACAAATTATCCAATTTTAAAATGAGTGAAAGTCTTAAATAGACATTTCTCCAAAGAAGATACGCAAATTGCCAATAAACACATGAAAAGATGCTCAACATCATTAGTCATCAGGGAAATGCAAATCAAGGCCACAATGAGATACCAATTCACACCTACTAAGATGGGTATAATTTAACAAAAAAGCAAAATAATCATTGGTGAGGAGGTAGAGAAATTGGAACCCATACATTGCTGGTAGGAATGTAAAATGGTGGGGCCACTGTGGGAAACAGTTTGGGATTTCCTCAAAAAGTTAAACAGAATTTTAAAAAGGGGGATGCTGGGTAGCTCAGTTGCTGGGGGCTGGGAGGAGGAGGGAGCAGGGAGTGATTGCTCATTGGGGATTGGGTTTTCTTTTGGGTTAAGAAAATGTTTTGGAACTAGATGGAGGTAGTGGTTACCCAGCACTGTGAATGTACTGAATGTCACTGAATTATAGACTTTAAAATGACTAATATTATGTTATGTGATTTTCACCTCTACTTTTTTTTA
Organism: Cryptoprocta ferox; assembly: GCA_028646485.1. NCBI lineage: Eukaryota > Metazoa > Chordata > Mammalia > Carnivora > Eupleridae > Cryptoprocta > Cryptoprocta ferox. The sequence continues at coordinate 21,575,818 of CM053576.1, read as the reverse complement.
AAGAGGAGGAAAAAATACCTGTGGAGAAATACAATCTGTGAAATGTAGGTACTCAGGGGGTAATGTCTAGCCTTTCCAATGACACATTTATTAGAACATAAAAGATCATAAAATAAATGAATTAAGTTTCCAACTAAAAAGTGTGGACAAGGTGTTAGAAGAGAGTATCTTGGACCCCAGCTTTAAGAGGGGGAGATGGAGGAGGTTTCTTCCTGGAGGTGTGTTTGAATTTCTAGAACTGTACTGTCCAATACGGTAGGCCTTGCCACATGTGATATTTAAAATCTTTTTAACATTTATTTATTTTTGAGAGACAGAGAGAGAGACAGATCATGAGCAGGGGAGGGGCAGAGAGAGAGGGACACACAAAATCGAAAACTGGCTCCAGGCTCTTAGCTAGCTGTCAGCACAGAGCCTGACGCGGGGCTCGAACCCACGAACTGTGAGATCATGACCTGAGCCAAAGTCAGACGCTCAACCGACTGAGCCACCCAGGCGCCCCTACATGTGATATTTAAATTTAAGTTAATTAAAATTAAAAAATCAGCTCCTCAGTTGCACTAGCTCCATTTCAAGTGCTCTACAGCTCATGTGGCTTAGTGGTCACCATATTGGACAGGACAGATACAGGGGACAATGTGTAATAAACTAGCAAGCAAGGAACATGTGAGAGTTTCCAAGAGCGATGAGAACTATGAAGAAAATCCAGCAAGGCAAAGCAGGGGACAGAGACGAGGCTGGAGAAACTGGCAGAAGCTAGACCATGCAGGGCCTTTGCGACCTCCACTCTGCTGAGGCACCTCCTCATGCTGTCCCACCCTCCTCATGCTCTGCTTCTCGGTTGGCAATCTTGGCCCCTTCCTTTGCAGACCCTCTGTTTCAGGAGGGCCAGTGGGCTGGGGCCTGGGTTGAGTCAAGAGACCCAGGTAATAGGCCTGGAGTGGCCTTGCTGTGAGAACTTAAGTTGTCCCTTCCCCAGGCTGACACTCTTTAGTACCAGCAAGCCATGTGGCTGGAGCTGAGGGTTAGAGGTTTACAGAGACTATTTCTCCAATGGCCTTGAATGCCAAGCTCAGGAGTCAAGCATGCATCCCAAGAGCCAAGGGGAGCCACTGAAGAGGAAGAACACTATTGCTTTGGCATTTTAGCAATATCACTCCAGCTGCAGTTTGGAACCTGGATAATAGGAGTTTTAGAGTGCACAAAGAGAGACCAGGGAGAAGGCTGTACAATTTTCCAGGTGAGGGGTGGGAGTGCCATAGGCAGAGGATACAGAGAGGAGATGGCATCAGGATATATAATAGAGGCAGAATCACTGTGACTCAGTGACTATCATAGCTGGGGTTTCCCAGAAGCATGCCCGAGACAAAAATTCAAGTGCAAGTACTTCATTTGGAAACAGGCAGCACAGTGTGGAAGGGGAGAGGTAAGTTAGGGAAGGGGAGGTAGCCAATAAAGGGAGTGACCACTGCAAGCAACTGGAGCTCAGTGCCACTGGGAAGTGCCAAGAGTCGGTATAGAGCCCATTCCTCAGTTGTCCTACCTGAGGGGTGGAGGAGCTGGGGTATTTATACACCAACTCTCCAACAGTCACTGGCTGAGAGCTGTAGCTAGATTGGGGGAGGGGAGGTTGTTGAGACTATGGCAATTCCTGCCGGCCACATGGGAGCAGAGCAGGCTCCAGCTGCTGGAGAAAGCTCCCCCGCTTCCCACAGGGATGCAGATGTTGATGGTCGGAAGTCAGTCTGTTGGGCACCACAGTGATGAGTCCACAGGAGATATGGGCAAGCGCCCACAGCCACTGCTGTAGTGATCAAATGAACAGTAGGCCAGTATCAGTCTGGCTCTTGTTGAAAGATACAGAAACCCAACTCAGACTAAGCAAAAAGTCTCTTGACTCTCATGTCTGAGACTTAAGCAAGATTTTTACAAAAGACTCCAGGCTGACACTCTGCCAAGCACAGCAGCCCTCTTTCTGAAGAGTAAGGCACCTCTTTCTGAAGAGTCCAGCCATAATCCCAGGACCAACTGTCATTGGCTAGCAAAGGTCCTGTTCCATCTCCAAGCCAATCAGTACTCAAGGATGCAGGGCTCTGATTGGCTAGACCTGGGTCATGTGTCCACTCCTGGGGTTCTGGGATAGGGCTGGCTCCACCTAGACTGCAGGAAGTGAGATGGGGGTGGACTCATTTTCCAGGCACAGCAGAGATTGTTACTAGGGGAAGAACATAGAAAGTCAGAAGAGGGAAGAATTTAAGGAGATGTCCAGGTGTCTGGCATGAGCCCCCATTGGGTGATGTCAAAGCATTTTACTGATGTGGGGACACTATATGCCCACCCAGAGCCCTGGGAGGCACTGGCATTTAAGGTGGAGTAGAAAGACAGACATGCAGGCCCAGAAGTCAGAGAAAGGGACTCTTTTAACATGAGGGCCCAGTCACAGGAAGGAAAGAAGTTGAGAGGTCACTTGTGGTCATTAAAGGGTCTATCTGATCTCTAGAGGTCTCCCTGAGGGTGGCAGCCCCCACTCTCTCTCCTGTAATCCCAGTGGCAGGGACCCAACCTCCCCAAACAGCCAGGTGAGGAGTCTCGTCAGTCAAGACCACCACCAGGTCTTGGGCCAGGGAATAAGCATGTGCCAACACTTCACAATTCACCAAGCACTTGCCCACACCTTCCTTCACTTCATCGTCTTGGCCCCATTTGACAAATATACAGTCTGAAGCTTAGGGAGGTAGGCATGGTCCTGGGTTCATATGGTCCTATTGGGGAAACTCAGGATTGTGAAATTAAAGCCAGCTTCTCCCTGGGAGGGCTGGAAAACATGCACTGGGCTGAGAGAACTAAGTGTTGTGTGCATTCTGGGGCAGTGCTCTGCCACTGTCTTCTGCTCCTAATGTCCAGCCCTCTCCACCTCCAGCATTTCTGGGGCATCAGGCTCCTGCCAAGCCAGCTAGCCATCAGGGCTGTGTTTGCAAATAGCGTTCTCAGTTTTCAGTATCATTGGCCTTACTTGAGTGGGCATCAAGAACATATTGCTGCACACATAGTTCTCAAGCTGGAGAGCCAAGGAGGCTGGACCCTGAGCCCAGGGATCACTGTAGCCCTCAGGGGATGCAAGGAAGCCAAGAAAAGGCTGGGGAGCAGGAGGGATGTGGGGGTGGTTTTGCCTAAAATGGTCTTCAAGAAGAGGTTTGCCCAGAGGGATCTGCTGCTGCCTAGAGTGGAGGGGGACCCTTGACTGTCTGGAATACTAATGGGGTGGCTGGCATCGAAGTTACCTCTTTCACCTTGGTGAGAACAGCCTCTCCCAGCCTTGGTTTCCCCATCTGTAAAATGGAGATCATGGGTCCCCCACCTCATGTAGCCATTGTGAGGATATGGTGAAGATAATAAATATAAAGATGTCAGTCAGCAGACTTCCTCTCCAACCTGGGGATAAATGCTCTCACCAACCACCTGGTGGAAGCAGAGATGTTTCCAAGGGGCTACTCAGCCACAAGGAATGTCATGACAGTGCTCTGGCTTCCAGGGTGGGGTCCATCAGGCTCCTAGAGGCAAGGAGGGTCTCTGGCAGGAAGAATTCGAGCCAGGTGGACCCTACAGAAGTCTCAGAGCTTAGGAAAGCTTAGGGCATAGTTGGCCATAAAATGGCTAGGTCCAAGGAAATAATCCTGAGATCCTTGAGGGTCGGTGGGGGCCCAGCCAGCTCCGGGCTACAGTTGCAAGGCAGCTATGCAGAGGAATAGGAAGAGCTGTGGGTCCCACACTGCCCCAGCCTCTGGATCTACTGTGTGATCTTGGGGAAGTTCTTGCCCTCTAAGGGCCCCAGTTTCCTCATCTATATGGTGGAGGTTTCACCTAGGTCAGTTTTTTTCATGCAGTGTTTACTGGGATCTGGAAATTGCCTTAAGAGCTGCTCTGAGGGGTGAGAGAGAGTCTCAGACACCAGAACCCATGCTTAGTGTATTCGTTTCTATGGCTGCTGTAGCAAATTTCCAAAATTTAGTGGCTTAAAACAACACAGACTTATTATCTTACAGTTCTAGAGGTCATAAATCTAAAATGGGTCACAGGGCTGCATTCCTTCTGGAGGCTCTAGAGGAAAATCTGACTCCTTGCCTTTTCTGGCTTCTAAAGGCTGCCCATATTCCCTGGCTTGTGACCCCATATCATTCTGACCTCTGCTTCCATCATGATACTTTCAGGCTCCCCTTTAAAAAAGACCCATGTGATTAGATTGTACCCCTCCAGATAATCCAGGATAATCTCCCCATCTCAAGATTGTTAATCATATATGCAAAGACGCTTTTAACATGTAAAATAACATAATCAGAGGTTTGCGGGATCAGGATGTGGGCAACTTTCGGAGCGATCATTCTGCCTACCATTTTGGCTTCAGCCAGAGCCTGGCCACTCTGACCTGGCCCACCCCTCCAAGAGCTCTACCCCCACTGCCCTTGTCCTCACTTGCTCTGTTCCAGCCCACACTGATTGCTTCCAGATTCTCAGCACGCTGAGCACACGGTCCACAGCAAGCCTTGGGACTCCTCTGAGTAGAGCTGGTGGTGGGGCCGGGGCTCAGAAACCTCGCTAACCTCCCCTCTGGGAAGACTGAGGCCCAGAAAGCAAAGGTACTTGCCTAAGTTTGAGACTGGTATTTCCTGCATGGTCCTGGATGAAAGATCTAACCAGTCCAACTGCCCTATTTTACAGATGGGGAAACTGAGTCACAATGGTTCCACCTAAATGCCACCCTCAACCAAGGCCTTGTCCTGTTCACCCAGTCCTGAGGATGTGCTCCTGTCATTGACTCACTGAGAACTCTGTGATCATCATTGATTTATCCCAGTTGGAAATGATGTGCTAATGGGCTTATTGGCTTCTCTGATGTTTGGAGCCCCCAGAGCCTAGCCCAGAAGTCACACTTGGTAGACATTTGTTGAGGGACAGAGCAGGTTTTTATAGAGGCTCTACTTTTGATAAAGGATTCCTCTACTAAAGTAAGAGCTGGACAGTACTGCCCTCAGACCCAGGTGAGACAGGCCCTATCCTGGGCCCTACTCTTTAGAAGACTTCTCTGGGGGCACCTCGGTGGCTCAGTGGGTTGGTTGAGCATCTGACTTTGGCTCAGGTCATGATCTCGAGGTCTTTGAGTTCAAGCCCCACATCAGGCTCACTGCTGTCAGCACAGAACCCATTTCAGATCCTCTGTTCCCCTCTCTCTGCCCCTCTCCTGCTCACCCTCTCTCTCAAAAATAAATAAAATTTTTAAAAAAGGCTTCTCTGGCCCCTTTTACAACCATGTTCTTCCTTAAAGGCAAGAGGGTTCAGGGGCCAAGGGGACATGCTCACCCAGAGCCACACAGATATCGGGGACCCTTGTATTCCCAGGGCCAGCATGAGATCTTGTGGGCCTCCATTTGTATTCTTGTCCTCCACCCCAAAATGTTAAGGGTAGGCCAAGAGTCTTCAGTAATCCTCCCAATCCTGATATCTGTGGAGGTCTGGGTGACTCCTGGAACCCTGTCCCCTCCAAATTCATCTGATTATTCTCTGTCTTCTCTCCTCCAGGACAGCTGCTGCCCGGGAAAAGCAACCCGGGCGCCCCACTAGGGCGACGGCCCCTGCCCTGAGGGCTGGGATCATGAAAGGCCTCGGTGACAGCCGCCCCCGCCACCTCTCCGACAGCCTGGACCCACCACATGAGCCCCTGTTTGCAGGGCCTGACCGCAACCCCTATCTGCTATCGCCCACGGAGGCCTTTGCCCGCGAGGCTCGCTTCCCTGGCCAGAACGCTTTGCCTGGGGATGGTCTCTTCCCACTCAACAACCAGCTGCCTCCTCCAAGCAGCACCTTCCCCCGCATCCACTATAATTCCCACTTTGAGGTGCCAGAGGAGAGCCCCTTTCCCAGCCATGCCCAGGCTACCAAGATCAACCGGCTGCCCGCCAACCTCCTGGACCAGTTTGAAAAGCAGCTGCCCATCCACCGCGATGGCTTTAGCACGCTCCAGTTCCCCCGTGGTGAGGCCAAGGCCCGTGGTGAGAGTCCTGGCCGCATTCGCCACCTGGTCCACTCAGTCCAGCGTCTCTTCTTCACCAAGGCACCCTCACTGGAGGGCACGGCAGGCAAGATCGGTGGCAATGGCAACAAGAAAGGTGGCCTGGAGGACGGCAAGGGCCGGAGGGCCAAGAGCAAGGAGCGGGCCAAGGCTGGGGAGCCCAAAAGGCGTAGCCGCTCCAACATCTCGGGCTGGTGGAGCTCTGATGACAACTTGGACGGCGAGGGTGGCGCCTTCCGCAGCAGTGGCCCAGCCTCTGGGCTGATGACGCTAGGGAGACAGGCGGAACGCAGCCAGCCACGCTACTTCATGCACGCCTACAACACCATCAGCGGGCACATGCTCAAAGCAGCCAAAAACAACACCACCGAGCTGACTGCCCCACCACCCCCACCTGCACCCCCGGCCGCCTGCCCCAGCCTTGGGGTGGGCACTGACACCAACTATGTCAAGCGGGGCTCCTGGTCCACTCTGACCCTCAGCCACGCCCACGAGGTCTGCCAGAAGACCTCAGCCACCTTGGATAAGAGCCTGCTAAAGTCCAAATCCTGCCACCAAGGTCTAGCCTACCATTACCTGCAGGTGGGTCCCTGCCTGGGTTAGGGATGGGGTGAGGAATGAGGGGAAGACACCAGTTCTGAGAGCAAGCTGTACCACAGATTTACCTGGAAAGTCACTTCACTCTGGGCCTCTGTGAGTAAACACCTGTGAAATGGGTATCTGGCAGTACCTGCTAATAAGAGGATTCCTTCCACTGGTCATGCTTTCAGCAGACATTGATTAGCGTTCTTCGGAGCCCAGCCCAGAGTAGGAACTAAAACATGTACCTGCCCTCTAGCGGACAAATCTGGAAGCTGTGCTATCCACCCTCCTCACAGGACCAATTGCATAGCATTCTAATTGCCAGCCTCCTGCCTGCTATCCCCACCAGACCAGGGGCTCCCTGAAGACAGGGACCACCTCTGTTACAGCTGTGTGTTCCTAAGGCCCAGGACAGGGTCTGGCAGAGAAGCAGTGCTCAGGAAATGTGAGAAGAGAGAAGGGTAGAGGAACAGATGGACATTTAAGTGAACAGAGCTAGAAACAAATGAGACAGAGCCCCTATTATCGGGATGCTGGGAGAGAATGATGCCTAAACAGATAGTCATGTCAGTGTGAGCAGAGTGTGATGGAGGTCAGCATGGAGGGCTTCAGGAGGCCCTAACCCAGCTTGGGGGACTAACTTGCTTCTTTCAAATGTTAATGTTTATTCAGGCACTTACTATGCACCAATGTCACACTCCTGGAAATTGGCAGAAGGCTCAGAGACATATCTGTTGCTACACATCCCCTGGAGCTCTCGAGAGCAGGGCCAATGGCTATGAACTGGGCACAGTTCCTGAGGGCAAAGCCCAAGCTTGGGTGGAAGTTACGGAAGCAGATTTCAATACCCACCAAGATGGAAGGGGCTGTTTCTGTAGGTAGTGAGCGCTTCATCCTGGGGAGTATGCCAGCACAGGCCTGGTCAGCCTTTGGAAACACATTAGATGCATTTTGAACCAGATGAACATCAAAGTCTGACAAAGCCCTGAGTTCTTGTCATTCTATATAAAAATTCCAAAGACAGAAACTATGGGGGGAAAAGCTATTTTTTTTCAATAGGAGGAAAATGAAATCTAGGCAGTATTTTATATATTTAAGGCTTTTGTGGTTCTCAATCCACTTCCTTAGTTTAGAAACATCAGAAAGGATGGTGTGTGACCTGGCTCTCTCTCAAAATGGTGTGGTTTGGTCTGATCATGTGAAAAGGCTTCAGAAACACCATGAAAGGGTGGCCCTGCAGGCCCTGGGGTTTGTGCTGCCTGCTTGGGTCATGGGAGGCAGGTGGGGCGATGGTGGGGCAGCAACAGGTTTTAAGCAGGAATATAGAAGGCCACCTTCCCAAGGGACAGGTGGAGGTAGGGAAGATGGACTAGCAAATGGTTTGGGAGGTAGAATGTGCAGGCCCTAGTGACTGACTGGGAAGTTAGCTGGGAGTCAGGTGGGGGCAGGGAGGAGTCTTGGGGTAGGGGTTCCAGACAGCAACTGTCCCTCAGCCAAGAATTGGCCACTGGCAGTACGGGCATCTAGAAGGATGTGGTGTCTGTGTAGGTGTGGTGATGCTGGGAGTGTGAGTTTGTGCATGCGGCACAGAATGGGTACGCTGTGGACACTGAGAAATGTGTGTTACCTGGATATCTGTGGTGAAGTGTATAGAGCCTGGTGAGGGTGTGCACTCTGTACGTGTTGAGGCAAAGACACAGTGAGGTGGGCACATGTTGCGATGTGTCTTCTGTGCAGCGGTTGCTTGCTGTGTTTGTGCGGAGGGGTGTGAGTGTGCTCTGTGTTCACGCTGTGTACTTGTTGAGGAGCATGCATGTGATGAAGTGGAGGCTGTGCGGCATGTCCTTGGTGAGATGGGTATGCTTGCTCTCTGAGATATGTGGACATAGCAGGGTGGGTTCATTCTGTGCTTGGGCTGAGATTCACACACTAAGATGTGCATACTCTTTCATCATAAGGTGAATATCCACTGTGTATACATGTCAGATGTGAAAACAGCCCTTTTTCCAGATCGCCACCTGGCTGCCAGACCCCCACCTGGCTGCCAGACCCCCACAAGCCTCTCTGCACCCTGTGCCTTGGCTCATCCACCAGTGAAATACAGGATGTTGACTGGTTCCAAGGACCCTGCCTCCCTGCTGATGTCCTGGTGTCCTCTGACCAGTCGTCCCTGCCCCCATCCAAGGACAGGCTCTTGCTGCCAGGTCTGAGGGCCTCTTTCTGGCCTGATGTTCTCATCCGTGTAGTGGGATCATAAGCCATCCTTTGAGATAACAGGGTGAAGTGATAGGAACACAGTGGGTGCTCAAAAGGGGAGCTGCAGTGGATACCACTGTGATCATACAGGCTGGGCGGTTTGGCTGGGGCACACCCAGCCTGGGATCCATCGAGAAATCTGCGGCCCGAGAGGGGCAAGGATTCGTTTAAGGCTACACAGTGAAGCTGTGGCAGAGCTGTCTCTGGAACTCAAATATCCTTCCCAGCCTGGGGCTTTGCCCTGCTGCTGGGTGGCTTCAAAGGCAGTACCCAGCATGGAAGGCCAAAACCCTCCGAGGTGAAGAGCGGGGGAGCTTCAGGGACCTGAGCACCATTCCCCAGGTGATGTGTCCGAGGCTGGGCAGCCGGCGGCGCGCTGAGGGTGTGCGCTGCCCCCCACCTCTCGCTACCCTCGATGAGGCCTGTCCGCCCATCCTCAGGTGCCCGGCGGCGGCGGCGAGTGGAGCACCGCGCTGCTGTCCCCGCGCGAGGCGGACTCCGCGGCCGAGGGCCCCATACCCTGCAGGCGCATGCGCAGCGGCAGCTACATCAAGGCCATGGGTGACGAGGACAGCGACGAGTCCGGCGGCAGCCCCAAGCCCTCACCCAAGACAGCGGCGCGGCGCCAGAGCTACCTGAGGGCAACGCAGCAGTCGCTGGGAGAGCAGAGCAACCCCCGCAGGTGAGCGCTCTGCCCCGCCTCCTAGAGCCCCGCCCCCTAGAGCCCCGCCCACATGCAAGCCCTGCCCCCCCAGAGCTCCGCCCCCGGGAGAGCCCTCCGAAGTCCAAGTCCCGCCCCAGGACGTCTCCAAAGTCCCGCCTCGTGGGAGCCCGCCCACAGGCTAAGCCGCCCCTTAGAGAGCCCGGCCAGCGCGTGAGCTCTTCCCTGGGAAAGCGTCCTTCGCTCTCGCAGGCTCCGCTCGCAGGTAGTCCCTAGATGAGCTCCTTACTGGTGTGTCCCACCGCGAGGAACCTCGCTTTCCTCCCCTACGGGCCCTAGGAAAGCCCCGCCCCATAGGCGAATCCTGCCCTACAGCCTCAGATCCGGGTGACCCGGGCTCCCAAAGATCCAGGCCCTTTAGGTTAGCCCTCTCCAGGATATCGTCATCCTTACTTAGGTTAGCCCCTGCATTTGAGAAGTTGACTCTGCAGAACCCTGTCATTTGTTGAACCACCCCATAAGCCCCTCACGGTTAAGTTCCTACCACAGGTGAGCCTCATCCTTTGGTAAACAATATGGAGACTCTCTTTAGAGTGGCCCAGGTAAACCTGCCCACAGGAGCCACATGCCCAGGTGAGTTCCACTCCCACAGGGGGACTGCCCCAGGGAACCCTCTTCTTCAGGCTAGGAGAACCCTGCCCTTAGTGAGCCCACCACTTGTAGCAGCAAAGTACTGTCCAGGGAGGACCCAGAGGCCCCTCTGCCCTTGCCCCTGTAATTCATGCCTATGGTGAGCTCCAAGACTGGGGAAGGGGATAGATATATCCCGAAGTCAAAAGGGGATAGATAACTTTCACCTATCCCATCACCCGGCCTGGAGTTCCACCATTCGAGCCCCATCCTGTTGCTTTAAGACTTAGAAGAGTTAATGAAAGTATGAACAAATGAGGTACATGCACACAGAAAGCAACAATTAAAATGTTAGAGAGATGTGAGTCTTTCACCTGCAGCAGTCACCATGGGGATCAGAACAGAAAAGGAGAAGGTGGAAAAAGTTATAGAAAAGCCCATCACTAAGTGTAAAACAGGTAAAACTTAGGATGGTTTAAGAGTCCTTTGAGGAAAAGAAAAAAGGCAAGTCAGAAACAAAATGTTTGAAGAATTAAAGGAAACAAGCTTAGTTCTTCAACTACTGGGGGCATGAGCCAGAGCTTCTGGGAAGATTTTGGCAGAGGGAAGAAAGCAGTAACATAGCACTGATGCAGGGAGGGGCAGTGTCCTCAGAGAAGCCAAGTCTCCTTGGGACAGGGATTTGCTTAAGGGGTGCACAGTGGGACAGAAGGCAGGGAATGGCCTCCAGGTGGGAATTCAGGACACCACTGGCCAGTCCCAGGTCTGTCCCTCTCTGAGTCTCAGTTTCCCCATCTTTAAGTGAGGGGGCTAAGCTGGATGATCTCTAAGACACCTTCTAGTACTGGGATCCTACATCTCCATGAATTACCAGTGGGCACTGAGGTGGGAGAGGTGGACAGAACCCAGGTAGAGACCTTGAGTGAGAGGGAATTAAATAATAGTAGCAATAGTTAGGGCACCATCTGTTAGCACTTGCTGTACTCTGGGCTCTTTGCCTGCCCCAGTGCACTTTAATCTGCATTATTGAATCCTCAAGCAGGAAAGCACATTGTCATCCCCACTTTATAGGTAAGGAAACTGAGACACAGGCAAGGGGTTATGACTGCCCAGGGTCACCCAGTGAGGAAGCTGGATTCCAATCCAACCTCATCTATGTCAAGGCCTTAGCTGTTGGGTGCTTGGATCTTCACCCCAGAGCAGTGGTGAAGGAGGAACCCAGGGTCAGATAGATGTGAGAAAAATTGATGAGCCAAGGCCATGAGAAGTGGTGAGTCGTTGGGAGGCTGGTGGAAGCCCTCCGGATATCATGTTGAAACTGATGCCCTTTAGGTAGCTCTAGCCTGAGATCAAGGCTGTGAGCCTTGACCTACCTCCTCTGTCCAGCCACTGGAATTGCCCCAGACCTGTGGAGGAGGAGGCCTTAGAATTGGGGGGCTGTGCTCTGCCTTGGGTTTGAGCTGGTCAAAAATGAGCTTGTGCTGCCACCTTGTGGCTTCAGCAGACATGACAGGTGGGGACCACCTGCACCTTCCAGATGCAAGCCTCCAAAAGCTGGGAGCTCTCCCCCGGCTCCTTGACCCCTACACCCACCCACCTTCCTTCGCTCACCAACACTACACAGGCTGGCAGTGAATTCAGTTTTTCTCTCTGCCACTGGATGACGTTGGCCAGTCTTTTCCCCTCTGGGCCTCAGTTTCCCAGGCTGAACAATGGGTGTGCTGAGCCCTGTCTGCCCCCCACCCTCACCAGGAGTCTGGACCGCCTGGATTCAGTGGACATGCTGCTGCCCTCCAAGTGCCCGAGCTGGGAGGAGGACTACAACCCCGTCAGCGACAGCCTCAACGACTCCAGCTGCATCAGCCAGGTGAGGGTGGTGGGTAGCCAGATGGTCAGTGGGCTTGGGAGAGCCCCAGCTCTCAGCCAAGAGGACAGACATCCAGGCTCAGCCCCTGTTGAGCAGTCCCCAGATGTCCGCACTGCTCTTCTGTTTGGTCTTTGTTCCTGAAGCTACCTGTGTATGTATGTTGGCCCCACTGTCCTGTGGAGAGCAGTCATAGGGCTTAACATTGCATGACCTAAGCTGAGAGCCCTGAGGGAGGGACCACACCACTGCAATAGACCCAGGAGCCCTGAAGATAACTGGAAACCTGGGCTTGAGTCCCAGTCTTGTCACTGATAGTATGAACCCAGGACAAATCACTCCCTCCCTGAGCCTCAGTTTCCTGATTTACCACAGAAGGGTGATAATTCCTATCTCAAAGGGTTGTGAGGAATTAATGAGATAATGAATGTAGTGTTCTCAGCAAAGGGTGCCTAACTTTGTGGTTATTATTGTTATCTTGCTGTGTGACCTTGAGTAAGTTGCCTCTCCACTCTGGACCTCCAAGTCCCACGGGCTCAGTGGAAAGTTGGACTTCCAGGGCCCAGACACCTCTGCCACTAACAGCAATAAGCATGCTGTGCTCTACTTTTTCATTTGCCTAACTACCAGCTCCTTGAACTCTCACATCCATCTCCGGAAGTGGGTGTGCTTATTATTTATATCCCCATTTCACAGATGAGGAAACTGAGGCTCATATAGGTGAGGCCACATAGCAAGGAGAAGGCAAAGCTGGGCAGGGATCCAGGGCTGTCAGACCTAGACCTGGACCCTAGCCTCTGCCATACGCACAGCACTTTAGGGTTTGCCAGGGGAGGACCAGCTAAGTTTCAAGGGCTCCCCCCACGGTTTGGATGGGGACATGAGGCCCAGAGAAGGCAACACGTGCTAGTAGTAGTGGAGTGAGGCAATGGAGGTGCCAGGTACTACCCAGCCTCCTCTCTGGGAAGGAACAGGCCGTGAGTCCCGCTGTGTGTAGCCCCATGGCCTGAGCTTGCACTGCTTAGACCTGGAAGGCTTTTGGACCCCAGCTCCTCACCACTCCATTGTTCCTGGCCTGGCCAAATTCCCCCTGCCCCAGCCCCAGCCCCCTGCCCACAGCACTGTCATTCCCAGAGACTGACCTCAGACGTGGGGAGGAATAGAGCACCCCAGACTCTCTGTCCCTGCCACCCTCATCCAGGCCCCACCAAGTCTCACATGAACAGTTGCCCTGGCTTCTAGGCCTGTCAATTGCACTCTGTTCCCAGCGGTCAGAGGGAGCTTGTGAAGGATGTAAGGTAGATCACACCACATTCCTATTCCAAACACTCCATGGCTCCCACCTGCCCCCAGTGAAAGCCAGATTCCTCACTCAGACTTGCTCACCTGCCTCTCTCACACAGGATCTCAGACTTGCTCTGTCACCCACCCTGTTCCAGGCACGCTGGCCTCTTTTCTGCTCCTCACACATACACCCAATTCCTATCCTGAGCTCTGCAGTTTCTGTTCCCTCTCCCAGGAGCCCCCCTCTCTCAGATATTTACTCAGCTGGTTCTTCTCTATGTTTCCCATCTTGGCTCAAATGTCACCTCAGGGGAACCTGCCCTATGTTTCTTCTAAAGGAGCGCCGAGGGCACTGTTCCCTTACCCTGCTTAATTTTCCTGACAGCACTATCATATCTGTTTATTTACTTTGTGTCTGTCTAACTCTTAAGACTGGGACCCCACTGCAAGTGGGCCCTTGCTGTGTGGTTCCCCATGGCATCCTTGTCCTCAGCATGAGGCACATAGGTGTTTGCTGAATGGGTGGCTTCCCTCCCTGTGTCTCCTGTCCTACCGTGTTCTCTTGTCCCCCACTCTTCCTCTTTGTATCTGTCTCCCTCTGTTTTTCTCTTCCCTTGTCCACATTTTCCTCCAACTCTGTCTGGTAGGTCCCACATCCATGTTTCTCTCTGAGTCTTTCTCTCTCACACAACCCATCTTCACCTCTGCCTGGCATGGCATCTAGAACACTTTTGTCCTTTGGCTACACAAATGGGCACATGGAATCAGCCAAGCTAGGGATGCCACCGAGTCCTGCCACTACCTTCTGCCCAGCCCAGCTCTCTCCTAGGCCAGGGCCCTCTGAGCTCTCAAACCCTTACCCCTAGAAAATTGAGTGACCCAAGCCACATATGTGGCCCTAAAGTCAGAGATGTCCCAGCTCTGGCTGTGTCTCTGAGGCCTTGACTGCTGCCAGAGGAGCCCCCTTCCCACCAGGCACTGGGATATGTAAGCCCTGACCAAGGAAGAGAAGGCTTTGGGTTCTGGGCCTAATCTGAAGATCTGGGGAATGGGGGGCTGCCTGCCTAGGTGAGAGGCAGCAGACAGCATCTCCCAGGGGCCAGACCGAAAGAAACATGTAAACAGCAGATTAAAAATCCTCAGTAGCACCCAACCCCAGAAGGAGTGAGCCTCCCATCTCTGGAGGAAGCTAAGTGAGACCTCCTAGCACCTAGGCCTTGGACAGTCTGAGGAGGTTAGACCAGCCAGCCACTAGTTCTCTTGCAGCCGAGCCTGAATACCCCACCCCAGTCCCCAGCCTTGGTCTCCCCATAACCCTCCCCCTCTCTTTCCTGCAGATTTTTGGACAGGCCTCCCTGATCCCCCAGTTGTTTGGCCATGAGCAGCAGGTCAGTATGTTTGCCATTCTCTTGTACCCCAATCCCAGAGTCCAGGGATAGGCCTGACACCTGGCATCTGAGTGGTCCTAGCCGCTACCCAGGCAGGTGCAAACAGAGCCAGTGCCAGGAATGCCACCTTCAGTGAGACCTACTCTCTGCCCTGACCTTCCACTCACTGGCCCTTTCACTTCATTTTTCTGTGCTCAGTTTCTTCTTCTCAAAAATGGGAAGGAATGGGCTAAGTCCTATGGATGGGGCAAGAAATAACCCCGGGATAAGAGAAAGCGTACTCTGAGGGTCTTCTAGCTAGGAGACTGTTTTATTTGAACAGGTTGGTGGCTGGGGACTGGTGGTATTGACTTCCAGGTCCCAGACACCACATGCCCTAACTTTTCTCCTTTCTTGGGCTCCAACAAGACCTTTAAGTATGTTGGGGTGTTGGCATGAATGCAGAGGCTTTTCAATTTTACAAAACTTGGTGGAGGTGGTGCTAGTCCTGGCACCGTCTGCCTGTCCTAATGGTGCCCCCTTCCCATGCACACCCATTCTGCTCCTAGAAGTGGCCCTCTCCTGCGTCCCAGGCCCCAGCCCCAAGACCAGAAAGAGAGACAGGAAAGGTACTCCAAGCTCACCCCCTCATTGCGGCCAGCAGTGAACAAAGACCTGCCCAAGGGGCAAATCTGGGCCTGGCCCCTCATCTCCTGATTCCAGCTGTGGATGCCTCATGTGCCTCCACCCTCACGTCAAAGTTCTTGACAAACACATTATTCCAGAGGGTCTTTGGGGAGCCTACAGTGAGCCAGATGACCTCTTCCTCCCCTAACTTCCACAGGCTCATGGTAAGGATGTGATGTGTTAACATACAAACTTCCAGGGCATTCCCTGCACACAGTATATCCTCAGTGATATTCATACCAACAGCCCTGACCCACTGGCCTACCCTCCAGAACTTGGGAGTATCTTAACCAATACTTACAAATCCTTGTACTCACCCCACAGAGCTGCCTATAATAATAGGGACAGGTCACCAGGTTCTTACCCTCCTGACACTGTTCTAAGCATGTGATATGAATTACCTCATTTAATCTTGACAACAATCCTATGAAATCTGGTCTATAATTAGCCCCTATTTTATAGACAGGGAAACGGAGGCACAGAGCAGTTAAGTGACTTGCCTACATTCATATTACGAGAAAATGATGGACCCGGGGTCGAAACTCTGACAACCTAGTTCCAGAGCTGTGCCTTGACTGCAGTCCCAAAGCGAGACCTCACTGCCCTTGACAATCACAAGGGCCTCTCGGTGTACTTCAGGTTACAGCTGTGGAGGATAAACACCTGTCTCTTGAATACCCATTTCAGATGAATTTTGGGTATGCCACCTGGCCTGCATTTCAATTTATCAGTATTGTCCGATAGACCTTTCTGTGAAGGTGGGAATGTTGTGTACTACACGCTGTCCAGTAAGGTAGCATGAGCAAGTGAAATGTAGCCAGTGTAGCTAAGGAACTGAATTTCTGATTTAAATTAATTTACACCTAAATAGCCACACATGGTTAGCTGCTACCATATTGGACAGCACAAATTTAGAGCTTTCCAAACATATGCTGCAGATTGGGTGATGATCCATCTAGTTTTACCTGATGCAGTGCCAGACAAGTACACAGGAATCCCATTTCATTTAGGTAGGAGACACCGCCCCAGAGGATAGTGATGGTTGGAGGTCACACAGCTGTGTCCAGGGCAGAGCTGGCCCCAGGCCCAGCTCCATCTTTCCTCCACATGGTGCTCAATCAACTTCTGCCCTCTCCCTTCTTGCCCAGGCCTCCCCCAAGACCTCCATTCAGTGTCCATCCTTTGCCCGCTGACGCCTCAGCTTATACTGTGTGGTTTGCATTACTATCATGCCCTTGGACCTGGATCAGACAGACCCTTCCAGGACCCTTGGAGAGTATATGGATGGTGGGCCCCTGTGTGCCCACACTCTCAACTGCAGATCTGTAGGATCTTTGTTGGCCATCTCTAGAGATACTTAGAAACCACCTAGACAAGGCTGAACTAGATGTGAGATGGCACATAGCATACATGTCCCCATTCTCCACACTGCCCATGGCAGACATCACTAATCAATCCTCACTGCCACTACCCTCATTCCAGTTTTATCTTTTCTCACCAGACTCTTGCATCAGCCTCATCTCTGGCCTCTGCCTCCATTCCAGACTCCCTTCCCAACATTCATTCTGTACCACAGGGCTACATTAATCTTTCTTAAATTTACATTTGGAGTATTGATTCAGCCACTTCTTCCCTGGGCACACCTGGCAAGTATCTTCCCCTCACGGGCCCTCAGTTTCTTTGTGAAAATAAAGGAATCTCACCATAAGATTGTATATATATATCTAGCACACTTACTGCCACTTCCCATTCCAACATTCAAGGTAGACATTACTAATTGATTATAGCCTTCTTTCTGGTGGAATTCAGATGTGACCTTAAAACCTATCAATTGATCAATGGACACACAAGATCTATTAGTTATCCTTAATAGTTTCTCCTGCATTGTAGACATGGGAAAATTGAGGTCCAGAGAAGTGACAGGGGCTTTATATATTTCTTAAGGGTTCCATCTGCCCACCCGCTACCTTGAGTGACATGGGAGGAAAGGGGGTGCTGACTTGAGACCTCACAGACTCTTTAGCCCTGAGGCTGAGCCATCCACCAAGCACCCCATCCCTCCAGAATGGGCACTGCTGACCCCTGACGCCCGCCTTTGCCTGGATAGGTACGGGAGGCAGATCTGAGCGACCAGTATGAGGCAGCCTGCGAGTCGGCCTGCAGTGAAGCGGAGTCTGCAGCAGCGGAGGCACTGGACTTGCCGCTGCCCAGCTACTTTCGCTCCCGCAGCCACAGCTACCTGCGGGCCATCCAGGCGGGCTGCTCGCAGGAGGAGGACAGTGTCTCCCTGCAGTCCCTCTCCCCCCCGCCCAGCACTGGCAGCCTCAGCAACAGTCGCACGCTTCCGAGTGAGTACTGAGATGAGGGGGTTGTTTTTGTTTCTCACAAGGGGACCGGAGGACCATTCCTGGTGGATCAGATGTGGGGAATGCCAGGGAAGAATCCATGGTGGGGTAGTCAGGGCTGGAGGAATGGTTAGAAGCAAAAGCAAGAGGCCTTGAGACTGAACTTCCCACAAACTGGCAAATTGGAGGTCAAATGGGGGTCACAGAGGCAGATGTCATCACTGGCAGTAGGATGAGGGGTGTCAGAGAGGACTCCTGCTTTGGGATACTTGGATGCAAGGCTTTGGGATACTTGGATGCAAGGGATTGTCCAGATCCTGGCTCAGAGCAGCTACCTGCTGGTGGGCAGGGCTTACTGAAGCCCAGCCTCCCCGTTTGCATTAGCTCGGGACAGACAATAGGTGAACCTGTCCGGAGGGTTAGAACCTACAGGGAAGAGGATGGCATCTGCATCGAGCCTTCTCAGAGGTGTGGGTTTGTAAGTTTCTCTCACAGTCACAGAGATGACCTGTCGTTCCTGATACCTGTTCTAAGTCCTCTGGAAACAGTCTATGCATGATCAGAGAAAAAGGGACCCTGTGTCACAGAGCAAGTCATGAAAATCAAGACCAAGGAAAATCACAGACAATTTCTGGTTCAGTAGAGAGAACTTTGATCCTACTCTGGCTAGCTAATTTCCCTCCCAGAGTCTCAGGGTCCTTGTCTATAAATTGAGGCATAAGCCAGATCCCAGAGAGCTCTTGGGGAGATGAAATAAGACTGCATATAGGGAGTGTTCAGGCAGCCTCACACATGGTGGGAGCTATTATTGCTGGTTCTCAGGCTTGACTCTGACTTTCCTGGCAATCAAAAGCAGTTGGGATTGGATTGTTGTAGAAAAGGAGACATGTTTCAACTGCTCAATTGGTGTTCAATATAAATAAATGAACTTGAATCCTATGCTATTCTATACACAGAAAATTAGTTTATTGAATGAATGAACTGGTCTTTTCAGGGGGCAGAGCAAGACACTACTTTATTTCACTATTGCCTTTCAACCCCTGGGTGATATCTGGGCAGATCCCTAGCTTTTCTAGTCACTTTTAGAACTTAAGGAATAGTCTCATTTTTAGGTATTAAAAGTCCAGTCTGGCCTCACTGCAAAGCTTCAGTCTTATCAACCTCAAATCTCATGCTTCTGCAGGTAGGGCCTGACCTGGGCTATGAAGCCCACAGTAGGGAGCTGGGTGTGGTGGTTAGTTTCTTCTCTGTTCCTTGTTCACTAGTGGCTGTTTCTGGTCCCTTCCACGTGGGACGGGAAGGTAGCTAAGTGCAGGTGTTGTCTGGTGTCAAGACTTTCTATATAACAGATGCCATATGCTGGCTCTTTCTGCTAAGTCGTGCTTCTGGAGTTTCTTCTGTCCTGCAGGGCCCTCGTGGTGCCTCCTTTCCTGACATGGGCAGTCCCCCTTCAGCCCACTGCTGCTTTTCCTCCTCAGTGTCTCCATCTGCTGGTCCCCATCCTCCTCACTCACCTTCTCTCTGTTAAGGTACCTGATGCCCAGGCAGGCATCTTGGGCAAATCCTCTGATGACGACTCCAGCCCTACTTTCTTCCTTGACTCCCACTTTACCTGTGTGAAAATGAGGTTCTTGCCATGTGGGACTCGGAAAGTATGGGCTTCTCTGCTACAGCCTTTGTTCTAGACCTGCTGTCATGAGTAACCGTACCAGTCTCTCCATTTTAGAGATCTAGCAGACTCTGAGACCCAGGTTCTAGAGCCTCCAAATCCAAGGAATCCCTGCCAGGCTCTCCCAGGTACTCTACTATAGTCCCATAGGAACCTCAGGTAAGGGGTCAGATTCCCCCTATCATCAGGCCCATGAGAAGTTCTCTAAGCATGAGTGGGCCTGGGGGGGGGGGGGACATACAGCATGCCAGCAATTTTCTTCAAATAGACCCTCAGTCCCTAATCTTTCCCAAACCCAATCTCTCATGAATGGACTAAGGATCATGGGTCATGGGCTACATGTCCCAGAACTGTTTGGGTCCCTGCATTGAGCAGCTATTGCTACAATAGTTCTCCATAAAAAAAAACAACAACCACAAAATTAGTGTAATGCAACAATTAACACTTATTTCTTGCTCCCAAATTTGTGGGTCAGCTGGCACAGATCTGTTCCACATCTCTCTCATCCTCCTTCTAGAACCAAAGGGTCCTCCTGGGATCAGTGGCCCAGCCAGGGCATGTTCTTCTCAGGGTGATGGTAAAAGCATAAGAGAGCAAGCTTAACTAACAAGTGCATTTCAAGGCCCCTGTTGGCGTACTATCTGCTGAAATTCTGTTGGCTAAGGGAAGTCATATGACTGAGCTCAAAGACAGGAGACAGAGAGGTACCCTCCTACCTTTGTGTAAGGAACTGTATTTTTATGGTAATGGTGTGGATACTGGGAGGGGTGAAAAATAACGGTCAATACTTGAATCTACTGTAGTCCACTCTCTTGGCCACATTTATTCATGTCCCTCTCACATAGAAAATACACTTATCCCCAAGACTCCCAAAGTCTCATCCAGTCATAACAGCAGGATCTCATAATATATGTCAGGTCTGGATGGGGCTTCTCTTGATTGTGTAGCCTAAAATCTAAAAAAGAAAAAGAGGGGGGTTCCTGGGTGGCTCAGTCAGTTAAGTGTCTGACTTCGGCTCAGGTCATCATCTTGTGGTCTGTGAGTTCGAGTCCCAGATCAGGCTCTGTGCTGACAGCTCAGAGCGTGGAGCCTGCTTCATATCCTGTGTCTCCGTCTCTCTGTATCCCTCCCCTCCTCACACTCTGGCGCTCGCTCTCTCTTTCTCTCTCTCTCTCTCTCAAAAATAAATAAATAAAATTTTTAAAAAGAAAAAGAGACCAAAAATTCAGTTAACCACAGCTCCCCGGACCCTCCCACCAGTCTATCCTGGGTGGATGACCCAGCATCTGGCACATCTGGCTTTAAACGTAGGGATGTGGACCTCCAATTATTCTTAGTTTGGGGGCTTTAGTCCAAACCAAGACACTTAAGAAAGTATCGGGTAGAACATCTCACACCTACCCAGACATATGTGCACACGTGCACCAACTTTGTAGGCATACATGAAGTTGTATACCCTACATATGATTTTAAAAGTTATAAAAATGCATGCACACTGATATTCTCACATGTGCACATCTATACTTGATCTGTACGTACACCTGCATGGGCACTCACAGACATGTGTGTCTCTAAAACTCATACCACCTCCACTCCCGTGAGGAACTCATGCCTCTAGCAGATTGGAGCCATAAGAAAAATTCACCCCTGACATATCCCCAGTCAGCCCTCCCTCAGGTCTCCACAGTGACCACTACATACTTGCTCATCTCTCCTCCACCCTCTGATTCCCTTATGCTCAACAGGTAAACCCACCTGCCTCAGGGAAAACCAAAGCCATACGGGATCTTCGTGCTAGGTTAGGAAAGGGCACTCTCCCCCCAGCCCTCCCCCAAGACACTTAATTGCCATCTGTTGAAAAATTGTCATGATGTACAATTTTTATTAGAATAAAGTCTTTTACTGCCATCTGCCACAAATTTATCATAATAAGTATATAATTCAATTATGTCTGTGTTGTAAACAGCACCCCCCCTTATATGTGGCATCCTTAATCAGGGTAAAACTTCTACAACTATCCCCTGGCAATCTTGTAATCCCCTTCCTTTATATAGACCCACACCAACACACAGGCCCACCCTCATTCAGCCACTTTTCTCTGCAGGGGTCAATCTGCTCAGAAGGCTGCCTCCTCCCAGGAAGTGAGAATTCTGGGCTCCATGCGCATGCACGCGCGCACACACACACCCTCACACGCACTCCTAGGGCTGTTCTGAGCCCCCAGGTTGCTGAGGGGCTTCAGAGTTCTTTGTCGCTCTCTCATGGGCACGTATGTACTCAGACCTTACGCCAGGAGGTAGGCAGATATGGGTGAGGAGTGGTTATTAAG
Organism: Cryptoprocta ferox; assembly: GCA_028646485.1. Lineage (NCBI taxonomy): Eukaryota > Metazoa > Chordata > Mammalia > Carnivora > Eupleridae > Cryptoprocta > Cryptoprocta ferox. The sequence continues at coordinate 21,554,080 of CM053576.1, read as the reverse complement.
GCAGTGAGAGCCTGGAAGGGGAGGAGCCCTCTGGACTGGCCTTAGGCAGAGCATGGAGCGGCCCACCCACCCACCCACTTAGAGCTTGCAGGCTTCCAGCTGCCAGTACTGCTGCTGCCACCCCCTCTCTCCCTCCCTCCCCCTTTCTGACCCAGATTCCACATTCCAGAAATAGCTCTGGCAGGTGACTGGCAGGCAGGGTCAGCTCCAGCTAGGATGGAAGGGGAAGCAGTAGCTTGGCTATATATATGTGACCCTCCCAGCCAAAGGACCTACCCAGGAGGGGCCACAGGGGTGCCATCAACCCCTCAGTCTTGGCCCCTCCAGCCTCCTCTCACCCTCAGGGAAAGAGAAGAAGAAAGAACAAAGAAAACTCTCCCTCCCACTTCCTCTCTTCTCTTCCTCTGCCCAGCTCCCCGTTAGTGCTCATTCTCCTCTCCTCCCTCCCTTTCTCCATCCCTTTCTTCCTGTTTCCCCTGCTCTCTCCCCCCTACTCATCTTAGCCTTTGATTTACCTCCTACGCTGTTCCCCCATCCCCCCCTTCCTCCCCTCCCAGTTTCTGGCCCTCTTCCCTCCCTAGCCTCCCCTTCTGTGTCTCTCCCACTCCCTCCCTCTCCACAAAGGAGGCTTGGCATCACCCAGGGGCCTGGGTGGCAACCCTCCCGACCTCCGCCCCACCACCCTGCCCCCAACTCCTCCCAATTGCGTTCTCTGCACCTGCACATGTTTCCACATGCATGTGCACACACACACACACACACACACCAGGTGCACATGCTTGGGGTACTCCCTGTCAGTGCTTGAAACTCTAGGCTGAGCTGGGATAGTTTCCTAGCCTGGAATATACCCTTGCTCCTTGCTCAGGAGCCCTGAGTTCTAGTTTCCTGTGTCCAGTGTCACTCTGAATGGGTTCTGGCCCCTCCCTGAGCCTCAAATTCTCCATCAATGTTGTGAGTCTTGGGTTTGGAGACCCCTCTCCCTGCCTGAATACCTCCCATCCAAGTCATCCTCTGATAACTTTCTTTGTCCCCTCCCATCTCCTCCAGAATGTTCCCAGTTTCTCCTCTGATTCACTCCCTCCTCCACAGATAGAGGAAGGGAGGCTGACAAAATTCCAGTAAGCAGTCAACCCCCCAGTCAGCCTTGTCCTCCTGAAGCCATCTCCCAGGCCAGCCCTCCACAATCTCTGGTTATTATATCACAGGCTCCTGTCAGATTGGACACTCCAGTTCCCAGAGTGTCAGCGCTGAGAGGAACCTCAAAGACCATCGTGTCCAGAGATTGCAAACAGACTTCAACTTCTGTGTCATCTCTGATCCCTGGAGCCCAGGACTGAGATTTAGTTAAGCAGAGAAGGGTGATGTCTGCTGTGGCCAGAATATTTACACATATCTGACATTCCTGAGTTAACCTAGTTTAACCTCACATACATATACATATACATACACATATACATATACATGTGCAGACCTCTTTCAAAGAAACTACAGCCTAGAGAAGATGAGTCAAGTCAAGGTCACCCAATTAGTAGGTCAAGGAGCTATTTCTCACCTGGGTCTGCCTGACTCCTAAGTCTTGAGTTCCTCATTATCCTGTGGGTGGGTGAGCCATTCAAGGGCCTGGTAAAGAGATGTGGCATGATTACAAGAAGTTTCAGGGAGAATTATGTGGCAAGCTGGGCAGGATCGATTGCAGGTCCAGGCAAGGCAGTGAGGCCTGGCATGGGCCATAGGGTCAGAGAATAATAAGAGGATCCAGGAGGCCTTCCCGGAGTGGTGATGAGAGGTCAGAATTCCCTGTTGCTGTACCTCTGCACAGGAGGCACTGAGCAGAAGGAAGGCTTCCTCCCAGGGCTCTACCAAGCCTTGGTCCAGGACAGTCCTGGTTAACCAAGTACCTACTGTGTGCTCAGTGCACAGATCGTCACCCTTCTAATTCCCGTTTTTAGGCAGACCCACTGAGCCTTCTCGGGGGAAATAGTGAGTGGGCTTAAGGACTGGTTGACAGGCTATAAAGCCCAGGATTGAGATTCTTGAACAAGGGGCATTTCTTACACCCTGGGAGGTAGAGAGGTCACTCCCAAGGACGAAAGACTAAGGTGCTTAAATGGAACATTAGAGCCCCTACTAAGTAATGGTTAAGGATTTGGGCCTTGCAGTCAGGCCACTTTTTCATTGGATAGATGTTTATTGATCACCTACAGTGGGCCAGGCTGTGCTCTAGCCACCAGGGACACCACAGTGAACAAAACAGAAACCCCTGCTTTCTTGGAGAGTACCTTATGTTGGAGTGGGGGAAGCAGATAAAACAATAAACATAAATAACATGTAAATATATGGTTCATTGGAAAATAGCTGGGGAGGAGGCACTGTTGCAGCAGAAACAGGATAGCTAGGGTAGACTTCATTGAGAAACAAATGTTTAAACAGAGACTTGGAGGAAGCTGAGAAAGTATGCCAGGCAGGAAGAAGAGGCCCTGGTTAGGCAGGAGGGTGCCTGGTGAGTTGGAGCAGGAGCAGGGTTCCCTGTGGTGGGGGGTAGAGCAAAACTGACCCTGGCTCCTCCTCAGGGGCTTCTTGAAATTTTCTTAGCAAATCAATTTGAAGATGAAAGCTAAGTGAATAGCACAGGGGTACCATAGTGACTGTGAGTAGGACAAAGTAAGCTAATACTTTCAAAGTGCTTATTAGCGCAGTTTTTAGCATCAAAGTGGCTCCGTAACCCTCATTTTCTTTTGTTATTATTATGCCTCTATACAAAAATCGCTACAGTGGTATCAGAAACAGTTTCATCTTATTCAGTAAGATTCTTTTCTCCATTTTACATTTATTAAAGAGATGCACAGAGAAGGTAAGGACTGGCCTAAGTCACCCAGCAAGGCAGGTCTGGTAACAGGAGTTGGGTCTGCAGATGGCAGACCTACTACAGGTACAGCCTGGAGGGGTGAGGCCGTAAAGGAAACGACTCAAGACAAATGAGGAGTGGGGGCCTCGCAGGAGAGAACTAAATGGGGAACTGGGAGAGCCACGAGACGTGAAGGGAGTGATTTACAGAGTGATTTACGGATTTAGGCAGCGCCTACGGCGCCTTGCCCTTCAGGACACACTGAGCGTGTGCTGGTTTTATTTTGCCGAGGACGACTCGAAGGCTCAGGGAGACTGAAAGAGCATCTCATACAAGGTCACACAGCCCTCCAAAGGGTGGGTAGAGATTCGAACCCAATCTAGAGGCTTCCGTATGAGGACAGCAAAGGGAGGATGGAGGGGAGGGGACAACTAGAAACACTCAGGACCTAGAGTCCATAGTACTTGAGGTCTAATTTGACCATGCAGGGCTGAGAAGACGAGCTCGGGCTGCTTGCTGTGACCCTCAGTTTCCCCCAGTGACAGCGAGGTGTCGCCACGGTGAACTAGTGCGAACTCGCACAGCTCTTCCCCTGGCACAGAGCATGCGTCTCGTTCCAGCTGGAACCGGTTTGGCGGGGCGGCTTGAGGGGCGGAGCCCCCGGTGCTCAGGCATGCGCGTGCCGACGTGGGCGCGCGCTCGCTCTCACGGTCCATCGGCCTGGGCGTGGGCTGGCTGAGCGCCCAGCGCGCTTGCGCGCCGGGCCACGTGCCGAGGAGGCTGCGCGCGTCCCCGCCCGCCCCGGGAGTCCCGGGAGGCGCGCGCGCGCGCGGCTGACGCGTGGGGCGGGGCGGGGCGGGGCTAGCGCGGGGCTTTAACCCGGAGGCCCCGCCCCTCGGGCGTACAAAACCGGAGCCTCGGGCCGGGCTGCGTGAGGGAGGAGGGTGAGTGCCCGCCGCTGGCCGCAGCTGCCGCCAGCCTCGTCCGTCACTCCGTCCGTCTGTCCGGTCCACGTCGTCGCCGCCGCCTCCTCAGCCCGGACGCCCGGGGCCCGCCCAGCGCCGCCCGGAGCAGCCGCGGCCCCGCGAGGAGACGGGCGCCGCCCCCGCCCGGCCCTGCCCCCGCCCTCCTCCCCGTCTGTCCGTCCGTTCGTCCACCCGCCCGCTCGCGCTTCCGTCCTTCTGTCCGGCTGCCAGCCTTCGGGGCTCGGCTCCCCGCTCCGACCGCTTTGTCTCTCCCCGGCTCGCTGTCTCTTTGTCTCTGCCCTCGCGGTGCCTCACAGCCCCTCCCTCGCGCCCGGATCCCGGGTCCCCCTCAAAGCGCTCCTCTCATCCCTCGGAGCCTCCCTTTCTGAGCGCCCGGTTCCTCGGGACTCCCCGTTACTGTGCCCCCACATCTTTGGGGGCCTTTCCTTCAGAATACCCCCCTCACTGCCCCACGGCTCCCCTCTGAGATACCCGCACATCCTTTGGAGGGGTCCTCCCCCTGTCTGTACCCTCAAACCCCTGTGGTCTTGCTCTCCTCTTAGCCCTCATTTCCTCGGGGTTTTCCCTCTTGGTGCTTCCCCCCCCACCCCCCATACACGCCGGGACCTGCGAGATCCCTTAGGCTCTCCTTTGGACCCCCCAAAGCTCCCAGACTTCACCCCTTCCTGCTTTCCCTTGGTTTGTCTCCGTGGCTGTCTCTCCTTGTTCTCTCTCGGACTCCGTGGCCCCCCAATTCTGGGGGTTGGGGTCCCCCGCTTTGCTCTCCCTGCCTGTACCCCCGCATCTGTCTCGGTGCCCTCACCACTCAGTGGCTCTTGTGCTGAAGGCCCCCTTTTGAGCCTGCTCCTTTGCCCAGGGCTCTTGGCCCCTTTGCTCTCTCTCTGCCCCTGCCCCCTGTCTCCCTGCTTTCTGCTCCCTTGTCTCTCCCTCTCCCCTTTTCTGTCTTTGCCGGTCTCTGGGTCTCTGACCCCCTCCGGCCCTCATGGCTTTGTGTCTGGAGCTCTTGAAGCAATGTGAGTGGTGGGGTGTCCGGGTCGGGCCGGAGTCCGCCCGCAGGCTGGCCGCGGCGAGGCTCCATGGGGTTGGTGCTGGGGCTAGGGCTGGCGCTGGGGCAGGAGGCTCTGGGGCCTCCCAAGAAAGGGGCAAGGAGGGAGGGGCCAGGCCGTCTGGCAGAGGTGGGAGTGGGGAGCCTTTCTGCTCTGAGGCTTCTGCTTTAGTTGCTTGAGTGTGTGGAGCGTGCCACGGGCTGGACGTCCTGCCCGCTTGGTCCTGCATGGCCTGGCACTTTGTGATCGCTTGTGGGCAGGCCTGGGCTATTTCGGAGCTGGCAGGATGTGATATCACTTGGGCGTTTATTTAGACCCGGCTGGGGGTGGGGGCTGCGTTCTTGCCAACTTGAGTAATGAAATTTTGCAGGGGGGTGCGGTCTTCTAGACAGCTGGCCTGCAGGGTTCGTGGCCAGAACTTTGCAGGCCACCAGACTAGGCAGGTGAACAAGGGACTGTGCTGCCTTGGTCTTGGTGAGACTCTCAGTCGGGATGAGGGGAGAGAGGAGTTGTTCTTAGTCTAACCACCGTTGAGTATTTCTTTCGGTGATCTAAGAACTCTGGGCCTGATTCTGCCGGCTTCATACTGTGTGAGACCTTTGATCTCTCCGAGCCTCAGTTTCTCCATCTGTAAAAAGGGAATAACTGCGCTAGCCTCACTGGGTTGTCATGAAGATCAAATGGAACATCTGTAGACATGATTTGTGAAGTGTCACTGTGTCTTTAAACTGAGCCCTAGAGAGAAAGCAGCTTGCCTAGGGTACATAGCTAGTTCCTGGCAGAGCAAGGACAGGGATCCAGCCCCAGACTCCCTACCCAGAGTTCTTTACCCTTCATTCCATTACCACCTGATTATTCAGGAATACGCCTGCCTTTCCAGTAGGGGAGGGAGCGAGCCGTCCCTTATTTATGCCCTGATTCCTGGTTGCTCTTTGTCAGTTTGCAAAGATAGGCAGGTGTGCATAGCTGGATGTCTATGCTGGGAGACAGTTTGATTCGCCATGTTCCATCCCATTGTTCTTTGAGGGTGGGCCCTGCTTGGCCAGTGGCACTTGGGAATAAAGTCAGTCAGTCTGTGGTTGTGAGCTTTGTTGCTTTTCCTGCTCCTCTAAGAGTGGGAGAACAAAGGCCCCAACTGGGAGCGGCCCCACAGACACCAGGGGTCTGCAGTCAAGGAGCCTAGGATGTCCTAGAACTTTGGAGCAGATGAGATCAGCTGCTGTAGCACCCTTGTCTTAGAGACCTATGGGGACCTATAGAGGGTTGAGCAAGGACTCCTGGGCCTCTTCTGTGGCACTGCCTCTCAGGAGATCACTGTCAGGCTGGTGTCACTTGCCCATGGGTGTGTGACAGTTTCCAACATCCATTGATCTTTCACTCTGGGCCCGGTGCTTGACATACTATGCAGACTACTTGTGATGGGGAGGAAGAAGGGCCTGGTCTTTGGCCTGTAAGTAGAGGCTCTGGATTCTGGTCTCCATATCTTACTCTCAGAGAGGCCACTTTCCCCTGGGCTTCAGTTTCCTTATCTGTAAAATGGGGATAATAATCTTTTGTCTTTTTGACTGATTCTGAAATCACAGAATCCCTAAAGAAATTCTGTGAGGCAGAATGCCAAGGTTCTGTTCCTGGCTACGCTCAGATGCTATGTGACTTCAGACAAGTGACTCCCTCTTTGTGTATTTTTTCTTTCTGAAAAATGAGGGAGTGGATGGTATGATCTCCTTGGTGCTTCCAGCTCCAGCATTTGAGGATTCTAAAGTAACTTAAAGGCCACCGATTTGTACCTGCATCTCATCTTACCTGTTAAAGGTGTGCTTAATCCCAGAGCAAGAGGAAGAATGTGTTGAATGGTGCAAGATGTGCGCTGACCATGTGCTGTGGGGTTTCATAGAAGAGAGCTCCTGTCTGGGCAGAGGGTTCAGAAGACGTTCCAGGAGGAGACAGTGCTTGAGTTGGGCCTCTCCACCAGGCATGTTCTGCCTTTAATACAAACTGTTTTAGAGTAGAGTTAATGTGGGTTTTAGAGCTATAAACACCTTGTTTTAACTGGTCTCCATCACTCATTCACTGTGTAATCTTGGGCAGGTTACTTTCTTTGAGCTTCAAGTTTCCTCATCTGGATACAAGATAATCATATTTACACTGTAGCATTGTGAGGATTAAGCGAGATTACATATTTAAAAAACATATAGTACACAATAGGCACTTAATAAATGTGAACTTTTCTCTCCCAATAATGTATAGATTACTTTTTTTTTTTTTTTTTTTTTTGCGGGAACAAGACAGAGACCCAGCCTCTGCCCTGCCCTCCGTCCCCCGCCCCCCTGGTGTTGAGGTTGAGGTAACAAGGAAAGCACCTGACTGTTGTAACAAATAATAGGAGTAATCCTTTAATCTCTCACTTGTGAGAAGCAGTGCAAGGCATTGTGTAATCTGTCAGGTTCTTTTCTGGCCATTGTTCCTCCCAACAGTCCTGGGAGGAAGTCAGAGGCCATTGAAGTTCTCTCTGCTTCACAGGTGAATGAAGGGCCCAGAGAGGGACAGGAAGCTGCTCAGGGTCCCACAGCATGGCAGTGTCAGAGTGGCCTTGAGCCTAGCCCTCTTGACTTTTCTTCTCCCACAGCTTTGCTCCAAATTTATTGCTTCTGCCTGGTAGCCTGTCCCTCAGACCCTTCTCTGGGTCTGGCATCTATTCTGCCAGGAGGGTTTGCTTGACTTTTCCTCAGCCTCTGAGCTCTTCTCAAACTTAAACGGGACTAGCTTTAGGCTGGGTGGAGACTGAGTCACCATCATCCCTGGCTTTCTCATCCTGAGCAGCAAGCAGACACACCCAGAGGACCAGAGACTAGACAACAGCATAGTGGGGTTTCCTCCCAGGAGCTCAGATTGGCTCAGGAATGTCTCTCTTTGGGCTCTTAGGGAAAGGCTGCAGTGGTGGCTCCCCAGGGATCTGGAAGCATGAGCAGCATTGAATAGTGGTTGCCTGGCCTTTCCTGCCCCAAGCCTTTATTTTTGCTGTACCCTCCCTGTGGTGCCCTTTCTTCCCTTAGAGGCCCACATTGTCAAATGCTGCCACCTCCTCCAGGAAGTCTCTGATTGCTGCTCTGGAGTTAGACAGATTGTGAATTCTGTCTCAGGTCCATACTTGCAGAAAAGTGGCCATTGCTGAAAAGTGGTCACTTCACCTCTCTGTGCCTCAGTTTCCTCATATATAAAATTTAGGTCCTTTAGCTTTATAAAGTTTAGGTTCTGCAGAGCGTCTCCTTTGGCAGGTCTAGGGGCAGGAGTCCGCTTTTCAAACCAGCCCTCTGGAGGAATCTGATGCTGAGAGCCTGTGGGCTACACTCTGGGAAAAGCTGAACTGAGAGTTTCCTGGGTTTGCATCACAGCTTGGCTTGTCCCCCACGGCGTGACCTTGGATTGATCAAGTTTTGGCACCTCAGTTTTTTTCCGTCGTATTGGGATGGAAACCCCTTCCTCACAGGTTGCTGTGAGGATAAGAACTCCTGTGGAAAAGGCCGCTTGAGAATAGAGGACCTTGACGCTCCACTGCCATTACCAGGTGCCAGCGACTGTGCTAAATGGTTTATGGCATCATCTCACTGTATTATTGCAGCAAACCCATTTGCTGCAGGTACCATTTTTAGCCTCATTTTACAGGTGAGGAAACTGGCTTCTCCTCATCTTTGTTTTGGGCAGGATTTATTGTTTCCAGAAGCAAGTTACCCTTCCCTTGCTTAGTCCTGGCAGCAGACACTGTCAGACCTGGCCAGGGTGAGGGCTGTGGAATTGAACACTTAAACAGGAATCCAGTCCTGCCATCAACAGGATTTTAATGAGGTTGACGAGGTGTGCAGTCTGAGCGCCTCTCAGATTCCCGGGTTTCCCAGTCCTGGCTGTGGCTGCCTCCCCTCCCTCAACCTGTGTTGGAATCAGCTGGTTCCTCACCCACCCACTCCTGGGAACCAAGGCTTCCTTAAAGACAGATAATATCCATATTCTACAGGGTGTTTGTTGTTTCACAGTGAAGAAGCAGGCCCAGGTAAGGGGTAGGATGGGGATGTGCCTAGGATCCCAAACTAAGACCATGCTAGGGCTGGACAAGAACCATGGCCCTGCCTGCCCACCTAGGTCGCCATTTCTGTGTGTTGCTGGCCTAGGTCACCCAGTGGAGAGTGGGAACACGGAGGTTTGGTTTGGCCAGTTAAGTTTCCTCATAAGACAAGAGCGGGAGAAATGGTCCCAAGTGGTTGGAGCTACACTTGGCTCAGCCTGGAGCCAGATGGGCTTGGAAAGCACTTTCTGACCAGGGCCCTGTCCTCCCAGCCCTGGGCTGGGCTCTGAGAGAATGGGAAAGAACAGACAGGGCCTCTGCACTTGGGAACTTATGGTCTGACAAGGGAGACAAGGCCTACAATTATGAGAGACTGTGTGACAGTCTGTAATTAAGTGTCTGCTGAAGAAAAGCATTGTTTGGGAAGGAAGAAGTGAGTGTGTGCCAGAGGAAACAAGAGCCCTCTTGAAGGGGGCTGGGTTTGCAGAGACAGAGGGCGGGGCTGACATTCTAGGGAATGGTTTGTGCAAAGGCAGAGGTGTGGAGGCTGGAAGGTAAGCATGTATTTAGGGAAAGGGTGAGTAGACTAGTTTTGCTGATGCATCAGGGCTCTGGATGAAAAATCTGGGAGGGGCCAGGAAGTTGTAGGCAACATTGAATATCAGCTGAAAAGCAGAGGCCTTGGGAAGCCATGGAAGGTTTTTTAGAGCAGGGGTAGCACAACTGGAGGATTTTTTTTCCCTCAAGAAGGTGAATCAGGCTAGATGAATTGGAATGAATGAAAGTGATGACAGGGAGGAAGCTTTGCAAGCATGCAGATGAAAGAAGAGGGTAAGGTTTGGGTGGAGCCCATGGGATGGGAAAAGACATTTGGAGTAGCAGGGGTGTTATGCTCCCTCAGGAGAGTCTGTCCCTGAGTTCGATGACCAGAGGGAAAAATGTTGGGTGTTGCTGCTTTGGGGGAGGAAATAACAGTCTGAGCAAATTGCTTATATACCTGCTGTATGCCAGGCCCGGTGCCAGGGCCTCACCGGGTGCTGTCAGAAATCTTTACACCAAGCTGGAAGGAAAGGGACTTGCCAGCCCCCTTTTACAGATAGGAAAATGTGGCTGAGACCCAGGGCTGACTGTCTGCATACTCTGACTCTTCCCACAGTTCAGCTCTGTGTCTTGGAAAAGACACTCTTACTATTAGGGTTCCAGGAATCTGAATCTTTTTGCCCACTGAATTGGGGGCACACAAATACATCCCCTAAAGCCTATAAGCCCTTACTTTCTAAAGATCTGGAAAGTCAGGGCTGGGTGCCAGTTTAGAATTTCTTCAAGGTAGGAGAGTCAGGGAAGTGAGGGGCCTTCACATCATCAGTTTTACTCACCAGGCTGTAAGCAGCCTGCAGAGTCAGACTTATTATGTGTCTAGTCCAACAGTGGGGTTGTCTGTGACTGGGTCCATTGGGATTCTCCTCCAGCTGCCACTAGAGAGGGTGTTCCCTGGCGATCAGCCACCCACAAAGGCCAGAGGGGACTTGTCCCAAGTTGCCCTCGACACTGGAGAGCCAGGTGATGGAGCCCAGGTCCCATTTCCCAGGCTGCAGCCAGGGATACCTCCTGGGCAGAGAGAAGGGGAAGGGAACTGGTACTTACTGAGTGGTTTCTATGGGAGGCAGCAATGGTTGGTCCCACTGCACAGCTAGGAAACTGATGGCTGGCCAATCATTCTCCTCCTCTGTGTGTTCGCCTGAGCTGGACCTGCAGTCATGAGGCAGAGCAACCACATAGCAGGCACAGCCTCTATGCTCTGCTCACCCCCCCTCCTCCTTTGCCTCCAGTAAACACCCCCAGGACCCATATGCCAGTCTACTTTGGCAAATGTTCTCTGAGCCCAGCTATATGCAAGATACGATTGTAACTGCACCCATCTTTTTCATACCAAAATCTAGACCAAGGTTTTGATGAGGGATTTTTGTGCTGCTTTGGAACAGACACAGCTTGAGAACATCTCAGACATTGGAACAGTGGACCAGAGCAGCCTGTACTGTCTTTTTCAGTTGTAATTCATTTGATTAATGCTTTACCATTTGCCCCATGGTTTCTCATAAGTTTGACCATTCGTACATATATTCATTCTTTTTATCTTGTTTTCCACACGTTGGTTCTGGATCCTTAATATTTGTTTAGCCTATCTTTGATTTGCAAAGTACTTTCATCCACGTTATCTCAGTAGATCTTATACAACCCTGGGAAGTCATTACTATTCTTGTCCTCCTTGTTTTCCAGAAAGTGACTTGACCCAAGGTTACTCTGGGATTCACTGGCTGAGCTGTTCGTTCATTCAACAAATATTTAAGTGCCTGCGGAGTGCCAGGCAGTGAGCTGGCCTTGTCACTACAGTGGCAAGCAGAGCAGTTTTAGAGACTTAGTCACTCACCTCCAGAGTTCACAGTATCATTGAGGTCTAGCCAGGATTTACCCCAGCACTCCTGACCTGCACCCTGGGCTCTTTCTACTGCAGACCCCTGTAGTTTGGGCTTGTGGCTTAGATCTAGACTGTTGTAGCCTGTGAGCCCTGAGCCTAGAGCATTGTGGAAAAGCAAGCCAAGGCAGCAAGTTTCTGCAAACTGAACTTCAAAAGTGACAAAAGAGGTCTTCAGTCATGACTTAATTATTAACAAGAAGGTGAGGAAGGGCATCTCAACAGAAGGCCATCTGCTCCTTCTCTTGGGGGCTGGGGGGGTGGGGGAGTTGCCCGAGGGCTGCTATACTCACGATCCCGGGCCTGAATTTTCTCCAGCGTCCAAATATTTGATTACAGTCTGCACAGGTGTGGAGCCCTGTGGCCATGTGCTGAGCTGGGGACTCTCCCTTGCCTCTTTTAATATTAAATGAGATGAAATAAAGGCTGATCCTAGGATTTCAGGCCTAGAAAGGACTCTGGCCCAGCCCCTTCAGGTCCCATGAGTGGGAACCAAGCATAAGAGAGGAAGGGACTTGCTAGAATCCCATTTTGAAAGAAACAATCCTTCCTCTTCCCCTGACATAATTTCCCCATTGCTCCCGGTAGGAGCTCTCTCTTAGCTGTAACTGTTCCACAGTCAAAGCCATATTCAAATCTTCCCTATGCCTTAAGACCAAGTTTTTCCTGAGTCTTCTGACATTTTCTCCCCTGCCCAGAGCCCTATGTGTCCAGGCTGCCTCTGTCTACTTCAGAGACTGACCACCTGTTCTACAAGGCTAGACTGGCAGCCTTTAAGGAGACTTCAAAATCCGGATGCCTGGGCCCTGAGACAGAGAGAGGTTTCTCTGGGTGCATTTTGCTAGAGTTATTTTTATGTGTAGAAATTACATTTTTATTGAAAAAGCCATTTGTATATGTGGTTAAACTTTCAAACTTTGTAGAAAAAAAGTGCCCAGTGAAAAATTAGTGTCTCTCCCACCTCCACTCCTCAGTAATCACTGAGAACAGTCTTGATGTTGCCTTCCAGAAATACTCTTCATATGTGGGCAGCTATGTCAATAGCATCCGTTTTTATTACACAAATGGTGGCATATTCTCTGCCTACAGCCTACTGTTTTGTGCTTTGTCTTCTTCACGCAAGTCTAACTCTGTTGTAGATGCACACAGGTCCGTGGCCTCCTTTTCCATGACTATGTCTGTCAGTGGATGGACCACCATTTGTTTCTCCAGTCCTCTGCTCAGGGACATTTCGGTTGTTTCCAGTATTGCTGCCGTGAGCAGTGCTGCCGTGAGCACCCTTCCCCACATGTATGTATGCCTGCATGTGTGCCTGCAGAGCTGTGGGAACCATTCCTGCAGGTGAAATTGTTGCAAAGAGTCCGTACACCTAAAATTTTGCTAGATGTGTTTTTAAAAAAAAACGTTAATGTTTATTTTTCAGAGAGAGAGAGTGAGAGCAAGCAAGCGTGTGTAAGCATGGAAGGGGCAGAGAGAGAGGGAAACACAGAATTCGAAGCAGCCTCCAGGCTCTGAGCTGTCAGCACAGCTCGAACTCATGAACCATAAAATCATGACCTGAGCTGAAGTTGGATGCTTAACTGTCTGAGCCACCCAGGCATCCCTGCTAGATGTTTTTGAATTACCTTCTTTTGCATTCTGGAAATGTGTAGTTTTTAAAAAGCACCCTACCTCCCCTGAATTCAAATTCATCCCTTGGTCGAGAACAGACTTTTCCAATTCAGCCCAGACAGGGGAAAGGGGTTGGCCAGTGTCACTCAGCAGTCCTCAGCCAATGAGGTATTTCCAGAGTAAGGTGCTGATGGGAGGAAGTGAGGAATGAAGGCAAGAAATGGGCTGGAGGGGTGACAAGATGAGGCCAGGATTGAGTGAAGGGGACTCTGTTCTATGTACCTTGGGACCTGTTTATGACTTGGTCTCCAGGGAGAAGCATTCTCCCTCCCACACTGTATCCTCCTTCCTGTTTCTTTCTGTCTTGGGCTGCACCTGCTTGGCAGCTACTGGGCCAGTAAACTCATTCATTCAGCAAATATTTACTGAGCTCCCGAATCCCAGTGCAGGTTTGGCCACTATGTCCCTGCCCTTCTCTGAGCCTCAGTTTTCTTCATCTGAGCCTCAGTTTTCTTCATCTGAAAAATGGGGAGGCTCATCCATGCCTTTCTCATGTCACCAGGCTAGCGGGAATATTTGGTAAACCAGCCAGCGGGGAAACCCCATAAAGCAGATTATAGAGGTCTTAGCTGGACACTGTGCCAGGCACCCTGGGGCCACTGAGTCTGATGTTTGGACCAGTCCTGAGAGGGCTACTGTCAGTCTTAATAGATGGCCGGGGCAGCTGTTGGCAGGTGTCTCCAACTACTATGCCAGGACAGAGTCAGGCCCTTGCCTAGGCTGAACTTGCTTACCCCAGGATGCTGGACTCCAGGGCCTGCTCAGGATGAAGATGATCAGGTGACAGGTGAAGAGGAGGTGGTCAGGGAGGCCAGGAGGGTCCCCACACTGGCCAGTTTTGCCTGCTCCTCTGAGCCAACAGCAAGCTCCTCTAGGGTCCCCCACAGGGCATTTCTGCTGCTCTCTTTCAGCCTTCAGTGGTGATAGGGATGAAGAAAGGGAAGTTCTATAATTTTTCTAGTTTACAATGACTAGTTTAGAATCACTAGCCTAGTTCCTCCCTCCCATTTTATCAATGGAAAAACTGAGGCCTGGAGTTTGTCTCCTCCCAGGTGTCCCAGTGAGTGGGCAGCCTTACTGGGATTAGAAGCCAGGTATTCAGCCCTCCCAGGCCTTAACTCTCACCGTCTTCTCACATCTTCCCACTCTTTAGTTTCACTTTGGGGTTAAAAAACAAAGTGAAAGAAAAAGGCAAAGCAGGAAGCAGCTGCTTTCAGACCCAGCCCAGGCTGGGATAGGCCCTGGGGGGCCCAGGCCAAGCTGGCCTCACAGCAAGAGAGCAGGCCTTTTCTCCCTCTTGCTCTGGAGGCCTGGCAGGGGCGGGGGCCCAGTAGGGCCCAGCTGGGAGAGATGCCAGGCTACCGACAGGCGGTGGCATTCTGGCCTGCGCTGTCTGGGAGACGGCCAGTCCAACTGGTTTCCTGGTGAAAGTCAGCCTCACCCGGGTGTGGCCCCAGGTGAGGAGCTACTGCCTTTTAAACTCCCGTCCTTCTGTCCTTCCGGGGCAGGGCTGAGCTGAGCTTATGCTGGCCCGGGAACGAAATCCTGGCTTCCCAAATCCAGCTTTCCACAGAACAGTCCCATTCTCTCTGAAGGTAAGAGTTAGGGCCCTGTCTCTGCTGTGAAGACTTGTAAACTTTCGGTCACTTTGGGGTGGGCACTTATCTCAACTCCTGGCAGTTTCTTAAGGACCCAGGTGGCCTGAAAGGCTTTCTGCCCTGGTTCTAGTCCCAGTCCGAAGAACTTGGAGAGGACGGGGTTGGGGGAGCAGGAGCCATGGCTTCTCCAAGTGTTTAGATAACCTCAGGCAAGATCCTGTCCCCTCTGGGCTTCAGATTCCCCATTTGTTTCTTGGCAGCAGGAGCTCCTTCTAGCTAGGCCGTTCAGTTGAATCTGTTTTGATCCCTTGGAAGCTAGGGAGTATCTTAACACCTGATTTGGTTGACCTGTGTATTTCAGAGATTAGCTGTTACCTCACCAGCTGGAGTCTTCAGTTCCTGTGCTTTTTCTAAGAAAATTCTCAGACTTGCCAGAGCAGATAATAGTATCAATTTTGTTGCTTCAACAAATAACAGTTTCAGTGTACCTCTCTTCTCTGCACAATCACAGGGTCCCCAAGCACAAAGCCATTTTGGTTCAAGTCCACTCTCTGAGGGCACACGCCGAGCACATGGTAGGTGATCAGGTAGGCCTAACTGTGTTAAGGCTGAGCCAGGCACTGGGGGAGAAGCCCACACTTCAGAGGTCTCACAAACCTGTAGTTAAAATCCTGGCTGGGGCACCCCGGTGGCTCAGTCGGTTAAGCGTCTGACTTCAGCTCAGGTCATGATCTCACTGCTCGTGGGTTTGAGCCCCACATCGGGCTCTGTGCGGACAGCTCAGAGCCTGGAGCCTGCTTCGGATTCTGTGTCTCCCTCTCTCTCTGCCTCTCCCCCGCCTCAAAAATGAATAAATGTTAAAAAAATTAAAAAAGAAAAAAGATCCTGGCTTTAGTGACATACTGCTGGAGTTTAGATCCTGGGCTGCCACCAAGAGCTGTGAGACCTTGGGCAAGTGGCTTAATCTCTCTAGACCTCAGTTTCTTCATTTGAAAAATAGAGATGATAGTATCACCCGGCATTAGTCTCAGCATGTGGAGAAGAGAAAGAATGTGTAAAGCACTGAGCACGGTATCTGGTACAGAGGAACCACTTAAAAAATGTTAGCTGCTGCTGTTATTGATATCCAGGGGGAGAGAGAAGACTTAAAGTAGCTACAGACTGTCCATGTCCCATGCCTGGAAAGATGTAGGTGGACTGGATGGGGTGTTTGAAGGGACATCAAGTTCTCTTTGCTGAGTGCAGGGTTCTGATGGGGACTCTGGAGTGAATCGAGGCAGGCTTTAGAGAGGAGGTGACCCAAACCTCAAAGCTGGGTAGGATTCAGGTGGATGGAGATTTTGAGAGGAAGACACCCTGGGGTCTGGGGGCACCCTGGGTAGGGGAGGGGAAGGGATTCTGGATCAGGGAGGAATGGCAGGGGTTGGCTGCCCAGGGCCAGGAGGGCCGAGATCAAGCTAGAATGCCTGCTGAGGGCCATCAGAGTCAACTGAGGGCTGGGCACTCAGAGCCGGGGTTTGTCTCTGAAGGTCATCACTCCTTGGACTAGTTTCCTGCTGGGACCTATTATTGAGTGTGCTGTGAACAGATAGGATAGTTCCAGCGTCTCCTGGAACTCTCTCTCCTTCCCAGACTTCCTACTCTTCATGACATGATGTTGCCCTGCACAGGGGTGTGGTAGCAGTCCACAGGTGTCCGCCTCCCTGGGGACAGTTGTGGGCCAACGTAGTGTAGGAGGAGTGGAGCTTGGCCAACAGCACCTGTAACAGCAGGCTGCCTCTGCTACGGCTGCCCCAGCAGCTTCCTCAGAGGGGGCACGAATAGCAAGTGCATGGAGACACTCATTTGGGTTCATCCCAGCCAATTCCTCCCTCCTCACAAGCCAACCTCCAAACAGCCACCTCTTCTCTTTCCAAGGAGTCAGCCATACTTGTGCTCAGAGTGCCGGGGTGAGCCAGAGGAGGGTAGGAAACAAGAGACTTGGTCTCTTCCCTCAAGGAGCTTCCATCCAGCTTGGAGTCCCCATCCGAGCAGGTGACAAATACACAAGATAACTGTCTGCTTGTGATAAGAGCCCTGAAGGAAACAAGTAGATGCTGAGAGGGACCTATTCAGAGAGGATGGGGAGGGCATGTCCTGGAAGGTGAGGTGACCAGTGGGAAGGAGGCAGTCAGGGGCAGATTGGGAACAGCAGGGCTCAGGACCCTCAGGTGGAAAGTGCTGCACATATCTTGAGGGAAGAGGGAGAGGTTCTCTGGAGTGGTCTGCAAGATCAGGCAGGGCCTCATTGGTCTCCGTGACCTTGTTTGCTTTGAAGTAAACAACTTTCTTGCCCTGTAGGAGCCAGAGGTATCAGTGAATTAAAAGGTGTTTTTGTTTTTGCTTTAAAATTAACATCAGAACTCCCAAATACTCACCTTCTGATTGGTTTTCATACTGATCCTAAGGCCTCAAGAAAAGGCTTCTTAAGTACTCCCTATTTATTGCTAACTTCCTTTCACATTACCACCTCATGGTTCACAGGCTTTGTTGCTTCTGTTGGCAGTTTGTTGCAGGTTGCATTTGTTGCTGTTTTTAGAGGTAATACAACAGAGAGGTTAAGTGACTTGCCCAAAGTCACACAGCTTAATCAAGATTTGAAGTCTTGGTTCACTGTTCGTCTGTGTAAGAAGGCCAAAGCAGAAGTTTCTATTTCTTTTTAGCAAGGTGGCAGCTTTAAAATGATTACAGTTAAAAAGTTTGGTGTGGGGCTCCTGGGTGGCTCAGTTGGTTGAGCATCCAACTCTTGATTTCAGCTCAGGTCATGATCTCACAGTTCAGTTCATAAGTTCAAGCTCTGCATATAGCCCTGTGCTGACAGCATGGAGCCTGCTTGGGATTCTGTCTCTCCCTCTCTTTCTACCCTTCATCTGTGTGTACCCACTCGCTCGCTCGCTCTCTCTCAAAATAAATAAATAAACTTAAAAAAATTTGGGGGACAGAATGCTGTACTATTGTGTCCAGGCAATGAGATTAGAATGACCTTTTTCCCCCTATTTTCTATAATGTTATTTATAGTTCTTTTTTTTGTTGTTTTGTTTTGTTTTTGAGAGAGAGTGATAAAGTGTGCACAAGTGCAGGGCGGGAGCAGAGGGAGGGAGGGAGGGAGGGAGGAACAGAGAGAGGGAGAGAGGGAGAGAGAGAATATCTTAAGCAGGCTCTGTGCCGATGCAGGGCTCCATCCCAGGCTCGTGGGATCCTGACCGGAGCCAGGAGTTGGATGCTCAACTGAGTAAGCTACCCAGGCTCCCCTGAATTCTTTCTATTTCCCTTTCTTGAATGTCAGGAAGGAGATTGTAGGCAGATTATAGATCAGCCCCTTCTCACAAACACATTTAACTCAAAGTAGAAATTTTAAACATTCATGTTATTGTTTTAAATATTTTTTTCATGGCTTTTGGATTTGAGCTGTAAAACAGCAATTTGATAATTGGGGCTCATTGGTAGAGAATTCCTCAGCAGACTCCTCACTAGCCTCCCCTTTTTAAAAAATTGGGATAAAATGCACATAACAACAATTTACCATCTTCCCCGTTTTTAAGTGTGCAGTTCAGTGTCATTAACTACACTCACATGATTTTACCACCATTCATCTCCAGAACTCTTTTCCTTTTGCAGAACTGAAAATCTTCACGCATTTAACAACTGCCCTCTGTTCCTCCCTCCCCCAGCCCCTGGTGGCAACTTCAGCTACTCTAGATGCCTCATCCACAGGCCCATTTTAAGAGGATGTATTGGAAAGGGAGATAGGTGATATCTCTGAATAATTAAGTCTTTGGATGGTGATTAATTCTCCGAGATAATGGACACACTGCAACTCGCAGTTTTATGTGGCTGTGTTCCAGCAGAGTTGTTAAAAGACTGATCATGTGGGAAGGCTTTCTCCACAGAGGTGGCCTTGGTTCTGAAGCCCAAGGTATCTGGATGGAGCCTAGCCTCAGCCCCCCTGTGGAGGCAGAATCATAGGATGGGGAAGGCTGTGGATTTCATCATAGGACCCAGGTACAGTTCCTTAACTACTTACTTGCTGTGGCATTTGGGCCAAGTCTCTCCACCTCTCAGCCTCAGCTTCCTCCTCTGAGAAATGGGACAATACTTCCTGTCGTGTGGACATCCCAAATCAGTGAAATGGATAATGGACTTCCTTTTGCAGTCTTGAGGATCCTGGCACAGTGTTCAAATGTGGTTAAAGAAAGGCAAGGCAATTAGGGCTCCTGATCCCCATTTTACAGAAGAAGCAGAGACTTAGAAGTGACTGGCCCGAGGTCATTCAGCACTTCAGTACACGATGGGGCCGAAACCCAGCCACCCTCACTCACAAGTTGCCGCTGTTGCGCGTTCCTTATTGGTCAGTCTTTTGAAGGTTAGGAGACTGTGAAACAAATAGTTGCTTTCCCATCTTACTGGATTTCAGACACTGCCCAAGAAACTCTGTCGTTGATGGGCCTGCAGGGGAGGATGAGGGGTTAAGGACAGTGATTCTGCATCATGGGAATAGAGTCCTAAAGCATTTCTGTGGTGATCGTCTTGCCCAGGGACAACAAATACCTTGCACTTCGCAGTTACTTCCCATATTAGGCCCACAGCGGTCGGCATCAGTCAATCACAGCACTCCCATTGAGCCTGGACACAGCTTCAGAATCCTTCTTAACACAGGCAGGTACTCCCAGTCAACCAGACGTAGCACACCCAATGCAATCTGTGCCATTTCCAACTTAATAAAGTCCCCAGCTTTTACAGACGTGCGGCAGTCCTGGGAGGGGAAGGGACTGTTTCAGGGGCAGGTGATGTCACAGGCATCTTTGTGAGAGTGGAAAGGGCCTGGCAGGACAACCCAAAGCCTGGGGAGGTGTGATGGGTATGCTTGCAAAAACATCGAGGCACAGCAGCTCCCAGAGTGGTAGAAGTTGTCGAGGTAAAGTCCACCTCCTTCAGCTCTTGGGTGCTGGCTTGGGCTTGAGGTCTTTGTGGAGGTCAGACTCCAGTAGCAGGAGGAAACCAAACTTGTCTTTCTACAGTGGCTTCTAAGCTTTGTAGGAATTTGTGTGGCAGTCTTGCTTGTCAGTGAGCTTGTATTTTTACTACTTGTGAGACTGGATGCTGTGAAGGTTGGGTTCTGGCGATTGAAACCTGTAGGTTTGCACTCACTTAACAGATAACATGACTTGCCATGTGATGCTCAGCAGGTCCCTCAACCTCTCTGAGCCTCCCGTTTCCTCAGCAGCACAAGGGGAGATGGTGAAAACATCTCCTTGTGGGGATCAAATGTAAGATGCAGGGGTAAGGACCTCGGACGGTGACTGGGCCACTGCAGTAGCCACCAATTCCTGAGCTGACAATAACCACCACCGGCAATTATGACTATCAGCCACTAATATTCACCCACTCCTTACACTGTGCCATTGTGGGGGCAGGGTTCTGTGGGCAGGGTGGATGACCTTCACTTGGGTAGGTGTTCTTTCAAAGAGATCTTCCCAAATGTTACCATATTGTGCTTTCAGAGGTGATTGGGAGAAAAATCGAGTAGGGAGGAGTATGGGGGCGTGAGGAGAAGTCGTAGTCACGACTTGTCCCAGTGCCTCTGTCTCCTGCTTGCCAAGTCACTTCTTACAGATTCTTCTCTACTTGCTGCGTCCTCACAGTCTTCTTCCAGGGGGAAGGCCCTGTAGGTCTGTACTACTTTTGGGGTAAAGTCAGAAGCAGGGTCCTACCCCCTAAGTGTCAGCAGACATTTGCCTGGGCACCTTTTCTGGGCCAAAGTTGAGGTTACAGGGATGGAAACCACATAGTCACTGCCTTCAGGGGGCTCAGGGTCTCAAGGGAGGAGCAGAAAAGCAAACAGGCCTGTAAAACAGTGTGGTGGGGAGGGCCTGTAGCACATCTAAACATAGGATGTTGACCCATCGAGGGAGCCAGGATGGAGTGGGAGACAGTCAGGGAAGGCTTCTTGGAGGGAGCAATGCTGGAGCTGAGATCTGGAGGAGAAGGCAGAACGAGGGAGGAGGTAGGGTGTTGGAGGCAGGAGCAGCCAGTGCAAAGGCCTGGAAGCTGAGGATGTGGTGTGTTGGCCTAAGGAGAGAGTGGTCACCACCCAAAACTATCAGATGGTGAAGCACGGCATGGAGGGGGTGGACAGCTGTGGGTCCTCAGGGCACTGAACCTTGCTGCCCCAGCCCTTGGTCTGAGGAGTACCTTGGTGGGGCTGGGATTGGGCAACAGCTACGTGGGACTCCACCGAGCCCCTTCCCACCTGTCTACTCCAGCCCCCCTCACAGCTGTCCCAGGGTAGTGGGCAAGCAAGCCCATGTTGTTGGTATTTTGTGGATGAGAGAAACTGAGGCCCAGGAGCCTAAGTGGTACCGTGAGTGAGCGCGGAGCCAGTGCTCACACGCTCAGACTCCTAGTGCACGGGCCGCTTTTGTAGCTCAGAAGCAGGTGTGTAGTGGGGGTGGGGTGGCAAGTGTGGGCCCATCTCCTTTCCCGAGGATGAGTTTATCATCTCAGGTAGGGGCTCTGTGCTGCCAGATTTCCCAGAGGAAGGTGTTTTAAGCCCTGTCTGTGTCAAGGCCCTGGTATGAGTCCTCAAAACATTTCCCCTGTAGCTAGGCTGAATGAACGTTCTTCTCTTTTTTGCTTGCTGATAACAATTCTCTGGATGCAAAAAAAAAAAAACCAAAAGTTTGAAGTATGAATGTCACACACACACAAATGCTGTCTGATGTCACATCCAGAACTGGGTGTGAAATAGGAGGGCAAAGAAAGAACAAATATCTCAGGCTTCGATGGAATCTGAAAGGTCACGCCCATGAGGGCTTGTGTCTTCTCCCAGCAGCCATCATGCCTGTGTCAGCCTAGCTGAATCCTCCTGGGCAGCTCTGCCCTTTAGAAAGTGCCTCCTTATAATGCAACATCTGTTTGCCCTCAACAACCTCACCTTCCTTGTCCCCACTCTGGTTGCTGTGTGATGACCTGGAGCACGTATATGTGTGACAGTCTTCTAGATATGCGAAGACAGTAGCCATACTTTCCTGAATTGGCTTTCTTTTTCAGACCACATCCCAGTCTCTCCCAGCTCTCCCTCACATTGAACTAGGCATGACTCATGGTGCACATGTATCATACCCCGTTTGTGGCATATCTGTGACAGACATCACTAATCAGTCACAGCACTTTTCTTCAGTCAGTCCTGGCTTTCTCACACAGTGCTCCATGTGGCAGTGTTCCATGTGGCTACGCCCAGGAGGCATTTCCTTGCCACCTCAGCATTTTACTGTGAGTTTCTTCAGGACGAGGACTTACTCATCCTGGATCCTACTGCCTGCCCAGGACCCAATGTGTGGCTTCCCTGCTGTAAAATAAGCATTTGTCATAATGGGATGGATTTGTCACAGTGGGAATTCTCCCCACGCAGATTGCCTTCTTCTCATCGGGCTCCAATTGGTCACTGCCCCTTGTCCAGAATCGCCAACATTACCCACAGTTCAGTTGGGGCTGCCTCTCCTCCCCGGTCCTGCACCTTTCTCTGTTAGTGCAGCCTCAGACCATGTGTATGGTCAGCCAGAGTCGCTATGGCATTTTTCCACGTGTGCTGCTTTCTTACGTAATTGTCTAACTTGGGATCCAAACTCAAAATCTTAATATAAGCTCTGAGGACTAGGCTCTCTCCCTTCTTAGATCTCTGGCACCAGGGCAGGCAGTATTGCCAGTGCTGACCTGACCTGAACTCACGGTTTTCCCCATTCAGTTCTGTACTGTTTGTTTCATCCCGTCTCTCAGCTGCCCAGGGTTCCTGGCTCTGATTTGGTCACCCGATATGCCACCTGTCACTCTAGGCACAGTGAATGAGCCTGTTAATACCTTCTTTCTATTCTGGGATCCCTTGGTCATTCAGAATGATGAAAGAGGCCAACAATCTAGTGCGCGGGGCCTAGCAGTTTCTGGCTCTACACACTGGACACGGGGGCCTGTGACAGCCTGTAAAAAGCCAGGCTTCTGGGACCTATCACCAGGGTTTGACGTCAGCCCTCCAGAAGTGAGGGTGTTGTTTTTTTTTTTTTTAAAGCATTTTCTAAGTAGTACTTCTCAGACTGGTATCCTGAGACCTTGGAAAGGCAGCAGTGAGGTTTACATGCTAGAGACAGTATTTGAAAAGCCAAACCTTGGATTCTCCACCCCTGCTTCCCACTCGCCACCAGGCCAGACAAGGGGCTGTCACATCAGGTCTTTACACTGGACTGAAGCCACAGCAGCCCTGTAACTCTGGATATCATCTACTCAGCAGCACCCCCTACTATCTGTTACAATTTTGAGATACAACGAGAAAGTCATGATTCAATAACTGCAGCTTGGAAGCTGGCATCTCTTTAAAGCTCGGACTCCCAGGGGTGGTGGTAATAGGTGTCCTGGGGGGTAGGGCAGGGGCCTCTGAGCAGAGCTGCTGGCAGAGCTGACTGCAGGCAGGTCTCAGAGGATAAGATGACAAGATGATGTTTGCGGCAGATTCCAACACAGCATGGACGAGGGGTGGGGCGCCTGGCTGGCTCAGTCTGTGCAGTGTGTGACTTTAAGTTTGAGCCCCATGTTGAGTATAGAGCTTTCTTAAAAATAAAATCTTAAAAAAAAAAAAAAAGAAAGAAAAAGAATGGTGAGGAGTGAATGTCGCCCAACAGGTTGCTTACTGGATACTGCTGCAGTAATGGTGGACATGGATTTTGAGAATGCCATTTGGGGTCTCCTGGTCAGGGGCTGGAGGAGGTAGGGCTCCACAGAGGTGGCTGCCTCCCGGAATGCCTGGAGCAGGTGGTCTCCAGACTGGGAACTTGAAGGCACCTTCCTTTCTCAGTCTGGGGGGTAGAGGGAACACACCCACACGCCGAGCCCTGGACAGGGGATCCCTGCTCTGCCACTTGACGCTCAGCGCATGTGCCTTTTTGATCCTCAGTTTCCTCGTTTGTACTGTGAGGAGGTTGAAGTAGTAGAGTGGGTCTCCAGATACCGTGTGGGAATTCCACATGGAGAACAAAAGGAAAACAGAAGCTGCTCTGAGGAGCCTAGGGTGGGATGAGAGTCAAAAAGCCTTCCTCAGTTCCCCCTTGGGGTCCTCAGAGCCTGGCTTGAAAATTACTGGCATTACTCTCTCCTACGATGTTGGAATTTGAAGGCTCCACATCCTCATTTCCAATCCTAGCACCCCTGCAACCAACTGTGCAACCTGGAAAAGTGGCCTCTCCTCTCTGGGCTTTACATTGAAGCTGTAAGAGCCAAGCTGGGCAAGTCCTGTGTGACTGGGAAGCCCATGTGAAGGGTTCTGGTGTCTGTGGTAAGAGTGCCAGAGCGTCTGGGACCACACATCTGGAGAAGGGCCTGAGGAAGGGCAGCTGGCAGCAGTGGTCACAGGCCAGGGCGGGGCGCACCGTTCCCTTCCATGTGCTGGGGTTCCGGTCCAGGGTGCACCGGGCCTCTGCCCACCATGGCCAGCAGATCCAGAGGCTGCCACCTTCTAGCCCACTCAGGAAGTCGTCACACCCTGCCTGAGGACCCCAGGAACAGGAGCCTGTCTAGGTCCTGACTGGGGAACTGGCCTGGCCAGGATCTCAGCCAGGCCCTGCTAGGTGGCGCCGAAATCCAGTCCTGGACCGTGTGGTGAAGTAGTATACACAAGCACTGGCTCTGGAATCAAAAAGGCTGAGCACAGATCCTGGCTTTCCCACTCACTGGCCATGTGACCTTGGGCTGCTCACTTCTCTCTGAGCTTTCCTTTTTTCCCTCTTTGAAGTGGGAATGGTAGGTCTGCTGAGGTGGTGAGCTGAGAGGTTAAAGTGCTTCAGGCTTGGCCAGGTCATGGCCACCCTCAGCCAGGGGAGATGCCCCGGAGCTCGTGAAATCTTCAGCCCAGAGAACCAGCTGGCCTGAACCCTGGGTCCACCTGGAGGGCACTGGACTGCTTAACCTTTCCTCCACCCCCTCAGGCCTGGACATGTCAGGACAGGACCCTCTCACACCCTTGCCCCTAGCTGGGGTGCAAACAGTGCTTCTGGGGGGCAGCTGCTTCCCATGGAGTGGGGGGAGTGGGGGGAAGTTGCCACCAAGCAGGTCCCTCTCAGGCAGCCACTGCAGGCCTGTGAAGGGGGTTGGCCATCTGCATTCCGGACAGGGCTCTCCCACCACCTGTACCCTGTTGCCAAGAGTCTTGAACACAGACCTGGCCTGCCCACCAGAGGGGGCTTTCTCTGCTTTCACCCCGCCAGACTGGAGATGCCACCAGAAGTACCTCCTAGCTGCCTTAATTTCAAGGTTCCCAAGGGTCTCCTGCCTTTCCAAGGGGGAGGCCCTCGCAGACAGCCTTCCTGGGAGCTGGGGGAGAGGGGCTAGAGCTCCAGAAAAAGCAAGGAGGTCTGAGGAGAGCTGCTCCGGCAGTCACAAATACGTGTGCCACAGGCTATACTAGGTGGCAGGCAGGTACCTGTACAGTGTTTTTTTAAACCTTTGAATTAACTGACTCTACTTAAACATTTGAAGGTTTTATTTATTTTTTTTAAAGTCCAGATTTCTGACTTCTCTCACCCAGGTCTCCACATGGCAGCTGTGGACCAGAGGGGTTAGATAACCAGTCTCCGACAGACATTTGAACTTGTGACCCCTCCTTCTAGGTCAATCCACTTAGTTTACAGCTGGGGAAACTAAGGCCCAGAAAGGTTCAGGCCCAGTGCAAGGTACACTGCCCACCATGTCCAGTGTGAGTTTAGAACCTGGCACCTTGGCCTCACAGGGCAGAGCTTTTCAGCACTGCCCACTCTTCAAAGTAAGAAGTCAGTTCCCTCATCTATAAAATATCAGTGATAATTATCTCCCCTCCCAGGCCTATGTCTGGAATAAAGTAGCATCTGGCCAGGACTCATTCAGTAACGATTCTTTTAAACCTGTACTCGTGATATGCCTTCACTGGAAAATGTTGCTAAAAGTGCTGCTTACTTCTCTGCCAACTTTTAGGAATGGTTATTTTCAAACAATTTCTGGTACCCATTCCTTAGGGTTTATTTATTGAGTTCTTACTATCACGGCCTTATTGCTCAACTTCAAGCAGAGTTACTCAAGGCCTTACTTCACACCAGAGTTTGTTCCTGTAGTGTGTGGGGGTGGGGGGTGGGGGGCTGACCTAAAACTCAAGGCCCTGGCCCTGGGCATTAGATTCCAACTCAGAATCAGAAATAAATCATTCTGCTTCCTTGAGCCTCAGTGTACCCAACTGTCAAATAGGGATTTTTTCATTTATTCAATAAATATTTATAGAACCCAGTCATGTACTGGCCTCGTGCTAGGAAAGCATTGTAATTATACAAGATATTAGGGTCTCTACCCTTAAGAACCTGTATTAGTCAGGATCCCTTTCTGGTAGGAGAGAGACAAAAAACAAGTAAATCAAGTTGATTAATGCTTGAATGAAATAAATGGGGTGCTCAAAAATGAAAGCTTTAGACAGGGTGGTCAGAGAGGTCCTCAGATCAGAATGGGAAGGGGTAGACAATGCAAAGATGAGGTAGGGGTCATTTCAGACCAGGAACAGCAGATTTGAAGGCCCTCAGGTGGGCACGTGCCTGGAGTGTCTGAGGAACAGTAAAGAGGCTAGTGCAGCACGAGTAGAACGAGCAAGGAGAAAGTCTGGGATCTGAGGCTGGAGATGGGGGGTCAGGGGCCAGTTATTGTAGGCCAATGTGAGGAGTGTGCCTTCTATTCTTCATGGAGTGGGGAGCCTTTGAAGGCTTTAGAAAGGGAAGGAAGTAATCCAGTTTGTGCTTTAAAAAAATTCTGCAGGCTGCTGTTGGGAGAGTGGCTGTGGGTGTGTTGGGCCACTGACAAAGCAGGGAGGCCAGAGGGCAGAAAGTGGAAGCCTAGACCAGGTGAGGGTATAGAGGGAAGCCAGTCTCTACAAAATGTGCTTTTGTGGGGGAGGGGCAAGGCCTTGCAGATGGAGGTGGTTGGTAAGGAGTGCATTCCCAGGCTTCTGGAGTGTAATCGAGTACATGAGGTCCCCTCTCTCAGAGAGCAAGGCCACTGTGGGGGAGGAAAGGATTCGGATTCATTCTGGACGCTCTCAGCTTGAGATGGCCTTGGCACTTCACATGGAGCTGCCTGGTGCACTGGGCTATTGAGATAAGAGGTGATACTGGCTGCTTTCAGCTGTAAAACCCTCCAACTGGACAGCAGTTTTGGGGGGACTTTGTGAGGGATGCTGTGGGTAGGCAGCCCCAGGAAGCTGAGGACCCTGTCTGAGAGGAGGCAGCCCTCTCTCAGGCCTCCTTGCCTTGGTCCCTGCCTTCCCTTCACCAGTTACATTACCTAAATTCTGCTTTGCCAAGCTGTGCCCTGCCCACATCGGTCTTTGCATGCCTTGGAGACTGTCCTGCTCCTTTGCTAGAGAGGATGCCTTGATGTGAAGACATTTCCTTGCCACTCGGTGACTGTGGTCCATCCTTCTAGATCCAATCAGACAATCTTAATGTCTTCCTGACAGGCCCCCAGCTTGTTTCCCCAGGAGGTGGTCATTCTCTCCTTAATCCAGAAACCATGGTAACAGTTGCAGGGGCCCAGCCATGATTACAAAGCTTCCTATCTCTCATCTCTTTGGCTTCTATTCAGGGCATATTTGATGTCATATCCGATTTTCTAGTAAAATAGAGGTGCCCAAATCTGCTCCTCCACATGACCCTTAGCCAGTTAGTGCAGTGGGTGGGGGGCATAGAGTAGTAGGCAGCCTTCAGGCAGCCTGAGTTTAAGCCCCCAGCCCCAGCTCTGCCTAGCTGGCAAGTGAGCTAAGGCAAGTCATTTCGCCTCTCTCAGCCTCATCTGTAAAATGGGCAATGACAGAGCTACCTCACATGTACCCATTTTGAGGATTCAGTTGGCTAAGGTACCATCCATTCTCATTATTCACAGTAGTTATATTCATAAAATCTGACACACACTGAATTAGTGAATACCTGAACCATTGCTCCTATGGGAAATAGAGGCCCTGCAAGACTCTGGTCACATTTTCACCAACTAATCAATACACAGATTGTTTTGTGTGTTTCTGTTTAAAGATACATTATTTAATATACTGATGATTTATTAACACTGAATCGGCCAATAGCACTATAATTCACACCTGGACAAGGCTTATCTGACACGTGTTTTCTCCATAGGCATGTCACAGCCTCCTTACACTCAGGAACACTAGATAGCACTTCAGCACTATACTTGGGGGGTATTTTAAATAGAGAAATCACCAATAAAAAGCACAAAAATGGAAAAACCTAGCACTAAATGGATCAGAAAAAGAACACTTGTTTACAGTACGAGAGCTGAAACAATAAGGCAGAGAGTCACCTTGTTCAACCTTAGCCAGGAACCTTGTGCATTGGATGACTCAACTTTTCCTCTTTGCATGTCTGGGAGTGACCACAACCCCCCTATGACTTACTGATTTTGGGGTTACAAATAAATTTTATCAAGGAGGTGAATTCACAGATACGGAGTCACAAATAACGAGGATTGACTATATGTGAAGTGCTTGTTCAGGCCAGGTCCAGTCAGCGCTCAGTGTAGGTCTGCTGTTAGTATTGGAACCATTACCAACCGGAGTGCATCCTGGTTTCTGGACAAGACTCCAAGGCAGGGCCAGGACTCCCTGAGCTATGTGGCTTTGTTTTCCCCAGTGTGCCGCCTTTGCGACCTCTTGGCTCCTGTGGGTTTTGAGGTTCGAGGCCGGTGTAGATTCCAGAGGCCTTGAATGCCCCCGCTGAAGGGTTTGTTCCAAGTCCACTCACTGGGTGGGTTGTGGCACCATTGAAAGGTTTCAAACCAAGCAGTGACGTGGTTGGACTTCTCAAACGGCCAACCAGGGTGGGGGAGGAACTGGAGAGGCAGGACAGGAGGTTGGGGGGTGTGGGTGGTCTAGGGGAGGCTGGCTCTAGGTCACGGGGAGAGGAACACATGGGAAAGGCAGTTAGGAAGCACCTGGTTGTGGGGAGTGGTGGAGGATTCCCAGGAGGGTCTAGGGGTAAGAGGTGCTGCCAGGCCCTGTCACTGGAGTTTGAAATTAAAATTTGACATTGCTGACTCTTGGGGCACAGGGAGGGAGGTGGCTTCCAGACTGACACAGTGGGAGAGGGGAGTCACACAGGCTTTCAATAGGAAAGTGGCTCCGAGAGGGCAATCTGTCCCTGCTCCTGACCCAGCTGCTCAGAATTCCCTTCCGACTTCCCCTGCTTCTGGGCAAGAAAACAGAGGGAAGAAGGGAGGGATTTGAAGCTGGTAAGTGGGAGCTTTGAGTTCTGTTTTTACCATGGCACACAAACGAGTGGCCTGATTGAGCTGTGTGGTTTGACGGGTTACTCATGGGTGAGAGAGGGAATGGGATCTTCTAGGCCCTCGGCCCTTCCTCTGCTGCGCCCTTTCCTGAGCCCGGCAGAGCCAGCAAAGGGCGTTGAGGCGGCTCTGGCTCCGAGGCCAGCTCTGTCCATGCACATGGGGCTTAAGAGAGTCCCACTGCTTCTTCTGTGAAGCCTGCCGTCATCGCTGTCACACACATCTGCTCCTCTTCTGCTCCCCTGCCGAGCTTGGGCCCCTGGTTGCCCGCAGCACGAGGCCTGTGTGGGGTCTCCAAGGCACTTGCAGTGGGGCTAACTTCCTGGGGTTGCTGCGTCTGTAACTTTTGGGAGATGGGAGTCACAGCCATTCCACTGAGTGTTTGAGGCTCTATTTGGCCATCTTATTACATCTTGATGTTAAAAAACACAACGTAGAAAGACATTCATTCCGACCTGATAACAGTTTGCTGGATAAAATCTTGAAGCAGAAGGCAGAAATGAGACAAAGGGAGCTTCTTCTTAGAAGAAGCAAGGACTTGTGCGCTGTGGGGCAGGGAAGCTGGGCTGGATGTCTGGGGCCGGGGGCAGGCTGCACGGAGGAGGCATTGCACAATGGCTCCTGTCTAAGCCTGAGCTTGAGGGACTGGCATGGCCAAGCTGGGGGCAGGGAAGCACGTGGCCCCCGGGGGGCGGTGGCTCAGTGTGCACACATTGCTGTGGCTCAGCAGGTATTTCACTCAGGGTCTTTGAAAATGTGTGTAAGGACCAGCTGGAGGAGATGGTCACACTGAGGGGATGTTCACTCTCTAGCTTCCTGGGCAAATCTGAAAGTTTTCCAGAATGAGTGGATGAAAAAGTTGGACCTACATGCTATGTTATTATAAACTGGCAAGTGGAATGTCTCCTGGGGGGGAGGGAGGGCCGCAGTCACATCCTGGAAGAGGCAGTGCTGGCCAGGTCCCACATCTTGGATCTCTGGGGCACTTGCCGCCCCTCTAAAGTTTAATTGACAAATGATGATTGTGCATCCTCTGGGCTGGTGACATGCGTGGGACAGACACACTCTCAGTCAGTGGCATGGCCACAGCCCTGAGTGCTCCAGCTGACCCGCAGAGAGAGGAGGGGGGCAGACTGCCTGGGCCAGCAAGAGCGTGGGGTGGAGGGACTGGCTGAAGGACCCAGAAAGGGATTCTGGTAGAACTAGTGCATGTGCAAAGGCTTGGGTGCATGCGGAGTGTGGTGTGTTCGGAAATCCGCACGTGTGGCTCTCTGAAGCTGGAGGGCCATCCTGTGGGTCGGGGGACAGGAGATGAAGCTGCAGAGATGGGTGGTCGGGACTAGGCTTTTAGAAAGGGCTCCAAATTTGGGAGGAGACAAGAACCTTGCATAGTCCAGTGTTGGGAGCCTTCACTAAGGCTAAGTAATCTTGATTTGGGGCAACTGAAGGGTTTTTATAACGATTATGAGGTTCATTTTCTCATTCAACAAATATTGTTGAGAGCTTTCTATAAAGCTTGAGGTGTTGCCCTGGGCCTGGGATACGACCTGCTGTGCCAAGACAGACAGTTCCCCCAACAGTCCCAAGCCTGTAACCATCAACAAGTAAATGCCTAAATGAGCTGATGACAGATGCGATAGATGCTTGGATGAAGATGCTGGCCCATCTGAGAGCAGAGGGCAGTCAGAGGAGGCCTCTCTGAAGAAGTGACATTTGAAATGTGAGGAGTGGAAACTTTCCAGGTAGAAGGAGCAGCATGTGTAAGAGCCCCAAGGTGGGAAGAAGGGCAGTGAGGGTGATGCTGGAAGGGGCAGGGACAGTCATTGGCCTATATTTCATGGCATTTCACACTTTTGAAGTGAGAGCTGTTCTGTACAGTTGGGTCCCATCCTCCTGCCCTGGGGAAGGACTATGCTCAGAGCTGCCAACCAGGGAGCCCCTGATGCCCTGAAATCCTCCCTGGGAGTCACATCACTTATCTGGCAGTGACTTGTGCTGAGGAGACAAAAAAAATCCAAGATAAGTTCACCTTTCCTCTTATCACACCTGGCCCGGCCTGTCGCTAGTTCACTTTCCCTCTAATGAGTGGCTGCCTCAGCCAGGGCTCAGGCCTCTGAGTGTGTGTCAGCAGGACTCTGGACCTCGACAGCCCTGAGCAAGAGGCTGGAGGGTCATTCCTCTGTCCAAGCTCTTGATTGTGGGCACCCCACTGTCTCCTGGTGGAGGTGCCTCTTCCACACAGATCCCTGCACACACTAATTCCTCCAGGCCAGTAGGAACCCCACCCCACAGATGGGGACAAGGACCCTGACTGGGGTCACACAGCCTTAGTCAGACATAGAACCCACAGGTCTGGCTCTGCTGGGCACTGTTGGCCATTGGCTTCATTGAGCTGGTCTTAACATCCAGCTCTTACAGGAAAACTTTCCCCAGGGTTGTTCAGAGAACCAGCCCACCTCTCCAACCAGTGACCCAGGGGTAGTACCATTTTGGCTCACAACCCCCACCCTGGGCCTGGCTCACTCTATACCACAAACTAGTAGCCATGCCAGCCCTGGGCCTGAGCCTTACCCTCTGTGATGTAGCCTATGTAATCCCTCCCTGTGGCCATCAAATTAGTATATGACAGAGCTTGGATCTGAACTCAGGCTTGTCTGGTTCCCTGCTGCCCTCTGGTTTCTGGCTCCTTACCATCAAGGGAATGACTCTCAAATGGTAGAATTTCAGGTAATAGAGAGAAGGGATTCAGAGCAGGAATCTCTCCTTCATTCGATGATGAGAGGCTCCACACCTATCCTTGAGTAAGAGAACAAATGGGAAAATGCTTTGAGTTTGTCAAGGGCTGTGTGAATGTGGTGTGCTGTTACCTGGGTTAGAACTCCTCCCCACCCACTGAACAGATGAGGGTACTGAAAAGTCCAGAGTGAGGCAGGGACTTTTGTGAGGAATGGCCAGGGCCTGGAAGCCTGACCTCTGCCTTTAGTCTAGGCCCTTCTTCCCACAGCAGTCAGATCTCAGCTTGGGCACCCCCTGGAGGATACTGTGGGGCACAGGGATCAGTGAAGTCCCTAGACACCTGCAGCCCCAGCCTGGCAGAGAGGGGCCTGAAGCCTGGGCAGCAGAATGAGATAGGCTGTGCAGCCAAACAGATGTGGTTGCCGCTTACTGTTAGCAACTCTGTGTAAGTTATCTGACCCTGAACCTCACACGCCCCATCTATAAAATGGGCATAATCATATCCCCACTTTACAGAGTCACTGTGAGATTTAAATTACAAAGCCATAAAACTGCTGAGCACAGCTCAGTAAATGACCCACCTTGGGGCTGTGAGCCTGTGCACACAGCCAACTGAACACAGGAGCCCATCTTCCTTGAGCAGGCCTGTCCCTTCTCCAGCAGTGCAGTGCATGGGAGGGTCATGTGCCTGTTGACCGAAGCCCCGCTCTCTGCCAGCCCTGCTGCCTATGTGCCACCTTTCTCAGGTGGGGGAGGTAGAGACTGGGTGTGTCTGTTTGGTGAGATTCCCAAGTTTTCTCAATGCCTCAGCAGGACTGGGAAATTCTGAACAAAGTAGGAATTGAGTGCTCCTGGCTCTGAGCTCCCAAAGCCCTTTGTCACCTCCAGACAAGCATGAGGCATGGCCCCCAGCTCCTGGGCTCTTCTGCTGTGGCATCCATTGCTGGTCACTCATTTCATGGCTGTTTCTCTGCTGATGAGGCTCCTAGCTGTCCTGGAGTCTGTACAGGGCCTGGCCTAACACAAGTTTGTCAGATGAGCTGACAGATGGAAGGGCTTTTTAAATGACATTTTTATATTTAGGTAATTGTAATTTACATACAGTTGTCAGAAATAATACAGAGGGATCCTATCTACTCTTTACCCAGTTTCCCTCAATGGTAAAATATTGCAAAATTAATATAATATCATAGTATATCAGAATATCCCATAATATATCAGAATATCCCATACTATATCATAATATCAGACAATACCAGCCAGCCAATCTTACTCAGACCTCACCATTTTCCCTTTACTCGCTTTAGTGCTCTGCAGCTTTGTCGTGTGCAAGTTCACATGTCCACCTCCTGTTGTACTTCTTAGCACATGGAGGATCCTTCTTGTCACCCTTTATAGCCACAACCATGTCCCTCCCTGCCTCTACATCACCCTCTCCCCTGCATCTCCCTACCAGCCACTAATCTGCTCCACATCTCTATAATCAGGTCATTTCAAGAATGTTTTACAAATAGAACCATACAGTATGTAGCTTTTTGAGATTGCTTTTTTCACTTGGTATAATTCACTTGAGATTCATCCAAGTTGGTGCTTATATCAGTAGCTGGTTCCTTTTTACCGATCAGGGATATTCCGTAGTCTGGCTGTACCACAGACTGTTTAACCAGCCACTGAAGGGCATCTGGGTTGTTTCTAGTTTTGGGCTATGACAAATAAGGCTGTCATGAACACTCATGTATAAGTTATTTTTGTGAACATGTTAACCATTTCTATGGGATAAATAAATGCCCAAGAGTGCAATTGCTGGTTTGTAGAATAACTGCATATTTAGTTTTAAAGGAAACTGCTGAGGGGAGCAGATTCTTGATCTTTAGGTTGTGAGTTCAAGCCCCACATTGGGTGTAGAGATTACTTAAAAATAATATCTTTTAGAAAAGAAAAGAAACTACCAAACCATTTTCCATGGTGGTGGTACCATTTTCCATTCCCACCAGCAACATATGAATAATTCAGTTTCCCCAGCACTTAATGTTGTTGCTTAATGTTGTCACCGTTTTTTAATTTAGCCATTCTGATAGGGTTGTGTAGTGATATCTCATAGTGACGGATAAATTCTGTTGTGCCTTGCCCGTGGCCCCTGTGGCACTGGGCCTGGTTTTGTGGGTTTCCATTGGGCCATCACCATCACTGTGATCGGTAGCCCCTTGAAGGCAGAGTTCAGTCACTCATCTGACTCCCACTCCCAGTCCCAGTTTGTTTTAGTCTTCATGGGGGAAACAGCATTTAGAATTAAGATGCTGCGAAAAGCCCCGGGATCTGACCCAGCCCCTCACAGCAAGTAGCTACTGCTGTTTCAACAGCACCTTCTGTTTCATAAAGTCAAGCATTTAAAAAGCCAGCTGTGGGCCTTTACTGTGGGCCAGCCCCAGGCCAGTCTAGAATGGGATTCAGAGATGACCCCAACCCCCACCCATGGTAGGGCCTGGTTCCCTGAATCATGGTGGAGAATGGGGAATCCGACCAGGTATGATGGAGTCTTGAGGGAGGCAGACTGGTGAATGGGGTTTTCACATAATGAGGGGATGGAGGGAATAGCAAGATGGCGGTAGGGTTAGCTGGACCCTGGTCTGTGACCAGATAGAAAGGGGGCACCCAAGCAGAGGGAAGGTAAAGAAGGAGAAGATCAGCGGGAGCAGTAGGTCTCTCTGTGAGCTTGAGGAAGCAAGGTTAACATTCTTTAGCACTCCTGACCTCTACTCCACTGTCACTGCATCCCCTGCCACTGGGTCAGTCTCTTTCACAACCTGCGGCACCATGAACTTTATCATCTAGCCCATGCCCCAGCTGGATAATATCTTTGTGTGTAACTATGAGGTGGAGGATGTCATTGGTCCATGTTGGCATCCCCAGCTAGATCTGGCCTTGGACTAAAAGAGTGGGCAGGGCCCATGTCTGTCTGTCTTGGTCACTGCTATGTCAGACCCCCATTCTCCTGCTCCAGAAATCCTCCCTGAGGGAATAGCCAAGGCCAGAGCTAGGGCCAGGTCAGATGGGGCCTCAGGGGTTCCAAAGGTTTGGGACCTTACCATCTCCCTTACTTCCTCTCTCCTATCTGCAGGTTCATCATGCCTAGTGGCTTATAAGAAGACCCCACCACCGGTCCCTCCACGTACCACGTCAAAACCCTTCATCTCTGTCACAGTCCAGAGCAGTACCGAGTCTGCCCAGGACACCTACCTGGACAGCCAGGACCACAAGAGTGAAGTGACAAGCCAGTCGGGCCTAAGCAACTCGTCAGACAGCCTGGACAGCAGTACCCGACCACCCAGTGTGACACGGGGTGGAGTCACCCCAGCCCCTGAGGCCCCGGAGCCACCCCCAAAACATGCAGCTCTGAAGAGTGAACAAGGGACGCTGACCAGCTCTGAATCCCACCCTGAGGCCATCCCCAAAAGGAAACTGTCATCTATAGGAATACAAGTAGGGGTCCCTTTCACATTCTTTTGTCCTCAGCCCACTCTGTGCACCTGCCTGCGTGTAATTACATCTGGTGGAGGCCCACTAGGTCTCCTGGGCAAAGTGGTTTGTCTGTCTTGGGGGGTTGGCTCCAAGTGGCCAAACCAAATTCCACCCATAGCCATGCCTACCTTACGTTTGCCCACACGTTGCAGTCTGTAGCCGTGGGCACGTGTCCCTGTTCTTCTGATGGGTCATCCCAGTGAATGTAGTTACACTCAGCCAGCCATCTCCTGTCCACTGTTCACCTGTCTGTCTGTCTGTCCACTCCACCCTTTGCCCTGCCAGCCAATGCGTGGGAGGTGGGACTGGCCTAACAGTTCTCTAATCCAAGGTCAGCTCGGGTGCGGAGGCCACAGCCCCGCTTGGCAGCGGGAGCAGCATGGAGCCTAGACGTCGATGGGTCCGGGGCCCAGGACCCAGGGCCCTTGAGCCATGGGGGTTGCTTGAGGGGAACTTTACCCAGAGCCCTCTCGGGCCTGGGGGACAGGTAGGTGGTTCGAGGCACCAGGCCCATGTCAAATTGAGAAGTGTGATTCTGGTCCCGATGCCTCCCTCCATGGGAAAGGATCCAGGCAGATATTTCCCCAGGACCAAGTGGCCAAAGCCAGCAGATCCTCCTGGAAGCCAAACTCACGGTCCACCTGCAGCCACAGCGCTCAGCAGGACAGGGTGCACCAGCTCCCTCCACTGCTTCGCAGCACCTCCTGCATGCACCAGACAGCAGTAATCTGTCTTATCAGCTGAGCTGGGGAAACTTGAGCCCTGCTTTGCAGATTCGAGAGTTGCTCTCAGTCCAGAGTGCGAGGACTCCCCCTGCCCTGACTGGACCTCCATATTAAAGTGGAACACACTCAGGGCAGGGAGGAAGGGAGGTGGCTACAGTGAGCATTGAGCTTGGGGAAGGTGGAGCCCTCCAGGAGGTCAAGGTGGTGTGTATTGTGGCTTAGGGCTGGAAGGCTGCCTCTGAGTAACTGGATGTGGCTGAGGGGATGGCAGAGCGCTAGAATGTCAAAAGAACTTGGGACACAAGGGAGACTGAATGGGCTCTGACCAGAGAAAGGCTCACTAGCCAATTTCTTGGACTTGCCTGGGCTTCAGTTTCCCCACATGTACAGGAACAGAGTTGTCCAGGAAATTAATGTTTTCTGGGCTCCTTCATGAGGGGTTCAAGTCCCCGCCCTGTGCAGCTGCTCCAGTAGGGATTCTTAGGGACATTGAAAGTAGCCTAGTCTCTTGGTCTTGACCACCCAGGGTCTTTAGGCAGCCCCACCCTCTCCCTGGCCAAACCAGATACTCTGGTCTCTCCAGAAGGTCTTAGTTAGTCTTACTGTTGGTTCCTTTCATCCAGAAATTCACGTGGGGATGAACATCCTACCTCTTGGGCCTTCCCCTTCCCCGGTTTCACCCCCACCTGTTCCAAGCTCTTGTCGCAGCTCTTTGAGATTGGTGGTGCTGTACTCCCTGAGCTGGTGCCTGCTGAAGGAGAAATGCAGTTCCATCCCCATGGCGAGGAGGAACCTGGTGCCTAGCCCTCTGCCACTTCTGTGAAGTCAAGAGACTGGGAGTCCCCAGTTTCCAGGGATACCCTGACAACCCTTATCCCATCCCTTGGTACCTCAAGCCCTAGGTCAAGTGTGGGTTTTCCCTCATTCATGAGCAATGATGGAAGGGCTGGCCTGGCTGTTCCACATCCAAGCAGCTTTGTTCCAAAGAAAGGCAGACTCAGGGCATCACTGCTGCCATGTTTCCTTCCACTTCACAGGAGTGGAGAAAAAGCACTAGCTTTGCACTTGGCCCTGACCCTGGCCCTTTCTACTGCTCCCCAGGCCCACTCACTGCCGAAGGTAACCTCACATCGAGGCCCAGGGACTGCATCCTGTAGTGTCCTGGGACCTTATTGGCTATTGCTTTGGGGGCAGTTTTCAAATCTAGAACCACTCTCCAAGGTTTGGCCCTAGTACAGGCGCCTCCAGCCTGCCCTTCAGCTGCAGGGTTGGGGGAGTGATCTTTGCCTCAAGACAGCCCCCAGCTTCGACTACACCAGATAACGGCTGTGGCTTTGTGTGTGTGTGTGTTTTCTTTCTCTTTCGTTGTCCTTCTTTTTTTTCTTCTCTTTGATGCGTGTAAAGGAGAGGACTAGAAGGAACGGTTCCCACCTCTCGGAGGACAACGGACCCAAAGCAATCGATGTGATGGCACCCTCCTCAGAGTAGGGAAAGCCAGTCATCTCCACCCCATCCCACCTCCCGCCCACCCGCCCGCCCGCCTCCTCGCGAATGAGCAGTGCCCGGCTTAACTGGGTCCGGCCTCGGGCCCACGTGCAGTGTCCGCATGCCTCGTGTCTGTCTGTCCTTCTGCGTCGTCCCACTAATGTGAATTTCAGCAGCAAGTGTGGTGTTTGTTTTTTATTTTTGTCTTTGTCTCCGTGCCGTTGCTGTCGTTGTCCTTCAATAAGGTTGACTGCATTCAGCCAGTGCCAAAAGAGGAGCCCAGTCCCGCTACCAAATTCCAGTCCATCGGGGTTCAGGTAGAGGACGACTGGCGGTAAGTCGCACAGAGGCGGTGGCTGCCTCTCCCTCTCCTCCCCCTCCCTCTGCTCTCACCTCTCCTGCTCTCCCTAACCCACTTCTCCTTGCTGGATTTCTGATAACCAAGCTGGGTTTGGGGTTTGGGCAGTGGCCCAGGCACGGGAGGCTGGGCAGGCGGGCGGGCGGGCCCGTGAGCGCTTGCTCTATGAGATCAATTGGCCCGTGGGGGGCCATGGCCGGCAGAGACACGGCCCAGCACCCCAATGTTGGTGGTCTTCTGGCCCCACTGCAGTAAACAGGCAACCTTATGACCTTGTCCATGTGTGTGTGTGTGTGCGCGTGTGGGCGTGGGTGGGGCAAGGGCTGAGCAGAGAATGAGGCAGGGGCTGTGGGACCCGCTTCAGGCGCATGGTGAGCAGACGATGCATCCGTTTCTCTGTCTCCCGTGTGTCCGGGTCGGGGTGGCCTCTGGTCTCTGGCCCTCTTGGTGACTCTGACCCCTTCCTGTCCCCACCCCACCCACCCCCCTGCCCCCCAGAAGCAGCGCCCCCTCTCACAGCATGTCCTCCCGACGGGACACCGACTCAGATACCCAGGATGCCAATGACTCAAGCTGTAAGTCATCTGAGAGGAGCCTCCCGGACTGTACCCCACACCCCAACTCCATCAGCATTGATGCCGGCCCTCGGCAGGCCCCCAAGATTGCCCAGATCAAGCGCAACCTCTCCTATGGAGACAACAGCGACCCTGCCCTAGAGGCATCCTCGCTGCCCCCGCCTGACCCCTGGCTCGAGACCTCCTCCAGCTCCCCGGCAGAACCAGCACAGCCAGGGGCCTGCCGCCGGGATGGCTACTGGTTCTTGAAACTACTTCAGGCAGAAACAGAGCGGCTGGAGGGCTGGTGCTGCCAGATGGACAAGGAGACCAAAGAGAACAACCTCTCTGAAGAAGGTGAGTGCTGCAGGGATGGGTCCCGGGCTGGAGAGAAGGGTGCACATTTCATTCTCCAGCCTCAGAGCCTCTGAGTAGGGAAGGCCTCAGTTTCCTTTCTTGAGTCAGCTGTGAGCTCACCTCTTATTTCCATTCTTTCCTTCCATCTACCTAACCTGACCTTTCTCAAGGAAGGATTTATGGCAGCAGCTGCTGGGTGTACAGGCCATGGGCTTGGATCCCAGCTCTTCCCTTCCTAGTGAAGTGACTTGAGTCAAGTGCCTCCGAGCCCTCGGATTCTTCTGTGTAATGTAGAGCTACTCCTGCCTTCTTCTGGGGGCATCTGTGAGGATTGAAGGTGGCAGTGCATGTGAAGGGCCCAAAGAAGTGTGGGAGACAGAAAGGTGGTATCATGTTTATGTCTTCAACAGCTCCTTATTGAGTGCCTACTGTATGCCAGGCACCAGGGATCTAACCATGGGCCTCAGCAGGGTGTGCAGAACTGTGAATGGGTGAGATAGAAGCCATCTACTTCTCTACTTCTGTTTCTATCTATCCATGCCTCTTTCCAAAAATTCCTAAGAAATGAGTTCTGGAAAGAGCTAAAAATATGTTGGGGGCCTAGATTCACAGGTGGTTGTTAGCAGGAGAGGGGTGGCTCCTGGGAAGCTCTAGGCCATGGCCCCAGCAGCTACACCCTGCCCTGACCTGGTTCAGCCAAAGCTCATCCTCCATGGGAGCCCCTCTACAGAACATGCAGGAAGGACAGGTCTCCAGAGTATCCAGAAAAGATGAAGTCAGCATCCCACTGACACCTGATGGCATGGAGCCTGCGGACGGTACACTTGGATGAGTCTGTATCTATAGACCTTTAGGCCAGTTCTCAGGTTTAATGTCCTACCTGCTGCTGTGCAGGGAACTGTTGTGAGCTGTGTACCTGTTGTGAGCTGTGTACCTAATAACGTTGCACAGTAAGAGTATTTAACAAATCAGAATGGAGGCAAGGGCCGGAGAGTGCACTGAAAGCCTTCTGATAGGAACCATCCAGCCCACTGCCTGACCTGACTTCTCTGCTTGCGGCTCTTGTCAGCTGTACATCCTGGCATTTGCCTTCCTATTGCTTCTTTTTTTCTTTTATTCTCTTTTCTTCTTTTTTTCTCCTATTTCCTCTCAAATTCATCATCATCATGTATTGATTTCCTGCTTATAAGAGGTGAGTAGTTGGGTGTATCACCTCTGCTTCCTGTGCCCCACCCTACATGTCTTACATCACAGTTTTGGGTTAAATAACCACCAGTAATTCTGTTTACTGTGAGCATGTAAATATTGTTCACTGCAGAGCCTCATACTATATTATGGTTTGATTTCCTTTTCTTACACATTTTATTTTTCCTAGAATAAATGATTGCCTTATCTTTTTTATAAACTTCATTTTCTAAGTTCTTATTTGTAATGTTTTCGCATGCTCCACCAGATCTGCCAGCCTTCATCAGTATTATTTTTCAGATATGCAGACATATCAGATAATCTCATGATTTCATATTTTTTATGGTGCCCTTCTGTTCTCTATTCTGATCTGGCCAGGTTACTCTCTGGGCCTGCTGCCTCACTGCTGTCCAGAAACTTCCCTTTTCATCACCTGGGACTGCCCTTGGCCGCTGTCCCATGGGGGACACCCCGCTTTCCAGACCACATGGCCTTCTGCTTTCTTGGCATAGTTCCTCATTTTGCTAGAAAACACCTTCAGTTCGAGATAAATTTTTGGCAACTGCATGTCTTTATTCAGACCTCATGCAGTTTGGCTGAGTGTAAAGTTGAAAATAATGCATTATATATGTAAATATATGTATGTATATATAACATATATACATATAAAAGTGAAGTTGAAAATAATTTTCCCCTTAGGATCTTTAAGGCTATATTGTGTTTTGCTTCTATTGCTTGTGCTTAAAAGTTTGATGCATTCTAATTTTCAGTCCTTTGTGTTTTTTTTACTATGGAAGCTGTTAGGCTCTTTGCTTGACCTCTCTTGTGAAATTTCTCAGTGCTGTGCGGTGGAGTGGGACTTTGTATGGGAATGTACTGTGCCCGTAGTTGATAGCCCCTTTCTATATGGAGATGAAGGCCTTTTGTTTCTGAGAAATAGCCTTGCATTAATTTTTAAAAATAATTTCCTCACTTTCATTTGTTCTGTTTTCTCTGAAATTTGTGTCACTTAGATGTTAGACCTGCTGGATTGAGCCTCAGTCTCTGATCTTTTTCCTCATATCTTTTGGTTGTCTGTCTTTCTGGAAGGTTTTCTTTTTCATGCTATAACATCTTTATTGATAAATAATTTACATGCCATGAAATTCACCCTTTTTTATTTTTTGAGAGAGCAAGAGAACATGCACGTGCATACACGAGTGGGGGAGGGGCAGAGATAGAGAATCCCAAGCAGGCTCCATGATCAGTGCAGATCCTAACATGGGGCTCAACCCCACAACCCTGGGATCATGACCTGAGCCAAAATCAAGAGTCAGACGTTTAACCGACTGAGCCACCCAGGCAGTACACTCAAAGTGTACAGTTCAGTGGCAGTTAGTACACTCAGTGTGGTACAACCATCACTATTAATTTCAGAACATTTTTGTCACTCCAAAAAGAAACCCTGTAACTGTTAGTAGTCACTCCTCATTCCTTCCACCTTCTTAGCTCTTAGCAATCACAATTCTGTCTCAGTGGATTTGCCTATTCTGGACACTTCTATAAATGGAATCATACAATATCTGGTCTTTTGTGTCCAGCTTCTTTCATTTTGTATTATGTTTTTAAGGTTCATCCAAGTTGTAGCAACAACCAGCACATCATTCCTTATTGCTGAATAATATTCCATTTTATGGGTATACTTCATTGGTATACTTCATTTTTTATACATTCATCTGTTGACAGACATTTGGTTTTCTTCCGTACTTCGGCTAGTATCAGTAATGCTGCTGTGAACACTGTAAGTTTTTGTGTGAAGGTGCATTCATTTCTTTTAGATACATGCCCAGGAATAGAATTGCTAGATCATATGGAAACTCAGTGTTTAACTTTCTGAGGAACGGCCAAATGATTTTTCACAGTGGCTGCAACACTTAACATTCCCACTAGTGGTATATGAGGATTCTAATTTATCCACATCCTCACCAACACTTGGAATTATTGGTCTTTTTTTTTCTTTTAGTTAATTTTTTGAGAGAGAGCACAAGCAGGGGAGGGGCAGAGAGAGAGAGGAGAGAGAGAATCCCAGGCAGGCTCCACATTGTCAGCCTGACGCAGGGCTTGAACTTGCAAACTGCGAGATCATGAACTGAGCCAAAACAAAGAGTCGGACACTTAACCGACAGAGCCATCCAGGCCTTCTTCCATTATTGGTCTTTTTGAATCTAGCCATCCTAGTGGGCGTTGAAGTAGTATGTCATTATGGTTTTAATTTGCATCTCCATGATGGCTAATATTGTCCAGTGTCTTTGAATATGCCTTGTGGCTATTTGTATATTTTTGTTGGAGAAATCTATGGAGATGGGGACGTTTTCTTGACTTTATCTCCAAACTCCATCCATCACATGGTTTACTGTGGCCATCCATACAAGAGGTCGTTTAACTGTTCCTTTTTCATGATATTTTGTCATTGTTTTAGGCATAGCGTATCTCCTGCCCCTCTGAGACCTACATATATAAATGTACATTTTCCTGGGACCCTGTGCTGTCTGTCCTTTAGGTTCCATCTTTATATTTGTCTTTTTGTTTTGATGTTTTCCTGGAACGTCCAGTGGTCTTGGTTATTTGTATTTAAAAGTGAGGAACTGACATAGGAGTAGGTTACCTACTGGTATGTTAGTAATATATGGTAGTAACATCACAGATGAAGAAATAATTATTTAAGCATCGGGATATAAAGACTTTTTTCTTTTAAGACTCTTTAACAGAAAGGTAAAAGCCATCATGAATAATGCTGTGTTCAAGTCTTCTGTGTATACATAGATGTAGGAGTGGAATTATTGGATCATATGTAACTGTCTAACTTTGGTCATTTTTTTATTATGGTAAAATATACATAACAAAAAGTTTGCCATTTTAACCACTTTTTTTTATGTTTGTTTATTTTTGAGAGAGAGGGAGGGAGAGGGAGAGAATCCCAAGCAGGCTCTGTGCTGTCAGTGCAAAGCCCAA
The DNA here is from genome assembly GCA_028646485.1 of Cryptoprocta ferox. NCBI lineage: Eukaryota > Metazoa > Chordata > Mammalia > Carnivora > Eupleridae > Cryptoprocta > Cryptoprocta ferox. The sequence goes on along the minus strand of CM053576.1, from coordinate 21,511,109 downwards.
CATGGATGGGGCTTGAACTCATGAACCGTGAGATCATGACCTGAGCTAAGATCAAGAGTTGGATGCTTAACCAACTGAGCCACCCAGGTGCCCCCATTTTAACCACTCTTAAGTGTACAATTCAGTATCATTACTTACATTCACAATGTTGCACATCATCGATATTTATTTCCAGAATTTTCTGACCAACCCAAACAGAAATTCTGTACCTATTTAGCAGTAACTCCCCATTCCACTCCCCCCAGCCCTTAGTAACCTCTAATCTGATTTCTCTGTGAATTTGCCTATTTGAGATATATAAGTGGGATGTTGCAATGTTTGTCCTTTTGTGTTTGGGGTTTTTTCAGAGTTCATCCTTGTTGTGGCATATATCAGAACCTCATTCCCTTTTAAGACTAAATAAGATTTCCACTGTGTATAAATATCACGTTTTGTTTTTCCACTTATCTGTGGTTGGACACTTGGGCTAGTTCCACCTTTCAGCTACTGGGAATAGTGCTACAGTGAACACTGGCACGCAAGTATCTGTTTCAGTCACCGTTTGCAGTTCTCTCGGAAATATACTTAGGAGAGGGATTGCCGGGTCATATGGTGACCTATGTCTACAGCTTCCTGAGGAACCTCCTTACTGATTTTTACAGTGGCTACACCAGTTTACATTCCCACCAGCAATGCACAAAGGTCCCAATTTCTCCACACCCTTGCTAACACTTGTTATTTTTCATCTCTTTAAAAGAAAATAGCCATTCTAGTAGGTATAAAGTGGTAGCTCGTTGTTTTCATTTACATTTCTCTAATGATGTTGAGCATCTTTTCATGTTCTTATTGATCATCATTTGGGTATCTTCTTTGGAGAAAAATCTATTCATTTCCTTTGCCCATTTGTTAATTGAGTTGTCTTTTTGTTGTTGGGTTGCAAGAGTTCTTTATATTTTTTGAATAATACGTTCTTATTAAATATGTGATTTGCAAACATTTTCTCCCATTTCATCTTTTCATTTTCTTGATAGTATCATTTGATACCTGGTAGTTTTTAATTCTGACCTAGTCCTATTTATTTTTCTTTCATTGCTGTGCTTTTACTTACTTAAACAAATTTTTTTTAATGTTTATTTATTTTTGAGAGAGAGAGAGAGAATGCTAGTGGGGTAGGTGCAGAGACAGAAAGGGAGACACAGAATCTGAAACAGGCTCCAGGCTCTGAGCTGTCAGCACAGAGCTCGACGTGGGGCTTAAACTCACAGACCATGAGATCATGAGCTGAGCCAAAGTCGGACACCTAACTGACTGAGCCATCCAGGTATCCCTACTTATTTTTAAAGTTATGAATATATATTAATTTAATAAAGAATTAAAATTAGGATAAGAAAATGGAGGCACTGAGAAACTAACTGGCAGCTCTGTGCAAGGCTTGTTGAAAGGTAGGCTTCTATGGACACCTAAGAAAATTGGTTTTAAATAACATATAGTAAAAATTACATCAAAATAACAAAGGAGGCCAGTTACATTAATAGAGTTATCAAAATGCGTACTTCTTTGTTAAGGCATTAAATAACAATCTAGCAGTGAGTCTAATTACTAGAATTTAAAAAAAATTTTTTTTAAATGTTTTATTTATTTTTGAGAGAGAGAGACAGCATGAGCAGGGGAGGGTCAGAGAGAGAGGCAGACACAGAATCCAGAGACAGGCTCCAGGCTCTGAGCTAGCTGTCAGCACAGAGCCCGATGCGAGGCTCGAACCCACTAACCGTGAGATCATGACCTGAGCCAAAGTCGGACGCTTAACCGACTGAGCCACCCAGGCGCCCCTCATTAACCGTTTTTAAATGTACAGTTCAGGGGCAGCTGGCTGGCTCGCTAGGTGGAGCAGTGCTGACTCTTGATCTTGGGGTTGTGAGTTCCAGCCCCACACTGGGAATGGAGATTACTTTAAAATAAAGTCTTAAAAAAAATAAAAATAATAAATAGCGGTGCCTAGGTGGCTCATTCGGCTAAGTGTCAAACTCTTGGTTTTGGCTCCGGTCATGATCTCACAGTTCATGAGTTCGAGCCCCGCAACAGGCTCTGTGCTGATAGTGTGGAGCCTGCTTGGGATTCTCTCTCTCCCTCTCTGTCCCTCCTGCTCTCTCTCTCAAAATAAATAAATTTTTAAAAATACATAAATGCACAGTTCAGTGGTATTAAATACATTCATAGTGTTGTACAACTATCACCACCATCCATCCCCATAACCCTTTTTATCTTGTTAAACATTTCAGTTTTTACCTATTGAATGATAATAACTCTTCATTCTCCCTTCCCCCTCAAGCCCTGGGAAACTATTATTATACTTTGTCTTTATGTTCCAAATACTCTAAGTACCTCATAAAAGTGGAATCACACAGTATTTATCTTTTTTGATTGGTTTATTTCACTTAGCATTAATGTCCCCAGAGTTCATCCATGTTACAGCCTATCTCAGAACATCATTCCTTTTTATGACTGAACAATACTCCATTATGTATACACCACATTTCACTTATCCATTCATTCATCAGTAGACGCTTGGATTGCTTCCATGTTTCAGCTACTGTGAGTAATGAATTCTGCTGTGAACATGGGTGTCCAAATACCTCTTCAACTCCTTGCCTTTCAGTTCTTTTGAATATATACCCAGAAGTGGAATTGCTGGATCATATGGTAATTTTATTTTTAGTTTTTCACAGTCACTGTATCATTTTACATTCCCAGGAGCAGTGCTCACATCCTTGCCAACATTTGCTGTTTCCTGTTTTTTTTATCGTAGCCATCCTAATGGGTATGACGTGGTATCTTATTATAGTTTTGACCTGCATTTCCCTAGTGATCAGTGATTTTGAGCATTTTATGTGTTTGTTGGCCATTCACCTATCTTCTTTAGAGAAATGTCCACTGAAGTCCTTTGCCCATTTTTAAATCTGGTTGTTTGGGTTTTTTGTTACTGAATTTTAGATCTCTATATATTCTAAGTATTTAAAATTCTTCTTGAGTTATTTTTATTTTTGAGAGAGAGGGAGAGTGTGTGAGAGTAGGGGAGGGCCAGAGAGAGAGGGAGAGAGAGAATCCCAAGCAGGCTCCGCACTGTCAGCATGGAGCCTGATGTGGGGCTCAAACTCACAAACTGTGAGATCATGACCTGAGCTGAAACTGAGAGTCAGATGCTTAACCGACTGAGCCACCCAGGGGCCCTGTATATTCTAAGTATTAATTCCTTACCCAGATATATCATTTGCAAGTGTTTTCTCCCCTTCTGTGGGTTCTCTTTGTACTCTATGGATAATGACTTTTAATGCACAAAATTTTAAATTTTCATGAGGTCTTGTTTTCTCTTTTGTTACCTGCTCCTTTCATGTCAGAGCCAAGAAATCACTGCAAATCCAATGTCCTGAAACTTTTGTGCCTTTTTTTCTTCTAAGAATTTTTCTGTTGAAAAAAAGGTCTTATATTTAGGTCCTTGATCCATTTTGAGTTAATTTTTGCATATGGTGGTAGATACTTTAGCATGTGGATATCCAGTTTTCCCAGTACCATCTGTTGAAAGGACTGTCCTTTTCTCCATTTGTCTTGGTACCCTTGCCAAAAATCTTTTGACCTTAGATGCAAGGGTTTATTTCAAGGCTATCTATTTTATTCCATTGACTGTAGGTCTGTCTTTATGCCAATACCACTGTTTTGATTTCTGTGGCTTTGTAGTTAGGTTTTGAAATCAAGAAGTAGGAGTCCTTCCATTTTGTTCTTTTTCAAGATTGTTTTGCATATTTGGGTCCCCTGAATTCCATATGAATTTTAGGATGAGTTTTTCTATTTCATCTAAGAAACAAAAACATGATTGGGATTTTTGAAAGGGACTATATTGAATCTGTAAATGGTTTTGGGTAGTATTGACATTTTAACAATATTAAGTCTTCATTCCACAAATAGGGGATGTGTTTTTGTTTATTATGTCTTCTTTGATTTCTTCAGCAGTGTTTTGTAGTTTCCATCGTACAAGTCTTTTACCTCCCTGGTTGGTTATTTAAATATTTTATTCTTTTTGACGCTATTTTAAATGGAATTGTTTTTGTAATTTCCCTTTCAGCTTGTTCATTGTTAGCACATAGAAATGCAACTGATTTTTGTTCGCTTTGTATCCTATTTTGCTGATTCATTTGTTACTTCTAATTGTGTATGTGTGTGTGTGTAATCTTTAGGCTTTTCTACATAGAATATCATATCTGTAAGCAGAGATAATTTTACTTCTTCGTTTCCAACACAGAAGTCTTTTCATTTTCTTGCCTAACTGCTCTGGCTAGAACTTCCAATACTGTTTTTTTGCTGGTTTTAAATTTTAGAGTGAGTGTGAAAGGGCGAATGGGGAAGTGGGGCAGAGGGAGAGAGAGAGGGAGGGACGGAGGGAGGGGGGAGAGGGAGAGAATCTTAAGCAGGCTCCATGTTCAGTGTGGAGTCTGACTCGGAGCTCAATCCCATGACCCTGGGATCAAGACCTGAACCGAAATCAGGAGTCAGACACTTAACTGACTGAGCAATGCAGCCGCCCCTCCAGTACTGTTGAATAGGAGTGGTAATAGTGAGCATCTTTGCCTCATCTCTGAGTTTAGAGGAAACACTTTGTCTTTCATCACTGAGTATGATGTTCACTGTGGGTTTTTCGTAGATAGCTTTTATTGTGTTAAGGTAGTTTCCTATTCCTAGTTTCTTGAGTGTTTTTCTCATGAAAAGATGTTGAATTCTGTCAAGTTCTTTTTCTGCATCAATTGAGATGATCATGTGGTTGTTTTCCTTCATTCTGTTGATGCAGCCTAGTAGGACATTGATCGATTTTCAAGTTGAATCATCTTTGCATTCCAGGAATAAATCCCACTTGGTCATGATATGTAATACTTTTAACATGCCACTGAATTGTATTTGCTAGTATTTTGTTGAGGATTTTTGTGTCGATGTTCATGAGGGATACTGGTCTATAGTTTTCGTGAATGTCCTTGTCTGGCTTTGGATTCAGGATAATGAGGCTTCATAGTATGAGTTAGGAAGTGTTTCCTCCTTTCCTTTGTTGGGAGATTTTGAATACTGATTGAGTACTGATTCAGTCTCCTTACTAGATAAAGGTCTATTCAGATTTTCTATTTTTTCATGATTTAGTCTTAGCAGGTTTTGTGTTTCTAGGAATTTGTCCATTTCATGTAGGTTATCCAGTTTGTTGGTGTGTAACTGTTCTAGAACTCTTACAGTCTTTTTATTTCCATAGAATTGGTAGTAATGCTTCTACTTCCATTTCTGATTTTAGTATTTGAGTCTTTTTCTCTTAGTCCCTCTAGCTAAAGTTTTGCCAGTTTTGTTCATCTTTCTGTTTCCTTAATTTTTCTCTATTGTTTTTGTATTCTCTCTCTGCTCTAATCTTTGTTTCCTTCTTTCTGCTGGCTTTGGATTTAATTCTTTTCTAGCTCCTTAGGTTGTAAAGTTAGATTGTTGATTTGAAATCTTTCATAAGTTTTTAAGTTTATTTATTTTGACTGAGAGAGAGAGCACATGCATGCAGGGAAGGGGCAGAGAGAGAATCCTAAGCAGGCTCTGCACTGTCAGCAGGAAGCCTAATGTGGGGCTCGAACTCACAAACCATGAGAGCTGAAATCAAGAGTTGGATGCTTAACCAGCTGAACCACTAGATTCCCTGCACCTTTGATTCTTAAGAATACTTTGTGTTCCAGGGTGCCTGGGTGGCTCAGTCTGTGGAGTGTCTCACTTCAGCTCAGGTCATGATCTCCTGGTTCATGAGTTTAAGCCCCATATCAGGTTTGCTGCTGTCAGCTTCAGATCCTCTGTCCCACTCTCTCTGTCCCTCCCCTGCTCGCACTCTCTCTCAAAAATAAAATAAACATTAATAAAACAAAAACACCTTCTGTGTTCCAGTGGCATAGAGATTTTTTCATGGTTTCAAATTTTGTTTTTTTTTTTAATATTTAGGTGTTTAATCCATCTGCAGTTTATATCTGTGTATTCTATGATCTTATTTTATTTTTGTATAGAAAGCTGGTTGTCACAACGCCAGTTATTGAAACCATTACTTTTTTCACTTATTAGTGATACTATTCAGTCATAACCTCTGTGAAATTTTACATCAACAGGGGTATTTTTGTGGGCTGTATTCTATTCTGCTATTTTGTCTATTTTTGCATTAATATAACTTAATTGCCATAGCTTTTCAACATTCCTTCGTATCTGGTAGAGTGAATCCCTCTTACTGTGTTGTTCAGAAATAAAAACTTTACGTACCTCCTCATTCTTTCAATACTAATTTTGGAATTAGTTTATTGAATTCCTTGGAAAAAATTTTGCTGGGGCATTGACTGGAAATAGAATTAATAGATGAATTTGGGAAAACTTGATACCTGTAAAATATTGAGTCTTCTTAGCTATGAATAAAGCTTAATTCTATTTATTCGTATCTCCCTTTTATAACCTTCTATTCAAGTTTGATGAATTTCTCCATGAAGGTTTTCATATTTTTCTTAAGTTTCTTTCTTGGTACTATCTAGTTTTTGTTTTGATAGTAAAATGAATTCTATTTTGCATATTCTGATTAGTTATTTTGAGATCTGTACATTGATCTCATGTGAGGCAACCTTGTATAACTCTGTTCTCTTTAGCTTTGCATCATAAATAATGTTCACTATTATGACAATTTCACGTCTAATTTTACTGCTCTCTAGCATCTCTTGTGTAACTGCAGGAGCATCAGGACACTGTGGAAGAGTAGGAAGACAGCAGCACCACCACCCCCCCCGCACCGGTCCTGACATTCATTCAGTGAATATTTACAGGGTACCTACTATATACAAGGCACTCTTCTAGCTTCTGGGGAGAAAGCAGTGAACAAAACAAAGCCCCTGGCCTGGTGGAGCTTACATTCTCATGGGGAGAGACAGAAAATAACCAAATAGACAATGGCTCGTGAGTTCAAGTCCTGCGTCGGGCTCTGTGCTGACAGCTCAGAGCCTGGAGCCTGCTTTGGATCCTGTGTCTCTTTGTCTTTCTGCCCCTTCCCCACTCATGCTCTGTCTCTCAAAAATAAACATAAAAAAAAGTGAGAGAATTTAGGAGGATGTAACCATAACTTGGGTAAGATAAGATGGTGGTGGTCATGGAGCACTTCTGAGAAAGGGGGCAGATTCTGGATACAATTGGAAGGTAGAGCAGAACTTCCTGACAGATTGGTTATGGAATAGGAGTGAAAGGAGTCTAAACTGGTTCAGCATCCAGGTGACAAAAAGGATGGAGCTGGGCTAGGAAAGACTGGTGTAAATATCGGGAGTCAAGAGTTCAGTCTCGAGCATGTTGAATGCGACGCGCTTTACCAGCTATCAGAGTGGGGATGTCAAGCAGGCAGCTGGATATGGGAGCTGGGAAGGCCCAGGCTGAAATTATACTGGGCATCCTCTCAAGGAGACAGGAAAGCCTAGGGGTAGAGACACAAACGCTGAATGGTGGGAAAGGAGTGACCAGTGAGCTGGGAGAGAAGGCAACTGGAATCCAACTGAGTGGTTTTCAAGAAGAGAGACTCTGTTGTGTCACGTGCTGCTGATGGACACAGCAGGTCGGATCTAGAAACGTAAGGTTTTTAAATTTTCTTAAAAGTTTATTTATGGGAGACAGAGACAGCATGAGTGGGGGAGGGGCAGAGAGAGAGGGAGACATAGAATCCAAAGGAGGCTCCAGGCTCTGAGCTGTCAACACAGAGCCCGATGCGGGGCTCGAACCCACAAATCACGAGATGATGACCCGACCTGAAGGCAGATGCTTAACCAACTGAGCCACCCAGGTGCCCCTAGAAGTGTAAGGTTGCTAGAGACCTTGAAGAAGAAGGGGCCTGTTCTGGTGGAAGGAAGTGGGTGGCAGGGGCAGCCTGGCCAGAGAAGGATTAAGGGGAAACAGGAGTAACTGGAGACAGCAAGTGGAGACAAGTAGAGAAAAAGTATTGATGACTTTTTCTGTACAAGGAACAGAGAAATGAAGGGATATAGGATCAGGAAAGGGTTGCGGGGAGCGGGGGATTGTTCCTCTTTTTTAAACGAAGTGATATAAACATGTTTATGTGTTGAGAATGACCTTGCAGGAAAGGGGAAATTCATTATGCAGGAGGGAAAGGGAACAACCATTGGGGTGATATTCTTAGGGAGGTGAGAAAGAACTGAATCAGTGCCCAAGTGGAGAACAGGTAGTTCTAGAGAAGGTCTGAGGGAGGCTGTCACAGGGGAAACCAAGCTTCGAATTGTGATATTCCTGATGAAGGGTTAGCGATCCACTCTGTTTTTCCAGATGTAGATCGTATTTTACCTTAAGGTCTTCTGCATTGTACTGCTGTACCACTTCCCTGTGTTAGGTAGGGCCTGTCTGGTGTAACACCTTTTTCTATGCTTTTACTTTTAACCTTTCTTTCACTGCCCTTCTAATCATAATCATGTCTCCTATAATCGGTATATGTTTGCATTTTGGGTTTTGTCCAGTTTAATTTTTACTTCAGAAGTAGAAAATGTCCATTTTCAATGGGATTTCTATATGCTTGGGTTATTCTTATCATGTTATTTTGTGGTATCTGTTCTACTTTTTTAAGGTTTCTTTTTTTCTCTCTTTTCTTGCCATCTTTTGGATTAACACACCCCTCTCCTGCTTCTCTTTCCTAGTATGGAGGCTATATTAATTGGTATTAGGTTTGCCTACAGAACATTGATAAAAGTAAGAAAAAGTGGTTTGAACAAGACTATTTATATCACTCGAGTTCAAGAATATCTGAGATAGTAGGTGTGCCTGGGCTCAAGTCGGTTAAGCTGCTGACTTTATTTTGGCTCAGGTCATGATCTCAAGGTTCATGAGATCAAGCCCCTGATTTCTGGCTCTGCACTGACAGTGTGGAGCCTGCTTGGGTTTCTCTCTCTTCTATCTTCGGCTCAGGTCATGATCTCGTTGTCCAGGAGTTCAGGCCACGCATCGGGCTCTGTGCTGACAGCTTTGTGTGTGTGTGTGTGTCTCTGCCCCTTTCCCACTCGTACTCTTTCTTTACATTAAAAAATTAAAAGTATATAATTCAGTGGTTTTTAGTACATTCAGAGTTGTCCAATCATCACTGCTACCTAATTTTAGAGCATTTCATCACACCAAAAAGAAACCTTGTACCCATTTAGCCATCATTCCTTCCCCTCCCCCAGACCTAGGCAAACACTAATCTGCTAATGACATTGAGCATCTTTTCATATATTAATCATTCATAGTGTTTTCCTCTGTGAAATTCCTGTTCACGTTTTTTCCCCATTTTTCTATTAAGTTGTCTGCCTTTTTCTTACTGCCTCATAGGTGACCTTTATATATCTGGATTCTTGACTTTTGTCAGTTTTATATTTGGTAAATATCTTCTTGCAGTTTGTGACCTGTGTTTTCACTTTCTTTATGGTATCTTCTAAGTAAACATATTCTTAATTTTAATATAAATGTATTCGTCTTTTCCTTTATTGGTTGTGCTTTTTTGTGTCTTAAGAAATCCATCCTTCTCCAAAAGTTAAAAAGATAATTTTACTGTTTTCTTGGGGTGCCCAGCTGGCTCAGTCAGTGGAGCATGAGACTCTTGATCTTGGGAGTTTAAGCCCCATGTTGGGTATAGAGATTGCTTAAAATAAACACTTAAAAAACAATTCCAGGTTGAGATTTTGATTGAGATACATATATATGTGTGTGTGTGTGTGTGTGTGTGTGTGTGTATATATATATGAGATACATATATATATGTATATATATGATGATGTTAAATTTGCAACATACACACATACACATACACACACACACACACACACACACACACACAAACAGGGGGGAGGTTAGGGGCAGAGAGAGAGGGAGAGAGAAAATCCCAAGCCGGCTCTATGCTCAGCACAGAGCCCAACATGGGGTTTAACCATGAGATCACGACCTGAGCCAATATCAAGTGTCGGACGCTTAAGCGACTGAACCACTCAGCTGCCCCTATATATATGTGTGTGTATATATACATACACATATATACGTATATATATATATATACGTACACACACACATATATATATAATTTTATTTTTAAGTAATCTTTACACCCAGTGTGGGGCTTGAACTCACAACCCTGAGATCAAGAGTCGCATGCTTCACTGACTAAGCCAGCCAGGTGACCAAAAAAAGATACTTTACTGTTTTCTTGTAACAGTTTTTCTTGTCCTCATTTAAGTCCTTGATCCCTTGGAATGGATTAGTCTGCTTGGAGTGAGATAGGCTCTATGTTAATTTTTTGTTTGGATAATAATATATTAAAATGTTTGTCCAGGGGCACCTGGGTGGCTCAGTTGGCTAAGTAACTGACTCTTGATTTTGACTCAGGTCATGATCTTAGAAGATCAAGCCCTGAGTAGGGCTCCGTGCTGACAGCAGAGCCTGCTTCAGATTCTCTCTCCTCTCTCTGCCTCTCCTCACTGCCTGCACACACACTCTCTCTCAAAATAAATAAATGTTTTTTTTTAAATAATAATAAACCGTCCTTATCCTGTTAACTTACAGTACAGCTCTGACAAATATCAGGTTTCCTGTATGTGTTGATCTGTTTCTGAGCTTTTCTGTTCTATTATTTCTAGGCCCAAATCATACTTTCTTTGTTGTTATAACTGTACAAGGAATCTTGATCATTGAAAGGAAAAGCTCCCATTCTTCAAGAGTGTGTTGGCTAATCTAGGCTCTCTGCTCTCCCATATAAATTTTAGAATCAACTTTTCAAATTCCAGATTGAGATTTTGATTGCAATTGTATTAAATCTGTAGATCAATTTGGGGGAAAACTGACATCTTTGTGAATGAAGTCTTTGCTATCTAAGAATATGATTATGTGTCTCCATTTATATAGGTCTTCTTTACTGTTTTCAATTAGATTTTGTATTTCCTACGTAAAATTTGTTAGATTAGTATTTTCATTTTGCAGGGATATAAGCTGTGTGTTTTGTTTATTATTAATGAAATGCTCTTGACCTTTACAGTGATTTTTTTCTCTAGAAACATTATGTTATTATTTTAAATAAGGAATTCCTTTATCAGGGGCTCTTGACTGGCTCCATCTATTAGAGCATGCGACTTTTGATCTCTCAGGGTGTTGAGTGTGAGCCCCATGTTGGGCATGGAACCTACTCAAAAAAAAAAAGAAAAGAAGGAATTGCTTTTTCACACTGTACCATTGAGTATGATGTTTACCATAGGTTTGCTGTAAATACTCTTTTTCTGGTTTAAGAAAATGGTTGAATTTAATGGAATTTTTTTTACTGTATCTTTTTTTTTTTGTAAAGTTTTGAGAGAGAGCAAGCAGGAAAGTGGCAGAAAAAGGGGGTGGGGGGAGAGAGAGAGAATGAGAGAATGAGAATCCCAAGCAGGCTCCATGCTGTCAGCACACAGCCCAACATGGGGCTCAAACTTGTGAACCATGAGATCGTGACTTTAGCAGAAATCAAGAGTCGGACACTTAACCAACTGAGCCACCCAGGCGCCTCTGCTATATTTAGATAATCGTATCTAAATTTGCTTTCTTAATGTAGTAATGTAAATTTTATTGATATTTTCCTCCTTTCTTGACTTTTTAGGATTAACTAAGCAGTTCCACTTTTCTTATGTTAGCTTATTATTCTTTTAGTAGTTACTCTAAAGATTACAACCTGCATTGTTGATTTTGTAAAGACTACTCTTGATTAGTACCTTTACCACTTCACAGATGATACAAGGACCTTAGAACACTTTTATTCTCTTCCTGACTTGTGTACTATTGCTGTGAAGTATTATAGTTCACATATAGTCTAACTGCTGCAAGACGTTGTTTTTATTTTATACAATCAATATTACAATGAATATTTACTTAGCTTTGCCCACTCTTTTTAACCCTTTCACTCCTTTATTTCTGTGCTTCTACTTAGGAGGATCATTTTTCTTCCTAAAGAACTAAAGCAAAAGCCCAGAGAACTCTGCTCAGTATTTATTTTGATGCAGTATATATCTTAAAATGTCTGTACTGTCCTCCTTTTTTTGAATAGTATTTTTGCTAAGAATTGTAGGTTGGTATTGATCTTCCTTCGGTACTTTATGTCTCTGATTTTGTTCTGGTTCCTAGCCTATTAGTCATCTGTCAGTCTTCCTGCTACCCCTTTGAAGAATCCTTTATTTTCTCCCCTCTGTCTGCTTTTAAGATTTTCTCCTTGTGTTGGGAGTTTTATCAATTTTACTGTGACACCTAGGTGTGGTTTTCTTTGTGGTTTGTCCAGCTTGATATTTATAGGGCTTCTTGCATCTTCAGCTTTCAAACCTTGCATTGGTTTTGGAAAAGTCTTGACTATTATTTCCTCAGACTTCTCCATTTTATTTCTTCTCTCCTGTGAGTGCCAGTTACACATTCATTAGACTGCTGTGTTTTAAAAGGTTTCTTCATTCTCTTTTCTGTATTTTCCATTTCCCTCCTCAGGGCCTCAGTCTGGATACTTCCTGCTGGATTATAGGTTAGCTGTAACTAATCTATTAAACCCACCTGTTTGCAGTCCTAATTTCAATTGCTGTATTTTTTAATTCTAGAGTTTCCATTTGGTTCTTTATGATAGGTTCTGGTTCTCTGCCAACATTCTTCATCTTGTCACATATTTCCTTGGACATATTTAGTTATTTAAAAGCCCTTGTCCAATAACTCTAGTATGTACATCCCCTGGAGGTCTTTTTCTTTTTTCTGTTTTCTCTCTTTTGGTGTGCATTTGGTCTTTTCTCTGCTATGACTGGTAATTTTTATTCAGTGCCAGAAACTGTATATGAAAACAGCTTGGCTCAGGATGATTTTCTGTTCTTCCAGAAAGGATTTAGTTTTGCTTCTTGCAGACAGTCAGAGTAGGGCCAAACCAACTTAATCCAGTTGAACTGTTTTGGAGCCGGGTGTTTTTGAGACCGTCTGTTTCTACTTATCCTCATTCTAGTGTGCACTCTCCAGGGAATCCCAGAGAGAGCCTGTGGTATGTTCAAGCCCCTCCTTCTTGGCAAACCCTGAAGTCCAATTTTTGTCTCTCCTGCACCTTAAGACTGCTGGAAGCATTGCTCACTAGCTTAATGCAACCTCCTTGACTTCAGGTCTTGTCTGCCTCTGGTAGTTCTGAATTCCAACTTTGATCTCCCTATCCCCATGAAACTGCTTCAGGCTGTGCTCAGCTTCTCAGCCTTATAACCACCACTTTCTACTTGGCTTCTCAGCCTCTCAGCTTCATGCTGCTTATAAATTGGGAGAGCGTACAAGCAGTATAGAATACCAGACTCGCCTGAATGTTATTTCCTTCTCACTGGGGGATATCTTAGCCTCTCAGATTCTGGTTGCTTTGGTAATTTTTTAATGCCTTGAGATTTTCTGGGGGGTTTTTTGTTTGTTTTTTTTGTATTTTACTTCATTTTTTTTTCACTTGTTCTTAGTGGGAGGGTTTGGTTTGTCTGCTACTAACTGGTTATTCATGGCCAGAATCAGAAGTCATTAGAATTTTCTAATGTGGGGTTGCCTGGGTGGCTCAGTCAGTTAAGCGGCCGACTTCAGCTCAGGTCATGATCTCACAGTTCGTAGGTTCGAGCCCCGTGTCAGGCTCTGTGCTGACAGCTCAGAGCCTGGAGCCTGTCTTCAGATTCTGTGTCTCCCTCTCTCTCTGACCCTCCCCCGCTCACGGTCTGTGTCTGTCTCTCTCAAAAATGAATAAACATTAAAAAAAACTTTTTTTTAATTTTCTAATGTGGATCAGTCTTGTATTACTAGAATAGACTAAGCTGAATAATGATATATTATCATTTTAGTATTGTTGGACTTGATTTGTTAATATCTGACTTAATTTTGCCTTTGTTCATAAAAAGTTGGATGGTAATTTTCCTTTCTCATGCTTGCCCTGTTTTAGTGTAAAGGTTCTCTAGTTTCATAAAATGAGTTTTAGATTTTTGTGTCTATTCATATGCTTTTTTGTTTAAGAACAAAATTATCTTTTATTTCATTGTTTCATAGAACTTTTTAAAATATCTTTTCCAGGGGCACCTGACTGGCTCAGTTGGTAAAGCATGCAACTCTTGATCTTGGGGTTGTGAGTTCAAGCCCCATGTTGGGGTTTAGAGATTACTTAAAAATATAATCTTTAAAAAATACATATCTTTTCTAGTATTAGGTTATGTTATATAGTTATTTTTCCATTCCTGATCTTTTTTTATTTGTACCTGTCTCCTTTTTATTTTGATCAGTCTGGCAGGGTTTGTTAATTTTATTAATCCTCTATTATATGTTTATTATTTTATTAAATTTCTCCTCTCTTTGGGTTCATTGTATGAGCCCACTGTATGATATTTAACTCATTTTTTTCCCAGTCCTTCTTAAAAGTATGTTATGAAGCCTATGGGTTTCCCTTTAAGTACTACATTAGCCATATCTAAGTTAGGATATGTAATATTCCAACTTCCACTGTGATTTCTTTGACCAGCAGGTTACTTAGACATTTATGTTTTTTAAGCAAACTGAATGCTGATCATGGGACTTGAACTCACAACCCCAACATTAAGGATCACATGCTCCATGACCGAGCCAACCAGGTGTCCCTATTTTATTTGTTTGTTTTGAGAGACAGAAAGAGAGAAAGCAGGGGAGGAGCAGAGAGAGGGAGAGAGAGGATCCCAAGCAAGCTCCGCACCAGTCAGTGCAGAGCCTGACACAGGGCTCGAACACATGAACCATATCATGACCTGAGCTGAAACCAAGAGTCGAACGCTCAAATGACTAAGCCGCCACGTGCCCCTTTTTGTTTATCTTTAAACATGAGGTTTATATATCAATTTCATTTCTTTTTTATGGCTAGTATTCCATTGTACACATATACCATAGTATCCATTCATCCACTGATGAGCACTTGGGTTGCCTCCACCTTTGATTACTGTGAATAATGCTGCTGTGAATACTGGCATACAGGTATCTGTTTAAGGCTGTTTTCAGTTCTTTGGGGTACATACCTACGAGTGGGATTTTTTAGTTCTGTGGTAATTCAGTGTTTAACTTTCTGAGAACAGCCAGACCACAGCGGCTGCACCGGTTCACATTCCCACCAGCAATGCACGAGGGTTCCGGTCTCCCCACATCTTTGCCAACATTTGTTCTTCTGGGTTTTTTGGTTTTGGTTATTTTGTTTTATAATTGTGGTATCTCATGGTTTTGGTTTGCAATTTCCTACGACTGATGATGTTGAGGATGCTACTGACCATTTGTGTATCTTTGGAGAACTGTCTATTCAAGTCCTTGCTCCTTTTTAATTGGATTATCTTTTTGTTGTTGAGTTGTAGCAGTTCTTTATGTTGTCTGGATATTAACCCTTTGTTAGATATGTAATTTGCAAGTGATTTGCCCATTCTTCTTAGCATCCTTTGATGCATACAAGTTTTTAGTTTTAGTGAAGCCAAATTTATCTTTTGTTGCCTGCGCTTTTGGGGTCTTAAACTACTGCCCAATCCAAGGTCATGAAGATATGCTGTTTTTATCCAAGAGTTTTATAGTTTAGCTCTTAGATTCATTCCTAAGGGTCCAACTTCATTCTTCTGCTTATGGATAGTTTTCCCAGCACTCTGTGGAAGAGACTGTTCTTTCCCATCCACACTCATTCTGGAATGACAGAATTCTCCACCCAGAGAAACTCAGTCAATAATTTTCCATTGTTGAGAAATTTGCTGTTTAATTAATTTCTTTAGCAGAAAGATTCCTTTGCTTTTTTCCCCTGTGTCTTCCATTTAATGTAAATGTGAATTTGTTTGGGATTCATTTGGCTTCCTGAGTCTGTGTCAGGTGTCATTAGCCATTTCTGGAAAATCCTAAATTACAATCTCTTTGAATGTGTTTTCTCTTCCATTCTGTCTGCTCTCTGCTGGCAGAGCTGACAGATGTCCACTGTGGCCCTCATTCTCTTCCATGGCTCTTAGTCACTTTTTTGATAGTCTCTTCTTTTTCATATTTAGTTGCTTCTTTTATTTCTTAAAAAATGAGGTACCCAAATGCAGTCTTATAGTTGGGAATTCTTGGGAGAATCTTACCCTTTTATTCCTACTCTACCGTAGACCAAATGTCTCTAACCATCTGCCTTGAAAGGGAGGTGGGGGGTGGCTCATTTTATTCCCAGCAGCTTAGCTATTCATTTAAAAAGACATCTTGTTTTGTTATCAAGCAGTTTGAATGTTTCGCACCAAGAGCCTTTTAGCTTCAGTTCTCTCTCCTAATCTTGACTGGCTGGCAGCAGGGTTAGTTCTTTGTGCCGCTTCCCAAGTGGCCCTTGTTTCTGTGATGGCCTGATTTTTCTCAGGTTTTGTCTCCTTTCATTGTCTTGTATCTCTTTTTCAGAGCACCTCCATCCCTGCCTTCAGCTGCTGGTTTACAGATTCATGGCTAAATGTCACACTTTTCATTGTCCTAGCAAGAACTTCCTGGTCAATGTTCATGTGCCATTTGCTGTTCCTATAATATCTTTTCAGCTCCTTTTAAATTACTACTTTCCTAATGAGGCAAAATTCTTCTGTAATGAGCTCCTGTAAGTAGATCACCGTGTGAGAGAGGCCACACTGCGTCCCAGGCCGCCAGGAGCTCTGAAGGCACAGGGATGGGTGCTGTCTTCAGCCTTGTCTTCTCCCCTGGCAGTGACCAGGCTGCTTTTAGTGCAGAGCTCCCCCCCGCCCCACCCCTTGGTGCTGAACCAGGTTCAGGAAAGCTCTTGCCGCAGTCCATACTCCCTTTTTATTTCAAATAAGAGAGTACTGGCTTCTCAAAACTGTCACCTTTATGTGGACTTGCAATCCCTTAGTCCTCCTCCTGGGGCTACTATCACAGCAGGGGGCAGGCAGCCTGCCTCACACCCGAGCTGCAGAGCTCAGTCAGAGGAAGGCTGAATTTCTATTTCCTCTTTGTTTTGCTTTGCAGTGACTCTGTGGCAGTTGGGAAGTATTACTCTCTTTGTGCCACAACTTAAATTTTAAAAAAAGTAGGAAAAAAATTATTATTTTCAGAGAGAGAGAGTGAGCGGGGCGGGGGGCGGGGGAGGAAGAGAGAGAGAGAATCCCAAGCAGGCTCCGCGCTGTCAGCACAGAGCCCAGTGCAGGGCTCGAACTCATGAACCATGAGATCATGACCCGAGCTGAAATCATGAGTCAGATGCTTAACAGACTGAGCCACCCAGGCGCCCCCATGCCACAACTTTAAAACTAGAAGTCACACTAAAAATCAATCTTATACTCCTGGGCAACTCTCCTGTTAGATTTTGTTTGCTTATATTTTATTTAAGACTTTTACCTTTATGTTCAGAACTAAAACAGTCTATTTTTGGCATGTCCTGAAATTAGCAGTGTCGTTTCCTGTGTTTACTCTCTGGAACAGTCTGAATACATAATACCGGGACTATCTGTTCCTTGAAGGTTTTATAAAACGACACCTGTAAAACTACATACTTCAGCTTGGTTTGTTTTTCTGGGAAGATATTTACCTTCTTCATTTTTGTAAAAACAGCTTTGGTCTAATAAGATTTTCTGTTTCTTGATTCTGTGATAATTCGTGTTTTCCTGGAAATTTTTTCTATTGAAACTCAGTTTTCAAATTTATTGCCATAAAATATCCTCAGGAACTAGGAGATGGGGTTCACTTTATCTGTATTGCTTGCATTTTTTTTGCCATGAGAGCAGATTAATGTGTGAGTAAAATGATGACCAGATGCCATTCACCGAATGATGACTGATACCCTAAGGCGGTGGTGAGGGGAATAAGAGCCACAACCCTGATCCTGCCTTCTGCCCCAGCAAACCCTGTGCTCTGCTCAGTCTTTCTCCACCTTCTCTTTCTCAGTCTTAGGAAAAGTCCTCAGTGCTGTGGGCAGTGCCCAGCTACTGATGTCCCAGAAATTCCAGCAGTTCCGGGGCCTCTGTGAGCAAAACCTGGTGAGTGTGATTCTTCCTCCTCCACTGAGGGGCTGCCTCCCACCGGTTGCCTAACACGGAGAAGGTGCTGGTGACGCATGTCAGTGCCCAGCATGAAGAAAGGGCCAGAGATGGTCCTTCCAAATCTCTACTCCCTCTTGAAATAGAAAAGTGGACCCTCTGTGAAAAGAGCCACATGAAACCTAAATTTCTCTTAGCTCTATTTATATTAAACATCCTCTAAGAAGACAGGTAAGAACTAAAGACACACCACCACTAGGCTTGGTGGGTTGTCTCTTCCACTCTTATCTGTCAGGAGGGCAGCTTTTCCTGTGGAAGCCTTGCTCCAGCTGGCCAGGGGCAGTGTGCTCCTAGGGCTGGAGGACAAGGGCGGGTGTTTGTCTCCGGGACCTGCAGGACTTTGGGACTTACTTGGCTGGGGCAGTCACCACGAGGAATGTGTTGTCAGAGAACCCCACAGGATTCTGTAATCATGCCCACCTGGCAGTGAGCATGGCTTCTCCCTGCCTCACTGTAAGACCATGGCCAGGAACTTCTGTGAAATGAGACTGTTTTCTGCCTGGCATACATTAGGAACATGAAGCCTTCCTCCCTGTAGCCCTACAGTGGTGATAAAGTCCTCAGTCCCATGTATGTGCAGGGCCTGCTTTCATGATGGGACCATCTCTTTCTCCCAAAGATCTGCACCATCAAATCTGGCAGTGACCAGGAAATGGCTTCATTCCCTCCTATAGATACTGACCCTGAGAACAGTGGAGCGAGACTAGGCCTCAAGAGACCCAAACCAGGGCTGGCAGGGCCAGGGGACCATACTTGAGGTGGGGTGCAGGACAGGCCTCTGCATCGCTTGCCCCACTGATCCCCATCTCCCCCACAGAACCCTGAAGCCAACCCGCGTCCGACAGCCCAGGACCTGGCAGGGTTCTGGGACCTGCTACAGCTGTCCATCGAGGACATCAGCATGAAGTTTGATGAACTCTACCACCTCAAGGCCAACAGCTGGCAGCTGGTGGAAACCCCGGAGAAGAGGAAGGTGAGCATGGAGCAGTGCGGAGGGGAAGTCCAGGGACAAATTCCTGGTCGGCAATAACGCTGCCCACATCGGTCAGTGCTGCTTGGCTCCCTTCTCCGTGTGTCGTCTTTGAGCTGGGGGCTCACGTCCATCAGTGCGCAGGGTCCATGCTCGGCTCTCGTCCAGCATGCTGCTCGCTCTGTGTAGTGGAGGCCGTCCCCTGAAGCATGCCATCCCACCCTGCATGTTAAGAAATGGGGCTCCTAAGAGACACGTGCCACAGCCCGGAGTGCTAGTGTAGACGTGGCTGTTGGAACTTTGGAGCAGAAAAACAGTCCTCCTGGGGCCAGCATCTTCCCTGAGGTGCAGGCTTCCCTCTGTAAAACTGTGGCACCCAGTGACCCCCGTGGTTATTGGACTGTGGCCCTTGTGAGTTCTAATCCCTAGAACAGCATGTGAAATGTGGCCTGGGAGTCAGAGGCTCTGAACTTAAACCCCATCTCTGGCCAGGCTCTCAATGGTTCAGTGCAAGGGTGGGAACAGGTGATCTGTCCGTCCTGCTAGAACATTCTAGGATTCTAAGCTTGCTTTTTTGCTCCTATGCCTTGTGCTATTCCCACTATCATCGCTTCTTGTGGCTTTCTGATTCTGATTCCAAATGTGTGTTGCTTGTGCCCGATGTGGGGAGGCTGGGGTGGAGAATTCCAGCTGCCGGCATACAGCGGGTGGTAGCGCCACACAAAAGGTGCACCTTTATTTTATTTTTCTTCCCTCCTCACTGTCTCACTAAAGGAAGAGAAGAAACCACCCCCTCCAGTCCCAAAGAAGCCAGCTAAATCCAAGCCGGCAGTGAGTCGCGACAAGGCCTCCGATGCGGGGGACAAGCAGCGTCAGGAGGCCCGCAAAAGACTCCTGGCGGCCAAACGGGCAGCTTCCGTGCGGCAGAATTCAGCCACAGAAAGTGCAGACAGCATCGAGATTTACGTTCCTGAGGCCCAGACCCGACTCTGAGACCAGGAAGCAAACGATTTTAAGTCATTAAAAAAACAAACAAAAAACCACCACAAACTAAATGTGAATGGAACACAATTTTCTCAACCTTTAGGATGGTTATTCTATCCAGAGACCCTGAGCCAACTTTCAAATTGACGCATACAAGGGCTCACAATTTGGCTTTTTTGGGTCCCTCCCAGCTTTAGGTTATGAAGACTTCATACAAAGAAAGTCAACAAAAACACAAAACTATAAAACTTTCTCCCCCCTCTTGCTGGCTGCGGTGGACTAGGTAGATGGACCTCGGCAACTCCCGGCCCAGCCTCCAGACTGCGGTCTTTTTACTTGTTCTATCTAACGGGGACTCGCACTAGCTTGTTTACAAGACGCGGACAGCCTGGGGCCCCTGCCATGTCCTTCCTTCTCCTGCCATCCTGCTCTGACCTTGCAGTTTTCATTCTTCCGTTTTTCTCTTTTCCCTTCAGAGCCCACACAGGGGTCACCGTCCTGGCTGTTGGCTTCCTGGTTCTCAGCTCTGTTTGTGCTTGAGAGCCCAGAGGACAGAGAGGTGGACATGCACCCTTGCCCAAGTGCTCACACACACTCACGTGCACACGCAGGTACAGGCTCCCCAGAGCAGAAGCAGCCAGCCCCAGGCGAGGGGGGGCGGGGTCCCCGCCTCTCCAGGTCTCCAGGAAGAGAGTTGAAGTCTTTGGGGGGAAAATGAGATAAAAGCCACAGTTATCACACTCCAGACTCCCGCCTTTTTCTTCTCTCCAACCCCCTCTTCCTTCAGTAAAATGTTTGACTCAGAGTGACTTGCAGGGGACACTCGCGAGAGGGACCCCCATTTTCCAGGGGCTGTCTGTCTCTGGCCAAGCCTGTGTACAGTACCCGAGGGGCGGGCAGCTGCGTCTGTACGTATGTGTACATATGCACATAGACCTTAGAGTGTATATTTAACAAACGCCCATCTGCTCACCCATGCCCACCAGCGCCGCCGCTGGCTCTCGGGGCACCTGGCAGGAGGCGGGTGTGTGAATAGCATATATTTTTACATGTACTATATCTAGGTGTGTGTACAAGTGTGTGTAAAAATATATACCTTGTGTGTAAGCGGCCTTTTTTGGTCTCCCACCTGCCCCCTGCCGTGGGCCCATCTGCCCAGCCTCTTTTGAGTTTTCTGGGTTTTGGTTTTTGTTTTTCGTTTTTTTTTTTTTTAACCCCACTCTTCCTTCTCTCTCCCCGCCCCCCAGCCCCACTCCCAGGGTGTCATGAGCCCTGAGCTGCAATGGCCTGGCCTGCAGGGTTTCGGGGGTGGGCAGGGCAAGAGGGAGGCCCAGCCCTCAGCGAGCTCCGTGCACGAGGAGGGCTGCTCTCTACCATGGAGATGGAGATGGCATTGGAGATGTCCTCGTGTCTGGCACTTGCTGCAGGGGCCCCGGGTGAACTGAGGGCCTGCTCTGGGGCCCCATTCCAGTTTGGCCGCCGTCTGTGACCTTGGGCAAGTCACTTGACCTCTGTGTGCCTCAACTTCCTCCTCTGTAAAATGGGGACAGTCCCTGCCCCTCCCTACCTCACAGGCATGTTGTGAGAATAAATGAGGTAACGTGTACCAAGGGCTCATGGTGTTCTTGCAGCGGGATGGGCCAGGCTGGGGTGAGGTGGGAGGAGTGGACTCCCTAAGAGACTGAGCCAGGCCCCCTTCCACATGGCAGCTCTCTGAGGCAGGTGGACTTGAGGGTAAGCCGTAATTCCAACTCTAGCACAACCCAGGTCACAACGCTAGGCAAAAGACCAGCTCTCTGTTCCAGCACCTCAAAAATGAGTGCACAGCATCCACTTTAAACTGCTTCCTGTGAGAAACGAGTACTTTAACTCATCATTTCTATGTGGGAGCCACAATGGGGTGCCCTCACCCACAACACAGACCCACCTTGGCTCACACAGCTCCCAGGATGGGGTGCGTGGTATCCCTAGCTGCTGCCTCCCCCTGACAGTTACAGGCACTGATCTCACTTCCTGAGCACCTGCTCTCCTGGGCCAGGGTCTGGCAGTCAGTCACAGAACTCACGCTCTAGTCAGGGAGAGAGACACTGAACAAGTCCTATGTGAGTTCAGGTCTCCAACAGGTGGCAGTAAAGCAACGCCAGGAGGCTGTGGGAAGCTGTGACAGCGCCACCAAACTGGGCAGGAACATTCTGATCAAGTCCAAGAGGACAGTGGCTGCTTTGGGGGATGTAGAGCCTGGGGGAAGTGCCTTCTGGGCAGAAGAATGTTCAGCGCCAATGCCCAGGGGTAAGAACATGCCTTTTAGGAAGTTTCTGGGCCAAGCTGAGCTTCAGACACCTGGCCTCCTCCCTGGGCCCCACCCAGGTAGGATGCAGTGACCCCAGGCTCCGGAGGCACAGAACTGCCTTCCTAGGAGCTTTGTTCAGGCTGCCTCCGTGGGGCCCTCCTGAACTCATCCCGCCCTGTGGGCCAGACCCCCTGCGCTCAGAGGAGCACGCCCTCATCTCTCGAACCCGTTGGTGGCTGAGCACCTGCTGACGGTGGGTGGCTCTCCTGACCTCCTGGGGCTGGCGCCTCCCTAGCCCTAGCCCTACCCCTGCTCTGAGACCGGGCTGGGGGGTGACTAGAAGGGTAAGTGAAGAGGTTTCAGGTTGCCGTGGGCACGGAGTCAGACACTCAGGTGAGTGAACACAGGAGGTGGCTAGGCTGGACTTGAGGGCAACTGTCCAGCTAGCAGCCCAGCTCCACTCCTGACAGGCTTCAGGGGACAAGCATGGACCCTTACCCTCAGGGCCTGATTATTTCTGCTACAGCAGGGGAGGGGCCTTAAGGGTTGGTTGGATCAGGGCCTCTGGCAGGGATCCTGCACTCCCTACAGCAGAGCACAGCGAGAGGGAAGCACCTGACTTGCAAAATCTGGGCTTCCACTCCCAGCCCTACTGTCATCACAGTGTGGGACCACCGCCCCCCCACCAGCTGAAAGAATAGTATAACAAACACCTTGTCCTTTATGCAGAATCACCAACTGTCAACCTTTTGCCGTATTTGCATCCCTCAAACATTTCCCCTCCTCCCCTGGAGCTGTTTGAAAGTATGTTGCATACACCATACTTCATCCCCAAACACGCCAGGCAACTCCTGCAAATAAGGACATTCCTGCACAACCACAATACCTTCGTTACTCTCTAATTTAACAAAGGAGTGGTCCACGTGCACCCCCCTTACCGAGGAGAGGGTCCAGGGCCCAGACATTAATACCAAAGCATAGCCACACTCCCAACACCCCAATAATGTCCTCTATGCCTCTTCCTTTGTACCCACCCAGGATCCACTTAAGGATCATTCACTGCTTTCAGTTATCATGACTCTCCAGTCTCACTGAATCAGAAACAGTTTCCCTTTTTTTTTCATGACACTGACATCTTTTACATGCCCAAGTATCTTGTAGATTGTTGCATGATCTGAATTTATATGTTCTCATGGCTAGGTTCAGATTAAACACTGAACAAGAATATGACTAAGATGATATCCCTCCCTGTGCTTCTATCAGGGAGTCATCTGTCACTTTAGAGAAAGACCAACAGCAGCTTCCCAGAGAAGCTGGGAATGAGTCCTTGGCCTCTGCATTTCCAAAGCCCAGTCCTTGAGGGAACGGAAAGGGTCATGGGACTGCAGGCTGCGGGGTGCTGGGGAAGAGGCAAGAGGGAGCAGGGAGGCTGTGCACTGACTCTGGGTCCCTGAGAACCACACTTAGGTCCACAGATCCCCTTCTGGACTCCCTAATCTGCCAGGGTCGCGAGTTCCCAAGCCTTGCGTCTTCCCCACCGATGGCCTGAGAGCAGAAGGGAATGCCCAGCTGCAGCCTGGAGCAGCGCTGGGGTCAGAGGCCTTCCGGCCAGGGCAGCAGGACAAAGCCATTGCCACCAGTGGCCTGTCAGCCAAGAACCATGTGGACGCCAGCCCAGGGAAGTGCTGCTGAGGACCCCCAGACCAAAACTGAGAAGTGTTCCTACCATCATCACCAGAGTGGAGCCTCGAGAGAAATGTGGAATGAAGTTGTGTTTCCTGTGCTTCGGAACCTGGCTGATCTGAAAAATCACTGTGGCCCCCACTGCCCCTCCTTAAGGCAGCCAGAGGGACTTCACAAAAACCCTGCCCCCACTTGCTCCAGAAGTCACCCTCTCTGCTCAGAAGCCTTTGCAGCCTGCCCAGTGCTAGCAGGAGAAAATCCAGCCTCTTTACCTTCGCCTCAGAGGCCCCTGCCCCCCTTTCCAGTTGCACCTCCCATGAGATCCCATCCCGAGCTCTGTCCTCCAGCCTCAACTTGGGCCTTGCAGGGAGAGCCATGGCTCCCCACCAATGCAGTTAACATTTACTTCTTCCTCAGCCCTCAGGCCAGTTGGCAATTCCGTGGGGAAACCCTCCCAAAGTACCTGGGCCGGGCAAGGTTGATGCAAAACCCCTGCTGGAGACTTGGTGGACGAGAGCCACTTGTCTGTCTTTGCTGCTGTCACTGATGTGATATTTACAGCTATATGATTACAAGTAAGTATCTGCCTCTACCAGTAGACGGCAGGCTCCCTGAGGGCAGGAATCGAGTTTTTTCACTAGCCCCAGTGCCTAGCACAGAGGGGAGCTTCAAGAACTATTACTTCCTAAATATTTCAAACCCCTTGTTGGGGGAAAGAGATGGACTTCACAGAGAAGATAATATTTGAGCTGGGCTTTGAAGGATGAATAGAGTTCTCCAAGCTGTGGCAAAGAAAGGCA
Organism: Cryptoprocta ferox; assembly: GCA_028646485.1. Lineage (NCBI taxonomy): Eukaryota > Metazoa > Chordata > Mammalia > Carnivora > Eupleridae > Cryptoprocta > Cryptoprocta ferox. The sequence goes on along the minus strand of CM053576.1, from coordinate 21,486,311 downwards.
CACTGAACACAGAGGCAGAAGTATGAGGGTGCTGCTGCTCAAGCAGTGGCCTTGAATGCCAGGTTAAGTAGTAGGGCTTTCACCAGCTTTGAATGGAGCAGGGACATTTCCTTCCACAGAATCCAGCTTCCCATGAGACAGCGGTCTCCTGTCCCAGCCTCCAGGGGGCCATGGTTCCTTAGTGACCTAGCCAGCATCAGGATTTGTCTCTGAAACATGTCTGCAGCACCCAAACCTGGTGAAGCCCTGTGACCAACAAGGAACATGGGCCCTGGGGCCTCTCAGCTGCTAATGCCTTCAACCTTCTAAAGACTGACAACTCCCACATCTGAATCTGCAACCTGTACATTTCCTTGAACTCCACACTTCCCACTCACATCTCCACTTTGATGTCTAACAGGTGCTATCAAAATTAACATGTCCACCAACTAGTAAAGGGAGTAAGAAGAGTCAGAAAGTCGCCATTCAGCAACTGTCGTAACAATAACGGAATCACCAGTGGGTGTTAAAAGTCGTGGGTGAAAGTTTGATGAGGAATAGAATATTCATTCTCCAATGAACATCCCACAAATTACTTATTAATGAACATACTGATTACAAAAGGGAAAAATGGTAACTTTCTGATGGATAAAGCTGGCAGACACTACCTTAGCTAGATGTGGCCAAGGTTATTGCCAATGAGGGGAAACAAAAACATCATACATCTCCTGATAAGACACACTGAGAAGGGCATAACATCATTTCTGTGATATCCCTGTCAAAAATCCTAACTTGAAGCTAATCATGAGGGAGCACCAAGTTTACTGGCCTGCACTCTCCAAAAGTGTCAATGTTATGAAAAACAAAAGCTAAGGAACAGTCTTAAAAGAGATTAAAGACATCTCAACAGAGGCATCAAAAGCACTTGACAAAACCCAAAACCCTTTCATGATACACTCAACCAGAAATCGAACTTCTCCAAGCTGATTAAGGGCATCCAAGAAAAATCCACAGTTTAACATCATATTTAATGGTGAAAGACTGAGCTTTTCCCTAAGATCAGGAACAAGACAAGGACGTCCACTTTTACTACTTATGTTCAACACTGTACTGGAGGGCAATGTTGCCCCCCAACCAGGGCAATTAGGCAAAAGGATGAAGGAGTGAATTAATGGCATCCAGACTGGGAAGAAAGAAGTTGCACTATCTCTATTTGCAGATACCATAATGTTTCTTTTTTTCTTTTTTTTAAATTTTTTATTAATTTTTTTAACATTTATTTATTTTTGAGAGACAGAGAGACAGAGTGTGAGCAGAGGAGGGCAGAGAGAGAGGAAGACACAGAATCCGAAGTAGGCTCCAGGCTCCAAGCTGTCAGCACAGAGCCTGACGCGGGGCTCAAACTCACGAACTGCGAGATCATGACCTGAGCCAATGTCAGCCGCTTAACCTACTAAGCCACCCAGGCGTCCCGATAACATAATGTTTCATATAGAAAATCCTAACGCATCCATAAAAGAACTATTATAAATGAGTTCAGCAATGTTCCTGGAAAGAAGATCAATACACAAAAACTAATTGTATTTCTATTATGATACAATAAAAAATAGATATTCAGTATTTCTCCCTGTTTCCTGGCACATAGCTCCTAAAACCCTTGGAATCTCTGAGATGATGAAGGGTCTTCTTATGCTAATGAGAAGACTGGTGGTTGGGGACCCCCAGGAAGCTTCAAGATGGGGTCTGATTGACAGGGAAACCAGGGCATGATTAGAGGGCTTGGATTTTCAGCCTCACTTCCCCAACCTCCAGGGAGGGAAGAGGGAATGGTGATTGAGTCAATCATCAACAGCCAATGATTTAGTCATGCCTGTCTAATGAAACCTCCAACAAAACCCGTAAGCAACAGGGTTTGGAGAGCTTGGAGTTGACTGGGACGCTGGCGTGCCTGGAGAGGGCGTGGAAGCTTCCACCACCCCCTGCTGTACGCACCTCCTGCTGTTTGGTTGTTCCTGAGTTGTGTCCTTTATAGTAAGCCAGTAACAGTAACTCTTCCTGAGTTCTGTGAGTTCTAGCAAATTATTTATCCTTGTGGGAGGATGTAGGAACCCCCAGTTTATAGCTAAATCGGACAGAAATGTGGGTAACCTGGGGACCTAATATTTGCAACTGGCATCAGATATGAGGGCAATCTTGTGGGACTGAGCTCTTAAACCTATGGAATCTGACACAAACTCCAGGTAGTCACGGTTAGAATTGAAATGAATTGTAGAACACCCAGTTGGTGTCCAGAGAACTGGAGAGTTGGTTGGTAAGAGAAAATACCCACACATTAGGTGTCAAAAGTGTTGTAAGTAAAAACAGTCCAAGTATAGTGAACAGTCTAGAAATAAATTTAGGAAACCATTCCATCTACAATACCATCAAAAAGAATAAAATACTTAGGAATAAATTGAACAGAAAAAGCATAACCCTTGTACAGTAAAAACCACAAAACATCATGAAAAGAAATTCTGAAAGATCAAAATAAAGGGAAAGACATTTCACATCCATGGATCTGAAGACTTCATATTAAGGTGTTAATACTCCATTATGGTAATAGTAATACAAATTCAACAATCTTTATCAACCCCCCATCTCTTCTGCAGAAATCGATAAGCTGATCTTAAAATTCATATGGAAATGCAAGAGAACCTGAAAAGCCATAACAATGTTGAAAAAGAAGAAAAAAGCTGATGACACACTTCCTGATTTCTACAAAACTAAAGAAATCAAGACTGTGTGGTGCCAGCAGAAGGACAGACAAATCTATCAATGAAATAGAATTGAAAGTCCAGAAACACATACATTTAAGGAACTGATTTTGAACAAGGGTGCCAAGAACTTCAATGGGGAAAGAACATTATTAACAAGTTGTGATGGAACTGGACAGCCACGTGCAAATGAACAAAGTTGCATCCTTACCTCACCCCACACACAAAATATACTCCAAGTGGATTAGAGACCTAAACTTAAGAGTGAACAGTATAAAACGATTAGAATAAAGCACGCAGCTATAAATCCTCATGACCCTGGATTCAGCAATGGTTTCTTGGCTAGAATGCCGAAAGCACAAAAAAACAAAGAAAAAAAACAGATAAACTTCTCAAAGTTATTAACATTTGTGCTTTTAGAAAATATCGAGAAAATGAAAAGATAACCTCCATAACAGGAAAAAACATTTGCAAGTCATATATCTGGTAAGGGTGTGAGAGCCAGAATATAAAAAGGACCTTTGCAACCCAACAACAAAAAAAGCAACCAGATTTACGAGCAAAATATCTGAATAACCATTTCTCCAAAGAAGATATACAAATCTCCAATAAGCCCATGGGAAGATGTTCAACACAGCCTGTCATCAGGGAAATGCTAATCAAAACCACAGTGAGCTACCACTTCACACCCACCAGGATGGCTGGAACACAAGTAGTGGTGAGGTGGTGGGGAAACAGCGGTAACGTAAAATGGTGCAGCATTGTTGAAAACAGTTCCTCAAAATGTAAACATAGTTATCAACCCAGCAATTCCACTCTCAGACATAGATCCAAAAAAGTGAACACACACACACACACACACACACACACGTGTGCACCAATGTTCACAACAGCACTATTCATGATGGGTAAAAAGTGCAAATAACCCCAAATGCCCAAAAAGATGAATGGATAAGCAAATGTGGTTTCTCTATACAATGAAATATTATTCAGCCTTAAAAAGGAAGAAAATTCTGACAGATGCTACCAGATGGATGAAATTTGAAGACATTATGCTAAGAGAAATGACCTAGTCACAAAAAGACAAATACTGCATGATTCCACTTAGGAATCTAGAGGCACCTAGAGAAGTCAAACGCAGAGACAGAAAGTAGAATGGTGGGTGCCCAGTGGCTGAGGGAAGAGAATAGGGAGTCGGTGTTTAATGGGTGCAGAATCTCAGGTGGGGAGGATGAAAGTTCTGGGCGGATGGTGGTGATACTTGCACAACAGTGTGATTGTACTTAATGCCACCCAAATACACATTTCAAATGGTTAAAATGGTAATTTTCATTTATTCATTTATTTATTTACACACACACACACACACACACACACACACACACGAAGATTGGATTGGCTCCTGGACCAGAAATTACCACATAGGACATTGTTGGGATCATTGACAAAACTTGAATATGGACTGTAAATCAGATAACAGTATTGAATCACTGTTAAAATTTTCCTAATATTGATAAATGTGCTATGGATATGGAAAAGAATCTCCTTTTTAGGAGATACTCACTGAAATATTTCTGGGTAAAAAAGGGCATGATGTATACAAGTTACTCTCAAATGACGCTGGCAGGGGGTGGGGACACACATACACACACACAGAAAAAAATATAATAAAACCAAATGTTAACAACTGTAGAGTCTGGGTGACCTCTCTGTATAGTTCTTAAACCTTTATTCTAAGTCTGAAATCATTTCAAAGTTAATAGTTTTAAAAAATTAAGAGATCCAAAACAAAACTCTGATCTCTTCCCAAACCAGCTCCTTCCATAGCCAACCCGTCTTACTAAGTGGCAGCTCGCTCTCTCCCATAGTTCAAACCAAACCCCTTGGGAGTCATCCTTGACTTTTCTCTTTCACATACGTTCCATTCCATGTGCAAATCCTATTGGATCCAACTTCAAAAATCTCCAGAACCCCACCCCTTCTCCCCAGCTCCCCAGCTACCATGCTAGTCTGAACACATCATCTTGCTGAAAAGCTCCTCACTGGTCACCCAGAGGGATTCAGTTAAAACATAAGCCAGATTATGTCACCCTTCTGCTCAGAACTCTGATGTCTCATGGTGACCTACAAGGAGCCCCAGGCTAGGTCTAGGTCTCTGCTGCTTCTCAGACCTCATCTCCCACCCCTCACCCCCACTCCCTCCCCACAGTCACACTGGCCTCTGGCTGCTCCTAGACCAGGAGCTGGGCAAAATCCCCCTACCTGCCTCCAACACTCACCAGACATGGGTCATTCTGTCACCACTGCAGGTTGGCCCAAATGTCACTTCCCAGGAAGTACCCCCAATTCTCACCTGTTTCTTTCTCTCTCTCTCTCTCTCTCTCTGGTCCCTCTGCTTTATTCTCCTTCAGGGAACTCATTTCTCTAAGTCATGTATGTAGCAGCTACTCCTTCACTCCACAAGAACAAATGTTTCCCCAGTGTGATTACTTAAATTCACTGCTGTTTCCCCAGCACCCAGCGCAGTGCCTCGCAGGTAATAAGGTATCAGTTAATATTTACAGAATAAGTAAATAGGTGTTGGAAGGTTCCCTCCAGAAGGTCTGTGTTCATTCAAAATGGGGCCAGGAGAGATACTGGGTGGCTCAGCCAGTTGACCATCCAACTTCAGCTCAGGTCATATTCTCACAGTTCATGGATTTGAGCCCCACGTCAAGCTCTGTGCTGACAGCTCAGAGCCTGGAGCCTGCTTCAGATTCTGTGTCTCCCACAGGGCGCCATGGCGGCTCAGTTGGTTAAGTGTCTGACTTCGGCTCAGGTCATGATCTTGCGGTTCGTGGGTTCGAGTCCCACATCCAGCTCTGTGCTGACAGCTCAGAGCCTGGAGCCTGTCTTCAGATTGTGTGTCTCCCTCTCTCTCTGACCCTCCCCTGCTCACGCTGTGTGTCCCTCTCTCAAAAAATAAAACATTTAAAAAAATAAAAAAAAAAAAGATTCTGTGTCTCCCCTCCTCTGCCCTTCCCCCACTTGTGCTCTCTCTTGAAAAATAAATAAAACATTAAAAAGGGGGTTGGAGGGAGGACAGGAGAGAAGGCTGGGCTGGAGTCCAGGAGGGTAGAGTATTCCTTCAGGGGTCAGAATGATGGGCAGGACCTGATGCACCATGGGAGAGGGGATAGGTCTGTCCTCTCAGACTCCATCCTCCCACTAAGGCCAACAAGAGCAGGTAAGAGGTGCTGCCGCCCTGAGGCTTGAGGATGCACACATGCTCCCCTAGCCCCTGCCCCTCTCGCTGGCTCCCAGGATGCTACCTGGCTCTTTCTTGCCACTCATTTCACTGAATCTTCACCACCACCCTCCCATTTTACAGGAAACTGAGGACAGCTGGAAAGGAGAATGATGTCGCTGAGGTGGGCTGTCCCTGGTGCAGTCCTACCCAAACCCCAGGCGAAGCCCCCACACCAGTGGAACCTAACTGGTGACCTTTTCCTGTGAGGATGGTGGGACCGTCTGACACGCCTCTTCTTTGAGACTGGGGAAAAAAGCCATACTTGGCTTGGGTAGAAGGAAGCCCTCCCACGGGAATGGGCTGGGCAGCAGGGCTTTTGGGGGAAAGATGGGGATAAGATCTCAGAACTGGAGACCCTGGATATTCTGCCTGTCTCACTAGGGAGGAAGGGACAACCCAGATAAATCCCCCTCCCCTGACAATCAGGGGAGAGGGGGCCCACCGGTCCCCCACATCACCTCCCGGCATCACATCTCCAGCCTACTCTGGGAAGGCGCACCGCCTCCAGCCCGTGGGTCAAGGCCAAATAAGGCCGCGCGGGTGCGCCGCCCCGCCCCGCCCCTCCGCAAACGCATTCTTCTGCCTTGTAAGGCTGGTGCCGCTCCGCCCACCGAGCCCGGAGCTGGACCCGACGGCCCGCGCCCCACACTGGCTCCGCGCAGAGAGCGAGCACCTTCTTCGCACCAGGTGGGAGCCGCGGCCGCGGGGGGCTAGAGTAGGCAGTGTGAGGCCCCACGGACGGGGACGCCGAGGATCTCGGCAAGGACAGCCCTCATGGGGCTGGGGCTGCGAGTTGAGGGTCAGACCGGTCTCTGGCCGGGGCTGGGCAGCAGGGAGACTGTTCTAGGCTCTGGGAGCCGGTGGTCCTTTGGTGAGGGAACACTGTCCAGACCCTGCCCATTTGCAATGGAGTTTCAGACGCCAAGCTGAGAGCTCTGGGGTGCCCAAAAGGAGGGGAGGGAGTTGTGGTCGCCTGTGTTCCCTGCCCCCAGGAAACCGGCAGGCTCCTTGAGACCTCCTCCAGAGCATCCGTGTCCCCTTCCCCATCTCCTGGGGCAGGAGAGAGGGATGAGACTAGGGTAACCCCACCCCATACACACCAACGCTGTGTGCTAACACTTGAGACTTCCATGCACTGGGCCATCTGTCCAACTGTGCCTGTTGGGTGGGGAGGGTCTGCCAAAGGGCTCTGGGGGCCAGACAGGGACCTGGGCCAGGGTACCTTGGTCCCTGCTGCTCCTCCCCAGCCTTCTAACTGCTCTGAGGAAGGAGTCAGATCACTCAGCCAGAGAGGAGGTGAATTTACTAGCAAGGCATCTGGCACCGCCAGCCATAAGAACCAAGAGATAAAGGGGGACACAGGCCTTGTCTTTGCTGTTAAGTGGGGGATTTCAGGCACCAGAAGGGGGGAGATGCACCTAGTTGTAGCCAGTCCAAATACCAGTTGTATCTGATCCCTAGAGTCTTAGGACCCCCAGGAGCAGGCTTCAGGGCTAAGGGTCTAGCCTATCCCTGACCCCATTTCCTCAACCAAGCCTAGAAACTGCTTCTAGTCACACAGAGCCCTCAGCTGCTGTAGGCCCACCAGGAGCCTCTTAGGCTATGTGTTTCCTTCTGTGTTCAGTCATCAAGGGCACCAAGGGCTGGCCATTACCACCCACTGACCCAAGCCTAGCCCAAGCATCCTGGCTGCCTGTTGGACTCTACCCCCTTCATGGGCATACTTCCCTTCTTGGGCATCAGGTCTTAAACTGCACAGTGCCCGGGGCGGGGGGGGGGGCACCTCACCCTGCTTCCCAAGATTGCTGGGATGGACAAACCCTAAGGTTCAGTGCTTCCAGCCATATCATGGCCTTTGGATAGAAGAGGATGAGGAAGGGGAAGCCATGGAGACAGAAGGGCCAGTATCACAGCCAGTATCACAGCCATGGGTGAGATCTTAGCCATTCCTGCCTCTGGCCATGGCCTCCTCTCTCCTCCTGGCCACATCTGCATAGATCTTTTCAGACAGGAGATCCATGGCAGCAGTGATGATGACCATCACAGCCTCTCATGACAGTGGCCTACTTCTCGGCTACCTTCTATGGGTTCTATGAGTCAAAGTTCTCAGAGAACAGTGGGCTCTGGGAAGGACTGGGCCCCTCAGAGCACTAAAGCCCTGCTGATGCCACCATCCCACTACCACCCAGCTAATGGGTGAGAAGGGCTTCTGTCTACCCTCCCTGAACTGTGTGAGAAACACCCGGGGCCAGGTGTGTCAGTCCAGCGGGACACAGCAGCAGTGTGTCATGACTACAGGTGGCTGTGGCCCTGGGGAAGGGCTGGGGCTGGCCAGGATCCCTGCTTAGCATTTAAGATCTCGAAGACTAAAGTCCGAGAATGACTGGAACAGGGTCATGGGATAGAGGCCAACAGACAGCCTGAAGGGCATTCATAACCAACCACACAATTTGGGGCTAAAAACAGGCAGAGAAGGCTTTCTGGAGGCAGGCCCTAGACCAAGGGCTCAGGGAAAAGGAGAGAGGTGGGCAGTGGTCCTAAGACCTCAGTTCCAGATGCAGGGCACATTGCACTGGGGCACAGTCCCCACGAGCCATGACAAGGGTTGAGGGAAAGAGCACTATGCTGTGCCTCAGTTTCCCAATCTGTACAGTGGGAGAAGTAGACTGGCTGTAGTTGCCATCACAGCATTAATTAAACAAGCATCTGTTAGCCTCTTAGTACATCAGGGGAGGGAGAGAGAGACCTCTAGGTGCTTACTGTCAAAGCAAGGATCAGCACCTGCTCCCCAAGGAGGTGTCTTAAGAACTAGACTGGAAAAGGAAGGGTGTTCAGTGGGAGGGACCAACGAGAAAGTCTGAGGGTGTCTGGGGAACATCCAGAGGTCCAGCATGGCTGGGTCACGGATGGCAAGAGGGACCCAGTGAGGGGTGCCATGGTCAGTCAGACAAGGGTTGGAGGGATTCACACAGGACCTTGAATGCCAGGCTCAGGGGCCCACACCTGTTCCCGGGGTGGGGAGGCAGAAACCCTTCGAGGGCTTCAAGGTGAAGTGACAGGTGGTGCAGGTCTGGATCTATATGGGATGGGAGAGACTGGCTAGAGGCTAGGAGGCCAGGTCTAAACAAGGGTGACAAGAAGCTGGGGCTCCCAGCCTGGGGAGCCTCATGCCCTATAAGCACTGAGGAGTAAGAACAAGGAGTAGGGCCCAAATCAGGTCTGTCATCCACCCAAGGGGCTGATCAAGTGTGGGCAAGTTGGGGGAGGGGACACCTGCCCAGAACACAGGCCTTCCAGAACATCCAGAGCAGGGAGCATAGAGGGACAGGGAGGAGGGAAGAGGGAGGAGAAGGAGGGGGAGGAGAGGACAGGAATGTCAGGAATGCAGGGCCGCTGATCCAGCTCCTTACTGCCAGGGGTGGGAGGAGCTGGCAGGGAGCCTCACAACCTCCCACATTTCAACCCACCTTGTCATTTTGGAGAGAGAGATGGAGAGTGTAAATGCTATTAAGGATTAAAAGAGATAAAAGCAAGGACAGGTTGGCACTGAACCCAATCCTAAATGTCTTACCCAAACAGCCACAGCAAAAATAGCTTATTCTGTGCCTGGCACCATTCCAGGGGCTTCTCAGGCACTAAGTTAATGATTCCCTACTGCTGGGCATTCCTCATGTCCCCATTCCCAGATGAAGAAACTCATTGGGAGAGGTAGAGAAGTTGTTTATGATCACACAGAGCCCACGCCTGTCTGCTTTTGTGACGAGCTGGGTGACAGGAGCCCCAAGCCTGTGGGAGGCCTTAATGCCAGGCCCAAACACTGACAGTTCGTCTAGGGTAGGCAGGAAGATTCCCTGGCCCAGGGTCATAAGCTCTTCCCCTGACACCCACTTCCTGCAGGGAAGCCCCACCCACCTGAAGCCAAGATGTCCAGCAAACGGGCCAAGGCCAAAACCACCAAGAAGCGGCCACAGAGGGCCACATCCAATGTCTTCGCGATGTTTGACCAGTCCCAGATCCAGGAGTTTAAGGAGGCCTTCAATATGATCGACCAGAACCGAGATGGTTTCATTGACAAGGAAGACTTGCATGACATGCTGGCCTCGCTGGGTGAGCAGGGATGGGGGTGGCTAGGGTCTAAGTGAGTCCTGCCAAGTGTCGCAACTGAAGTAGACAGTGGGGCTGCTCGTCATTATAGAGTACTTCCCATGTAGTGACATGCAGAGAGCAGGTGCCATTACTTTCTCCATTTAAGAGACACGGAAACTGAGGCACAGAACAGTTCGACATTGGATCTGAACCCAGACAGGCTCACTCCAGAGCAGTGCTGCCTCAGGCAGATTTGTGGTTGGGCTGCCTAGTTTCACTTAATTTAAAGCAAAGGATCAGCAACTAAAGAAAGTTTTTACCTGTAGACTTTCCATTGTACAGATGGGGAAACTGAGGCCAGAGCACCTCCCCTTCTTCAGAAGTCACCCATTCCAGGCTCTTAGAGCCTCCCTGACTCCAGCAACTTCCTTAGAATCAAAATCTTAGAGCTGAAAGGGCTCAGGAACCTAGTACAATTCACCACTGCTCAGATGGGGAAACTACTGCCCAGAGGCCAGATCTCCAGATACCACCTCCTAGTCTGTGGCCCCGTCCCCACATCCCTCCCATATGCTAGCCACAAACACTACCCTCAGCATCAGTTCTTGGCACCTCCTTCATCCAGGTGAGAGCGTCTAGGTCAGACATCGGCTAGGGGAGAGAGGAAGCCTCTGGCAGTGGAGGAGGCAGCCTGTGGAGGTCAAGCCCCAAGCTCCGGGCAAAGACAGACCCAAGTTAGTCTCTGGCATTGCCCCTCACAGCTGGGCAGCCCTGCTCTGAGCCCATTTCCCTTCCTGTGCAATGGCGACTGTGGCCCTTGTGTACACACCCAGGGTGTCTGGGGAGGACTGGGCAACCCTGAGTTGGAGGGCTGACATCGGACACTGCCCCTCCCCCGGGCATCTACCCAGAAAAACCTCCATTCATGTTGGTAGGGGCCAGGTCAAGAACATCATCCTCCAGTTTAAAATAAGAGCAGCAAATAATAAAAGAAGAAGAAGCTGTGCACGTATCTTAACTCTCAAAGCAATCTTACAGGGTAGATGTGATTATCATTCCCACTTTATAAATGAGGAAACAGAGGTTCAGAGAGGTTAAATAATTTGCCCAAGGTCACACAGCCACTACGTAGTAGAGCTGGGATTTGAACCCAGCAGTTGATTTGAGTCCACGGGGCCATGCCAATTGTTCTGTGTGATTTTACAACCACTGGTGCCATTTCACAATTCTCTTAAGAGGCAGGGGAAACCAAGGCACAGAACTGGGATTCAGACTCCAGTCTTTGTGACACCACAGCTCACTGGTTTAAACATTTTCAACACTGTGCCTGGAATCTGGGGTCTAGCTGACTGGGTTCTAATGCTGGCTCCACTCCTTGCTGTGTGACCTTGGATAAGTCACCTCGCCTCTGTGCTTCAGGTCCCACACCTGTGAAGTTGGGGTGAGCACGCTGACCTCCCAGCGTGGTGAAAGTTAAAGCAGTCAAGCACGTGGGGCAGCAGACACCGAGGGCAGTCAGCAAGTGGTGGCTCCTACACTTAAGAGGTCACAGATATCCAGACCAGAGCTGGAAGCTGATAGAGACAGCCTAGAGAGCCGGAACAGTCAGAAAGTGGGCCACCCCAGCAAGATGCTCTACAATTTACAAAACGTAAATTGTATTATCATCTCCTGCCTGTGGGACTCTCACAGGCCACAAAGGGAGGGGATGGGGAGGCAGGCAGGGACAGGGCAGTGACAGCAGGCATGAATGTCCCACTGCCACAGGGAAGAACCCCACCGACGAGTACCTAGAAGGCATGATGAGCGAGGCCCCAGGGCCTATCAACTTCACCATGTTTCTCACCATGTTTGGGGAGAAGCTGAACGGCACAGACCCTGAGGACGTGATCCGAAACGCCTTCGCCTGCTTCGACGAGGAGGCCTCAGGTCAGCAGCCTCCTGATGGAGGCCTAGACAGGGCCGGGGCTGAGCACTTCACCCAGGGTGCCCCTGGGGATGCAAGTGGGGCGGGGCTGTGCTGGGACTTGTCCCCAAAGGCCAAAACAGAAATCCATCTGCTGGTTTCCACGGCCAAACTATAAAAACCATGCCATGTCCTTGTTCTCTTCCCCCAGATGCTAGCCCACGAGTTCACCTGTTGGCCCAGCACACTGCCCCTGCTTTAGACCTTCCCAGAAACCAAATTATTCTAGGCCCTTCTGGCCAAAAAGGTGCAGAAACCAGCCCCCATCCTCAAATTTCCAAAAGGCTTGCAATCCCACAGCTAGTTTTTCCCAGACACAGGCCAGGATGATGCTGGCAGCAGTGACTTTAGTTTCTCAGGGGTCACAGGCCCAAGTATATTCACATTTTCCAGACTACCTTCATAATCCCCTACCAGAGTGGTGGCTTATTTTCATCTCCGATTTCCAGGTCAAATAGGCACAGAGACGTTAAAGACCTGGCTCACCTATCACTGAAGAAGCAGCCAGGCAGAAGGGGGAGGAGCATACAAACTTAGGCAGTGGAACTTAGGGCTCATGCTCTTAAAGTGAGACATACCCAGCCCCCCACACTCACAGCCCCAAGTACCCCACCGAAACACTGCAGAATCCCTCCCTCTGGGATTCTGGGGGCTTCAACTGGCTGGAGGCCAGGGCTGTGTCTTTTCCTGGTCCCACCCCCACTGCAAGGTCTGCAAGGACAGGGCGGGGGTAGGGGTGTCGGGCATGTCCCAGCTGAGTCCTTGTCTCACGGACCCTGGCCCTGCCCCAGGTTTTATCCATGAGGACCACCTACGGGAGCTGCTCACCACCATGGGCGACCGATTCACAGACGAGGAAGTGGACGAGATGTACCGAGAGGCACCCATCGATAAGAAAGGCAACTTCAACTATGTGGAGTTCACCCGCATCCTCAAGCATGGTGCCAAGGACAAAGATGACTAGGCCGCCCCAGGCCCCTATCCCACTCATCTGCTCCCCACCCTCACTGTACACCAGCTCCATGCCCGTGACCCCACAGGACCCTCTCAGGGGACCCTCCCTCTGAAGGATTAGGGGTCCAGCTCGCAGTGGAAGAACAGGCTAAGCGCATGCAGTGCCCGGCAAGGGGCACACAGCCAATGTGAGGCAGGTGTTGCACTGTGACGCTCCGAAAGAGGACCGTCTTCTAGAGAGCTGGGCCTCATGGGCTTTTCCCCACAGGACAGGCCCCGTGTCCTGTCTGGGACACAACTTCACGGGCACCCCCATGTAGGGCATGACAGCTCTTTCCCAGCCACTGCCAGAAACACAAACCTCACCAAGGTCCCTCTCCAAGGACAGGATGCCAGACCTCTCCTTTGTGCCCTGAACAGCCACCAGAACACAGCCCACCCCACTGGGAGTGTGATCCAGAAGATGCATGTAAGCTGGATATTTGATCCAGGGGAGGCAGAATCTCTAATAGAAGTCTGAGCACTGCTTTGGGTCTGTGTGTCTGCTGCTGGGGTAAAATAAACAAGTTCCTAGTCCCTAAACACCCTCCTGCCCTCTCCTGTCCCCAGTGGCTGCCCAGACCCCTACCTTCCCCTGCAGGGGAAGACTCAGCTGAGACTAGACCAGAGTGGGGAGCAGACAGAGGTGCTGAGGGAAACGGTCCTTCTGGTAAGGAGAGGGCCAAGTGGGGAGGACCCATAGGAATCACCACAGCATATGTCAGTGGAGGATTCTGGGGCACCGGGAGGTCAGGGGTCAACGTCGCCCAGTCTTCAGTACTACAGCCTGGATCGCCAGGGACATCTCAATGTTCCTGGAAAGCCAGATGGTCCTGGAAGAACAGGGAGGGTTTTGGGAACAGTGAGAAGAGTGCATCCCAGTAGCTCCAAGGCGAAGGTGGGAATCAACAGGTTAAAGGGATTCCCTGGGGTCAGCTCCAGGCAGCCACCAGGTATGCTCTGGGCTGTGCCCTCTGCACCTGAAGGGTCAGTTCAGCCACGAGACTGGCTTTTTACATCCCACATGCACACAAGGTGAATAATGGGGACACTGATGACAGCGCCTGGGGCTTTTAATGAACAGAAATACTGGTTGAATGAACAGATAGCCAAGAGGGACAAGGACTGTCTGAGGTCACCCAATGGATCCGGGGCATAGGGAGGACTGGACCCCAGCCTCTAGATCCTCCACAGGGCTCAAACCTGGGCTAGACACAACCCACCTGACCCCAGCAAAGGTCGGGGAATAGCCGCTGGGCCTGGCTTGTCCTGACGCCTCCCTAAAGATCACCCACATCCAGCCAGACACAGCACACAACAAAGTCCGAGATCAGAGCCAAGGGAGTGCTTAGCACTAAGAGGACTGTGTGCTGGCTGAGGAGAGTCTAACTTCCCACAAGCCTCTGCCTCGCCTTAGGACCAGGCCCCTCCCAGTCAGGCGCTGGTCAGAGCTTCATGAAACTACCCTTCCCTGGCCTCCAGATTGAGTCCCATGAGTCCCTGATCTCCACTCCGGATGCAGCCAGCTGCAAACAGGTTCTGACCAGGCCCAGCCACTGCAACAGACTCAGTGGACCATGCCCTCGACGCTGACCGCAGATGGAGGGCCTTTAGCCTGACTACCTGCTCACTGCAGCTAGTCCCAAGGGAGGGGCGGCTCTGGGCATCCTCCTGGGACTCCAGGGTCACACAGGTCACTCTGTAGAGTCACTATGGCACCAAAAGCCTTTCTGGCAGGCAGGGATGTGGTTATAAACAAGCTTCCTTGCACTCTGCCCCCAGTTTGCAATCCTGTCACAAGTCTACTCCCCCTTCAGCCCAGAGAGAGGGAAAGATTCACACCTGGTGTGGGGGGACAGAACCCATCCAGCCTCACTGGCTTCCAAGCTAGCCTGAGGCTGACCTGATGGGATCCAGAGGATGGGACAAGGTAAGTGTTCTGTGCGTGGAAGGGCAGGACCAGCAGGTGGGAGGAATGTGCAGAGGCAGAACTAGGAGGGGTATCCAAGCAGCCTGAACAAAGTCTGGGAGAGGAATGCATGTAGCATACTCAGGAGGCAGGAAGAAGGCAGTTTTCCATTTATGAGCTTATTTATTAAAATCGTAACAGCTTTTTAGAAAAGCAGCAGCAGCTACTGTTTTATCTCTCACAGGCAACATTTACAGGTAACAGTGAAGCATGCCCAGAACTTTCAAAGTCTAGCACAAAACTCAGAAGCCACAAAGAAAAAGACTGGTACATTTAAATCCTTGAAGACTAGGGGCACGTGGCTGGCTCAGTTGGAAGAGCATGTGACTCTTGATCTCAGGGTTGTGAGTTTGAGCCCCATGTTGGGTGTAGAGATTACTTAAAAATAAAATAGGGGTGCCTGGGTGACTCAGCCAGTTAAGCATCTGACTTCAGCTCAGGTCATGATCTTGGAGCCAGCCCACGGATTCGAGCACCACATCAAGCTCTGTGCTGACAGCTCAGAGCCTGGAGTCTGCCTCTCCCTTTCTCTCTCTGCCCCTCTCCTGCTTTACTCTGTCTTTCTCTCTCTCTCACAAACATTAAAAAAAAAATACTTAAAAAATAAAATAAAATATTTAAGGGGCGCCTGGGTCAGTTAAGCATCCAGCTCGTGGTTTCGGCTCAGGTCATGATCCCAGAGTCGTGGGATCGAGCACCATGTTGGAATCCATGCTGAGTGTGGAGCCTGCTTAAGATTCTCTCTGTGTCCCACTGCCCCTCCTCCCCAGCTCGAACGCTCGCTCTCTAAAAAAAACAAAAACAACAACAACAAAAACCTGTTTGTGGGTTTAAATAAGTAAATAAAAGCTTTTAAAATTTTAATTGTGGTAAAATACACATAAAGTTGGGACACCTAGGTGGCTCAGTCCGTTAAGTGTCCAACTTCGGCACAGGTCATGATCTCACGGTTCAGGAGTTCTAGCCCCACATCAGGTTCTGTGCTGACAACTCAGAGCCTGGAGCCTGCTTCAGATTCTGTGTCTCCCTCTCTCTCTCTGCCCTTCCCTCCTTGTGTGCTCGCTCTCTCTCAAAAAATGAATAAGCATAAGTATACACACACACACACACACACACACACACAATGGACTATTATTCAGCATAAGAATGAAATCTTGCCATTTGCTATGCCATGGATGGAGCTAGAGAGTATATTTAAGTGAAGTAAGTCAGAGAATAGACAAATACCATTGGTTTCACTCCTATGTGGAAGTTAAAAAAAACAAAACAAAGGAGCAAAGCAGGAAAAAGAGACAAACCAAGAAACAGACTCTTAATTATAGAAAACAAACTGAGGGGAGGTGGGTGGGGGGGATGGAGTCAATAAGTAGAGGTGATGAAGAGTACACTGAACATGATGAGCACTGAGTAATATATAGAACTGCTGAATCACTATATTTATTGTACATTGGAAACTAATATAACACTGTATTCACTATACTGGAATTAAAATAAAAAACAACAACAACAGAAAGCCAATGTTTTCTTCTAAGTATTGGTGAATTTGAAGTAGTGGTTAAAAATCTTCCCACAGTGGGGCCTTGCTGGCTCAGTCAGTAAAGCATACTCTTGGTCTCGGGGTTGTGAGGTCAGGCCCCACATTGGGTGTAGAGATTACTTAAAAATAAAATCTTTAAGAAAATAAAATGTTTGGGGTGCCTGGGTGGCTCAGTCAGTTAAGCATCTGACTCTGGATTTCATCTCACGTCATAATCTCAAGCCTCTCATCAGGCTCTGCACTGGGCATGAAGCCTGCTTAAGATTCTCCCCCTCTCTCTCCTTCCATCCCTACCCTGCTCACACTTACTCTCTCAAGAAAAAATACTTACTAAAAAAATTACAAAAATAAATAAATAAAATAAAATCTTCCCACAAAGATGACACTAGGCCCAGATAATTTGATAGGGTATGATCTACCAAACTTTCAAGGAACACATTACCCTGAGCTTACACAGACTGTTTCAGCATACATATGATACCAAAAGCAGACAAAAATACTATAAGAAAATAACAGAGTAGTTTCATTCATGAATATAGATGCAAAACTCTTATATAAAATATTAGCAAACCAAATCTGACAATGTATTTAAAAAACAAAGTGGGGGGGGTCCCTGGGTGGCTCAGTGGGTTAAGGGTCTGACTTCGGCTTAGGTCATGATCTCGTGGTTCATGAGTTTGAGCCCCATGTTGGGCTCTGTGCTGAAAGCTCAGAGCCTGCTTCAAATTCTGTGTTTTCTTTTGTCTATGCCTCTCCCCCGCTTGTACTCTCTCTCTCTCTCAAAAACAAACATTAAAAAAAATTTTTTTAAAGATAATAATGACATAGTTGGATTCACCCCAGAAAGTCAAGGATGGTTTAATATTAGAAAAGTCATGACTGGGGATGCCTAGGTGGTCAGTTGGTTGAGCGTCTGGCTTGGGCTCAAGTCATGATCTTGGTTTGTGGGTTCGAGCCCTACGTCGGGCTCTGTGCTGACAGCTCAGAGTCTGGAACCTACTTCAGATTCTGTGTCTCCCTCTCTCTCTGCCCCTTGCCCACTTGTGCTCTGTCTCTGTCTCTCAAAAATAAACATGAAATTTTTTAAAAAATTCATGAATGTAATTCATCACATTTAACAGACTAGAAAAAACGATATCACTGTATCAATAGATTTTTTAAAACCTACTCATGATAAAAATTCTTGGTAAATTAGAACAGAGGGTAATTATCCTTAACCAGATTAAGAATATCTAAGGAAAAAAAGCCTGGGTCAAAACACATCTTAAAGAGGTAAAAATTATGGGTGTCTGGGTGGCTCAGTCAGTTAAGTGTCCAACTCTTTTTATTTTTTTAATGTTTTAATGTGTATTTATTTTTGAGAGAGGGAGACAAGAGTGTGAGTGGGGGAGGGGCAGAGAGAGAGGAGACACAGAATCCGAAGCAGGTTCCAGGCTCTGAGCTGTCAGTACAGAGCCCGACGTGAGACTCAAACCCATGAGCCATGAGATCATGACCCAAGCCACAGTCAGACACCTAATGGACTGAGCCACCCAGGTGCCCCTTAAGTGTCCAATTCTTAACCTCACCTCAGGTCTTGATCTCAGGGTCGTGAGTTCAAGCCCTGTGTTGGGCTCCGCACTGGGCACAGAACCTACTTTAAAAATTGAGAAAAAAAAAAGATAAAAATTAAAGACCTACTCTTTATAACCAGGAATAAGACAAGGGTGCCCACTAGCACTATTTATTCAACATTGTATTGAAGGGCTCAGATAATACAAAAAGACAAGAAAGAAATATAGAAGCCTAAGGATTATAAAGAAAGTAGAACTGCCATTATTTGTAGACCTGTTTGTATACAAAGAATCTACAATATTTGGAAATAAGAGGAGAATTTAGTCAAGTGAATGCATTTAAGATTAATGTAGGAAAGTCAACTGCATTTCTATGTACCTGTAACAACCTGCTACAAAACGTAATTTCCTTTTAGGAAAAAAAAAAACACTGAAAGTAGTATAAGAAAATATCAACTGAAATAAATTGAAGATTTGTAATACTTAAAATTATAAAACTTTATTCAATGAAATTAAAGAAGATTTAAATAAAAGAAAAAATAAATTGTACCTATTGGTACCAAAGATGTCAATTCCCTCTGAAGTAATTTACATATTCAATGCCATTTTGTTCAAAATTCCAAGACTGTTTTTCATAGAACTTTAAGATGATTCTAAAATTTATACGGAAGAGTAAATGGCCATGAATTGCCAGCTATTTATGAAAAAGAAGAGGAAAGTAATAATTTCTAGGATGCAGGGCTTAACATGAAGCTATAGTAAACATGATGATACTGTGACAGAGGTGGAGAGAGAGAGACTGATCAATGGAACAGAATAAAGTCCAGGAACAGACCTACACATTTATAGCTCTTGTTATATGACAAAGGTGGCATATCATATATCAGATTATTGGGGAGATGAGGGACTTAATAAATGGAGCTGACACCCACCAAAAAGACTACAATGAACAAAACTCTCAATAACCAGTACGGGTAAGGGAGAGAAAGGGGAGCACCTAGAATCCTCACACACTATAGAGAGGAATGTAAACAGGTACAACCACTTTGGAAAACTATTTGAAATTATCTACAAAAGTAGAATATACATACATCTACCCCATGACTCAACAATTCCACTCGTAGGAATGAATGTACATACCCAACAGAAATGTGGACCCATGTTCACCAAAAGATACATGCAAGAAGGCTCACAGTAGCATCACTCTAATAGCCCCATGCTGAAACAAACCGATCTGCCCACCAATGGAATGGATCAAGAAATGGCAATGAACTACAGCTATATGGATCAATCTCACAAACATAATGTCGAGTAAAACAGAAACAAAAACCAGATACAAAAGAGTACATTTGTATCAGTCAGGATTTGATTGGGGCAGAAACCATACTGGTGATTTCAACAGAGATTATTTAATATAAATAACTGTTAACTAAGTATAAAGATTTAATTAAGTAACTAAAAGGGTAAAAAGAGAAAAGAAATTTGAAAATATGGGTGGGATTTTTTCTGGGGAAGTACAAGAAATAAATGAATAGAGTAATTCACATCAAGAAAATGAAAATAAAATAGCTGCAAATCATATCTGATTAGAGATTTACATATGAAGAACCCTCACAACTCAATAATAAAAAAATAAATAACCAATTTAAAAATGGGCAAAGGTGGGGTACCCGGGTGGCTCAGTCAGTTAAGCATCTGACTTTCGGCTCAGGTCATTATCTCCCGGTTCATGAGTTCAAGCCCCACATCAGGCTCTGTGCTGACAGCCTGCTTTGGATTGTCTCCTTCTCTCTGCCCCTCCCAGACTTGTGCACACGTTCATGTTCGTTCTCTCTCTCTCTCTCTCTCAAAATAAACATTAAAAAATTAATAAATAAATAAAATAAAAATGGGTAAAAAACACGAATAGATATTTCTCCAAAGAGCACAAACAGCTATTAAGTAAATGCAAAGATGTTCAATATCATTAGGCACTAAGGAAATTATGGCTATAATAATTTATTTTTAAAATTTTTTTAACATTTATTTATTTTTGAGAGACAGAGAGAAACAGTGTGATCAGGGGAGGGGCAGAGAGAGGGAGACCCAGAATCTGAAGCAGGCTCCAGGCTCTGAGCTGTCAGTACAGAGCCTGACGTGGGGCTTGAACCCATGAACCATGAGATCATGACCTGAGCCGAAGTCGGACGCTTAACCGACTGAGCCACCCAGGCGCCTCGTGGCTATAATAATTTTAAACACCCAGAAAATAACAAGTGTTGGGGAGAATGTAGAGAAATTATAACCCTCATACACTGCAGGAGGAAATGTAAGATGGTGCAGCTGCTTAGGAAAATAGTCCAGCAGTTCCTCAAAAGGTTAAACCGAGTTACTATGAGACTCAGCAGTTCTACTCCTAGGTATACACCCAAGAAAATGAAAATCTATATCCACACAAAAACTTCTACACAAATGTTCATAGCAGCATTATTCAAAACAGCTAAAAAACAGACACTATCTGGATGTCCATCAACTGATGAACGGGTAAGTAAATATGGTCTGTCCATGCACCAGAATGTTATTCAGCAACAAAAAGAATGAAGTTCTGATTCATGTTACAACATAGATACACCTCAAAAACACAATGTTAAGTCAAAGAAGTCCTTAACCAAAGACCACATATTGCATGATTCTATTTATATGAAATGTCACAAATTCGCAAATCTATACAGAATAAGGTATATCAGTGGCTGGGGTAGGGAGGGCGCAGATGGGGAGTGAAGTTGATTATGCTGATGGCTGCACAACTCTTTAAATATGTGAAAATTGGGGACGCCTGGGCAGCTCAGTCAGGATTGAGCATCTGACTCTTGATTTCACCTCAGGTCATGATCCCAGGGTCATGGGATCGAGCCCCAGGTTGGGCTCTGCTTTGAGTGGGAAGCCTGATTGAGAGTCTCTTTCTCTCTCCAAAATAAATAAATTTTAAGAATTAAAAAAAACAATTTAGTTTAAATATGTGAAAATTAATTGAATTATACACTTTAAATGGGAGAATTGTGTGGTATATAAATTATAGAATAAACCTGTTGAAACAGTATCTACTCCAAAAAAAATTCTCCTAAGCTAAGGTTTTTGTAAAGTTTTTTTTTTTTTTGTAAAGGCTAATACATTTGAATTATTAGAACCTCTATTTCTTGGGGTGCCTGGGTGGCTCAGGGTCAACTGACCATCCAACTCTTGATCTCAGCTCAGGTCTTTTTTTTTTTTTACATTTATTTATTTTTTGAGAGAGAGAGTGAGACAGAGCATGAGAGGGGAGGGTCAGAGAAAGAAGGAGACACAGAATCCAAAGTAGGCTCCAGGCTCTGAGCAAGCATTCAGCACAGAGCCTGACACAGGGCTCAAGCCCGCCAACTGTGAGATTATGACCTGAGACCAAGTCAGACACTCAACCTACTGAGCCACTCAGGCGCCCCTCAGCTCAGGTCTTGATCTCAGGATCATGAGGTCAAGACCCAATGGTGTAAAAAACAAACAAACAAACAAACAAAAAACCCCTTTATTTTCTGTAAAATTTTCTATTTCCTTCTATTCATATAAACCCCATTAGGTCTGATAAACCAATCAAAACAAACATCCTTAAATTTAAGACATGTTACAATTTAACTTATTAACACACTACAAAGTAGGAAAATATTTCGGACTCCTACAGACACACTGAAACTTTCAGCTTTAGTTCTACAACCACAGCCATGTGCCAAAGTAAACCAAGAACACAAAAATCCACTGCCCTCAATGAGCTGTTCTCCTTTCCTTTAAAGGTTTTTTTAAAAGGTTTTTTATTTTTGAGAGATAGAGAGAGACAGACAGAGTGTGAGTGAGGGATGGGCAGAGAGAAAGGGAGACAGAATCCAAAGCAGGCTCCAGGTTCTGAGCTGTCAGCACAGAGCCCCACATGGGACTCAAACTCACAAACCATGAGATCATGACCTGAGATCAAGTCAGACAATCAACCGACTGAGGCAGCCAGGTGCCCAATGGGCTGTTCTCCTTTCAGTGCTTTCTTAATTCCGTCAATATTTTCTTAACTGACTTGAGCTTACAAATAGGCAAGCAAACTGTGAAAAAAAAAAATAGGCTTACAAATGAGAGTTTCCCACATTTCCTGCTGGACAAAGAATAGACCCCCACTGTCCTGTAAAGAGATCAACAAATCCAGGGGCACCTGGGTGGTTCAGTCAGTTAAGCGTCCGACTCTTGATTTTGGCTCAGGTCATGTTCTCTCATGGTTGTGAGATTGAGTTCCCAGTCAGGCTCTGCACTACCAGTGTGGAGCCTGCCAAAGGTTCTCCCTCTAGGGGGTCCTGGATGGCTTAGTTGATTAAGCGCCTGACTCTGCCACAGGTCACGATCTCACCATTTGTGGGTATGAGCCCTGAGCTGTCAGCAAAGAGCCCGGAGCCTGCTTCAGATTCTGTGTCTTCCTCTCTCTCTGCCCCTCCCCTGCTCATATTCTATCTTTCTCTCTCAAAAATAAAGAAACATTAAAAAAATTTTTTAATAAAATAAAAGATTCTCTCTCCCTCTCTCTGCCCCTCCCCCTCTCGACATAGGTTCTCTCTCTCTCTCTCTCTCTCTCTCTCTCTCTCTCTCTCAAAAAAGAGATCAACAAAAGGACCATAAAACCAACTGTTAATTACTCCTGCCAACAATGGGAAATAGTTTGGACAAGAACTAAAACCGAAACACAGAGTCTGAAAACAAACAACAAAGAAAACAAGGAGGGAAGAAAGGAGGGAGGAAGGGAGGGAAGAAAGAAAGAAAGAAAGAAAGGAAGAAAAAAAAGAGAGGTGGTATGGGGGGGAGAAACAGTCAGTGAAGTAGTTTTGTTGGGTTAAAACCCATGAGACCTCCATCACAGCCAACAGTGTAACTGGCTCTGGCAAGTAAGTCCACTGAGCATCCCAAAGGGATGTCCTCTAAAACTCAAGGCGTAATGTTCAAGGAATTAGACATGACTCTCTGACATTCTACAAAATACATGATCAGTACTCCTCAAAAGTGTCAAGGTTATCACAAACAAACTGAATAATCTGGAAACAATCCAAATATCCTTCCAAATGATAAATGGATAAACAAAATGTAGTACATTCATCCAATGGAATGCTATTCATCAATAAGATGGAACCAACCATCTACGAATACACATACAACATGGGTCAATCTCAATTGCATTATGCTAAAAGAAAGAAGTAGATTCAAAGGCCATATACTATATGATCCCGGATATGGCAAAATTATAGGACGGGGCAAGGAGTGGGAAGAAAGACTGTATGGGGGCATGAGGGAATTCTGAGGGTTGACAAAACAACTCTGTATTATGATTATGGTGATGATTATGTGGTTGTATATGTTAGGACTCATTTATTTATTTTTGAGAGAGAGAGAGAGAGAGAGAGAGAGAGAGAGAGAGAGGGAGAGAGAAAGAGAGACAGAGTGCAAGCTGGGGAGGGGCAGAAAAAGACACAGAATCTGAAGCAGGCTTCAGGTTCCAAGCCGTCAGCACAGAGTTCGACGCAGGGCTCGAACTCACGAACTGTGAGATCATGACCTGAGCTGAAGTTGGATGCTTAACCGACTGAGCCACCCAGGTGCCCCAGGAATCATTTTTTAAAGGGTGAATTTTTACTATATTAAAATGAAACAAGAAATATCTAATGTATTACAAGAAAAAACATAATAGGAAAACAGGCAAAGCATATAAACAGGAGATTCAAAAGGGAAATGTTAGTACAGTAGAACGACCTCACTGGTGTTCAGAAAGCAAATCAGAAACAGGCCACTTTAAACTCATCAGATTGCCAAACATTAGAGAGAAAGGTAATACCAAACACTGGCAAAGATGGAGGGAGAGGGAGGCTCCTCATACACCAGGTGGTGGGGGGCAGGCCGGGGCACTCATGCAGGAGGACGCCTGCCAGTACCTGGAAACAGGTAAACCCATTGCGGCTCAGCAACTCCATTGAGAAATGTGTGCCGAGACCCAGGAGGGGCAAGACGAGACGTCCCTGAAGCAGCCTTGATGAGAGCAGGGTGCTGGAGGGAACCTGTGTATCTGTCACAAGGAGAGTGGGCAAGTGAAAAGTATGACGCTGTGCAGCACTGGGCAGTCTTACCAGGTAATGTACTAAATCAATGTCCACGTATCAACATGGATAGATATTAAAAACAATGTGGGGTGGGGAGGACAAAATGAGAGCTACCATCCAATAACTTTAGTGCAATATATTTTTTAAGATTAAAAAAAATTTTTTAATGTTTTATTTTTGAGAGAGAGAGAGTGCATGGGGGAGGAGTGGGGGGCGGACAGAAGATCCAAAGTGGGCTCCATGCTACCAGCACAGAGCCTGATGCGGGGCCTGAACTCACAAGCCATGAGATCATGACCTGAGCAGAAGTCAGATGCTCAACTGACTGAGCCACCCAGGCACCCCAAAATTTTATTTTTTTTTTGTTAATTTATTTTCAAGTCAGTAAACATACAGTGTAGATGATTTTATTTATTTATTTTTTTAAGTAATCTCTACATCCAATGTGGGACTCAAAATCACAACCCTGCGATCAAGAGTCACACGCTCCACTGACAATGCCAGCCAGGCACCCCTTACGTGTAATATTAAACGATGCATAGGATTTTAAAACCAGCATAGGATTTTTCGAGGGACTGTTCATACATTATTCAAGGACCCAAAGAAACATTTTAGAGTGGATTTATATAGCAGGGGAAGGGCACAGGAGTGGGCAGTAGATCAACAGGAGACTCGGTGCCAGGCACCAAGAAGCATCTATCTATTCCAAGCCTGTTACAGGAAGTGCCAGGTGCTGGGCGACTCCACGGTGGAGAAACCAGGGTCCTATGGACCAAGGGAGACACTAACAACAAAAACAGTCATTACAAACTCAGATAAGTAGGATGTAGGAAGCTGAACACAGGGCAAGAGAGGCGGGAGACCAGTCCTGAGTGGTCAGGGACAGCCTTCCGAAGAAGGTGACACTTAAGCTGAAATCAGGGGAAATAGCAAGGGTGAAAAAACAAACAAAACCCACTACATGGACATGAACTTGGCATGAGGTAGAGTGAGTGAGGCTGAGACTGGTGGGAGATGAGAAGCAGGCAGAGACCAAGTAATGCCTTGAGAGCCCTCTAGGATCATGGGGAGTTTGGACAGGACTCTAAAGTACTGTGGGAACCACCTGAAGGTTTCAAGCAGGGACAGACTTTTTGTTTACTGAGCACTTACTACAGGCTATGTGCCAAGCTCTATGTTATACATGGATAATCGCATTTTATTCTGTACAACTCCTCCAAAAAGAGAGGTGGTTATTAACCCATTCACACCTAAGGAAACTGAGGCAGGAAAAGGTTAAATGACCTATTCAGGCGCAAGGTCATACAACTAGTTAGACAAAGACCCACACTCAATCACTGTTGTTCAATAAAATAACAAACAGCCCATACTTAATGAGCAATTACAATGCACCAGGCAATCTGATTCCAGGACCCCTGCACTTCCCATGTCACTGACCAAGAAAGGAATCTTTTTAAGTATTCCTCTGGCTATAAAATTATACGGAAAATCCCTGTCCCTCTCTGTATCTCAGTGTCCTCACACATAAAATGGAAATGTTGGGACTTGTACCACGGAACATGACAGCTAAAGGGGCCTTCAGTATCCCAGCCCTGGACTAGAGAGGGGCAGTGGCAATCACAAGGTCACTCAGCTGATTCAGATACAAGACTCAGAACGTCCAGCCCAGTCTGCTTTCCTTATGCCAGCTGCCTCTTGAGGCCCCTTAAAGTCCCTCCAATTCTAAGATGTTAGGATCCCACCTTCAAGTGCCAGCAACCCAGGGCCATGGAGCCTTCGAGAGCATCTGGCTGGCTCTTAGGCACCCAGGCTGAACAGTCCTTTCCGCAGAGCTAACACTCATAGGGGGGCAGCAGTAGCCGGAGGCAACCAAAAGGGACATCACCCGGACGACCTTCCCACCCACCACACCCCTGCCTCACCCTCACACACATCCACTAAGCCACTTGGGCAGACCACTGGTCTATTTCCACCACATCTGCCAAAAAAGGAAAACAGAACCAGCTTCATCAGTCATTGTGAAGTTGGCAGTTACTTTACATAATCACCTAATGTGGGACCTAACTCTATTAACTTGTAGAAATTACCAGCATCTCTCTCCTGGCTAGAAATTAACTTCCCAGAAGGGGTAAGATAGACTTTCCTTGGAACTTGGTCTTATCTTCATCCCCAGAACACTTATGGAAGGCCTACTGTGTATAAAATCCTGTAGTGTGGATTGGGGGTAGGGGGATGGGAGGACATGCTAGGACCTTCTTTATGCATCAAAATAAACCAGAGGAAATAAATGTATAGAAATCAAACATTAAAACAATGCGTATAATTCTTCCCACATGCCGGCCCCCCCTTTTTACAAATGAGGCTCTGGGGAACCGAGATCATCCTGAAGAGGAAGTGAGGCTCAGACCGGAGGTTATGGTGCTAATAGCTGAATGTAACCTGTTTATTGGCTTGTAAGATACACAAGCACATACAATGCATCCCGACTTTACATGGAAAGGTTCTGAGAAAATCATTTTGAGGTCAGAGGTAACACAATGGAGTAGTCAGGAGAACAAAATAAGGTTGCAATCCTGGCTCTGCCATTTATTAGCTATATGAACTTGAGCATGTTACTGAATATTTCTGAGGCTCAGTTTCTCAGCTAAAATGGAATTAATAACTCACACTTAAAAGAGTTGTTATAAGGATGAAATAAGTTTATAAAGTACATAGGACAGTACCTGGTACACAGAAAGCTCTACTTTAGTTATTACACAAAATGAATTTTAAAATACACATATTGACCTTAAAGTACTTTTAACACGTTGGTTATATGAATACAGTTCAGAGGATTCTTCTGGCAATACCTAAGCTCTGCAAAGGACAAAAATCCCAAAAGCCAGGGAGCCTGGGTGGCTCAGGTTAAGCTTCTGACTTCGGCTCAGGTCAAGATCTCATGGTTCATGAGTTTGAGCCCCATGTCAGGCTCCCTGCTGTCAGCACAGAGTCCACTTTAGATCCTCTGTCTCCCTGTCTCTCTGCCTCTCCCCCACTCACACTCTCTTCCAAAAAAACATTAAAAAAAAAAAATCCCAGGGCACCTGGGTGGCTCAGTTGGTTAAGGGTCCAACTTCAGCTCAGGTCATGATCTCACGGTGTGGGGGTTCAAGCCCTGTGCCAGACTCTGTGCTGACTGCTTGGCCCCTGGAATCTGCTTTAGATTCTGTCTCCCTGTCTCTCTGACCATCCCCCACTCATGCTCAGTCAGTCTTGCTCTCTCAAAAATAAGCATTAAAAATTTTTTTAATAAAAAATAAATAAATTTTTAAAAAATCCCAAAAGCTAAGAAAAATTACATCAATGAATAGTGATACACTGTAAGTAACAAAACATATTGGATTTGCTGGTAAATGAAACACTATTCCATACATGCCAGTGGTATAAAAGGGAATAGGAGGACTGCATCCAATCGAATAAAAGCAAGCCATAATGCAAAAATATACTGAAGGAACGGCTACCTGGTACCTGCAGCAAAAGTAGATCAGAAAAATCTGGTACAAAGCTGCAAAAACCATCCTTGCTGGGATGTTGTATGTTGTCACACATCCCACTAGGGGTCGCCCAACGTCACCCAGAGAATTTGGGGCAGAGAATTCAATTCCCAGCTCAGTCTGTTCCTGGGATGCCAGCTGCCTGTAAACCTGCCAAGTGCCTCCCTTACTAAGATGTGCAAGGGACCAGTGGTAGCCCCAGGCCCACTGAACCCTTGGAGCTTCTTAAGCGTGGGGTGCCCAGGAGCCACACTTTGCAGCACCTCCTCCCATGCACAACACAGGCACATTACACAGCAGCAGGAAAAAATTACAAGATGCATTTTTAGGAAGGGGAAAAGGGGGCAAATAGGTTATTATTATCCCCATTTTACAAGTGAGGAAATTGAGGCTGAAAAGGCTAAACAAACTGCCCTGGTTCACACTGCTACGGAACTTTAGAACCAGAATTCACACCCAGGTATTTCAGACCCTTGTCACTTGGTTATTAATCCCCCACCCTCAGATGGACCTGGGAGAAGAGACAAACCCATAAGGAGAGCGTATGAAGGAGGGGTCATGAAGGGATGGCTACTTCCTCCCCCAAGTCCCTCTGCGTCTTCCCCAAATCATCCAAGAAGGCTGAGCCATGAGCCATGACACTGGAGGATGGGGTCAAGGCCTTTTCTCGGCTTCCCATCCTAACAGAACAGAGGTGCAGGGTAAGTTTATTTACTCAGCCAGGGCCCCCAACCACTCCAAAGGGCTCATCTCCAGTGCTTAAGGACTCGGTTTCCTCCCCCCAGGTCTCCTGGCTTCTCCTCAAACCCCATCAGTTCTACACTCAGAACCCTACTCAAGTCCCTACACCATCCACTGCTCCCACTCTGGCCTGGAACCCCCTTCTCAGACCTCTGGACATCACGTGGACAGCTCTGATAGTCTTTTGTTCTCATTTTTAAGAACTGAGGTATAATTCACATATAGAAAAATGCATACATTTTAAGCGTACCATTCCATGAAGTGCCCCGGTCCCTTAATCAGCCTTCCTGATTCTCCCCGACCTGCCTCTTATCCATCCTCTACAGGGTAGTTTAGGGTTGTTCTTTCCAGGTATATCTAACCATGTCACTGCCCTGGCCAAAAGCCTCCAGCAGCTTGCCCTGCTCTAAGGATAGAGACCCACAAAAACAGAATAGAAACACTCCTTGCCTTTGAAAGGGAAAAATATAATGCCAGATATAAATCCGCCCTTAAGAAAAGAATTCACTTCAGTTAAAGGGAAACTGTCTGGGGCGCCCGAGTGGTTCAGTCAGTTGGGCATCCGACTTCGGCTCAGGTCATGATCTCGCAGTTTGTGGGTTCGAGTCCCGCATCGGGAAGCTGAGCCTGGAGCCTGCTTCAGATTCTGTGTCTCCCTTTTTCTCTGCCCCCCCCCCCCACTCATGCTCTGCTTCTGTCTCAATAATAAATAAAAACATTTTTAAAAATTTTTAAAAATAAAGTCTCACTTGTTTAAAAAAAAGGGGGGGGGGAACTGTCAGGCACAAGGTACTTGTACCTTAAAGGATTTTGTTTATCCAGATCTTAAGCTGTAAAATGTCTCCATCTGGGATGATGAGAAAGTAAATTTACAACCCAGTGAACAAAGGGCACAGTTTAACTGCCTATGTAAGCCGCTGGTCAACTTACATTTAATGTATGAGTAAATTTAACCATTTGTTGCATGTTTCCCTTTATTATTGCTTTGTCTGCGTCCCGTTAACTTCCTTTTTTAAATAAAATATACTCACTTTAAGTGCAACATGAAACTAATGTTGGCAAACGTGTGTTCATTCCTTTTTTTGGTCCAGCCCTTCTCCCCATCTCATAGTCCTCATCAGTCCACCATTGATCTACTTTTTATAAATTCATTTCCCTTTTCTAGAGTTTTATACGACCTCTTCATACAATATTTACTTCTGTGTCTGGCTTCTTTGACCTGGCCTATTTGTGAGATTCATTCCTGTGAATGCACGTATCTGTAGCTCTTTTTCACTGGTGAGTAGTAGTCTGTTATAAGGGTATAACACAATTTCTTTTCCATTCACCAGCTGATGCCTATTCGGGCAGCTTACAGTTTGGAGCTACTATGTATAAGGAAGCTGTGAACATTCATGTCCAAGTTTTTGTGTGGACATACACTTTGTTCTCTACCAAAAAATGACAGGTTTCTCTGTGGTGCTTCCTGCAACTCCATGCAAAAATTAAGTAGTCTATTGTTATTGATTTACTACAGAAGACTGTCCTTCCCACGGGGGAGGTGTACACACATACGTGTGTGTACGTATGCGTATACATACGTACACACACACAATGATTTGTGAAATGTCAAAAGTCATGTAGGAAGTCATAAAATGTCACTAGTGAAGATTTCTTTGGTGCAGCTTTCCTTACTATTTGTCAAGCATTAGGAAGAGCATGGTAGAAGCATCTTGTCATTGGGGCGCCTGGGTGGCTTAGTCGGTTGGGCGTCCGACTTTGGCTCAGGTCATGATCTCACAGCCGTGAGTTCGAGCCCCGCGTCAGGCTCTGTGCTGACAGCTCAAGAGCCTGGAGCCTGCTTCAGATTCTGTGTCTCCCTCTCTTTCTGCCCCTCCCCTGCTCATACTGTCTTTCTCTTCTTCAAAAACAAATAAATTTAAAAAATTCAAAAAAAAAGAAGGATTTTGTCACTTAGCTCTCGTGGTAGCCTTGTAAGGGTGCATGCTGGTCCTGGAGGCACTGCCTCTACCACTTGCTGTTGGCTCTCCCTGGGCCTCAGTTCAATGATTCTCTCAGCATTACAGATCTCTGAGACTCTTCTAGAAAGTCTGGTTTCAGATAATCTGCACCCACAAATAATCAAAATGACCAGGAAATGCCAACATTTCACCCATCCACAGCAGCAAGTCAGGACAATAAACCTAGCACACGGAGCCAGGTGGGAAGTTTTCTTATCTAACTACTATGTTAGTCTGGGTTTAGGGAAATCCCTTGAGGGGCTTGACCAAACACACAGAGCCTGACCCTTCAGAAGCCAAAGAAATAAAGAACAAAAGCAGCCATTAAATAGCTCCACAGAAGGCAGAGGGAGAGATCTGTATTTTAAAATACACATATTGAATGTGACCTTAAAGTGGTTTTATAGGGAAAAACACTTTGGTTATATGAATATAGTTCAGAGGCACCTCGGTGGCTCACTTGGTTAAGCGTCCAATTTCGGCTCACATCATGATCTCACAGTTGTGAGTTCGAGCCCCATGTCGGCTCTGTGCTGACAGCTCAGGGCCTGAAGCCTGCTTCTGATTCTGTGTCTCCTTCTTTCTCTGCCCCTCCCCCGCTCATTCTCTCTCCCTCTCTCTCTCTCTCTCTCCCCCCCCACCAAAACCAATAAAAGTTAAAAAAAAAATTTATTTAAATGAATATAATTCAGAGGATTCTCCTGGGAGTATTCAAGCTCTGCAAAGGACAAAAATCCCCAAAGCCAGGGCACCTGGGTGGTTCAGTCAGTTAAGCATCTGACTCTTGATCTCAGATCAGGTCTTGATCTCTGGGTCGTGAGTTCAAGCCTTATGTTGGGCTCCGCACTGGGCATGGAGCCTACTTTAAAAAAAAAAAAAAAAAGTGGGGGTGCCTGGGTGGCTCAGGCGGTTAAGCATTCAACTTCGGCTCAGGTCATGATCTCACAGTTTGTGGATTTGAGTCCTGTGTCGGGCTCTGTGCTGACAGCTCAGAGCCTGGAGCCTGCTTCGGATACTATGTTTCCCTCTCTCTCTGCCCCTCCCTCACTCATGCTCAGTCTCTCTCTCTCTCTCTCTCTCTCTCTCTCTCTCAAATATAAAGAAAAATGTTAAAATAAATAAACAAACTTAAAAAAAAGTCTCAGAAATCACAGCTACCTCTAGAAGAGGGCATAAAGATGAGGTTGGGAAGGTTTCTTTAGGAGGACTGGTAGAAGAGGGTTTAAAAAGCATCTTAAAAAAATCAAAACATAGACTTCTACACTACCCAGCCCGTTCCCCCATGCTGCAACCTAGACCTTGCCAGATCAGAAATTTATTTTGGGGCACCTGGATGGTTCAGTCAGTTGAGCCTGACTCTTGATTTCAACTCAGGTCATGATCTCACAGTTCGTGGGTTTGAACCCCTACCAGGCTCTGCGCTGACAGCATGGAGCCTGCTTGGGATTCTCTGTCTCCCTCTCTCTCTCTCTGCCCCTCTCCTGTGTCCTCTCTCTCTAACTAAATAAATAAACTTGGGGCACCTGAATAGCTCAGTGGGTTAAGCGTCCCACTCTTGATTTTGGCTCGGTCATGATCTCACAGTTCGGAAGTTTGAGCCCAATGTCAGGCTCTGCGCTGATAGTGAGGAGCCTGCTTGGTACTCTCTCTCTCTCCCTCTCTCTGCCCCTTCCCCACCTATGAGCAAGTGTGCATGCTCTCTCTAAATAAATTTTTAAAAACAAATAAATTTAAAAATTTTTATTTTTAGGAGGGTCCCTGGCCAGGTGGACATGGGGCACAGGAGACAGAGGAATTATACAAAAGTCTATGTGTTAACAGGTAAGGATGTCCAGACCCTTGGCCATCTTCCTCTACTCAGCTCTGGGAACACTGCCAGAGAAGCACAGAGCTCATAGTACTAAGTGGGGAGACCTGCTTCTGGGCCTTCATGCCCCACTCAACTCCCAGAACTCCCAGCAAAATGGGAAAAACTGAGTATCAGGGCATTTCATCAAGAAATTCCAGTCCACTAAGGATGAGAGGAGATTCTAGAATTTTCTAAAGAAGAAAAAGTAGGTCACATACACAGAATCAGTATTCAGAATGACTTGGGACTTCCCAACTGCAATACTCAAAGCTGAGAGACAGCAGAGTAATGCCTTCAAAATCTGATGAAACTTCTGAGTATATACCCAAAATAATTGAAAACAGGGACTTGAACGGATATTTGTACACCCTGTTCACAGCAGCATTATTCACAATAGTCAAAAGGTAGAAAGAACCCAAGCATCTACTGATGGATGAATAGATAAACAAAATGTGATCTATCCATACAAGGGGATAAGAGGTAATTCCTGAAAAAAACCAGGAAGCTCTTCAAGTGAAAAGAGAGAAAGGTCTCTAAGATATGCTCTTAAATGAAAAAGGCAAGGAGAGGAACAGAGTGCATGAAGAATATCATTCACTTAATGACCTCTTTTAAATGTTCTATTTCAGGGGCACCCGGGTGGCACAGTCAGTTAAGCGTCCAACTCCTAGTTTTGGCTCAGGTCATGATGTCACAATTCATGAGTTCAAGCCCCACAGTGGTCTCTGTGCTTGTGGCACCAAGCTTGCTGGGGATTCTCTCTCCCCTTCTCTGCCCCCCACCCCCTCAGCCACCACCACCAGAACTCTGCGCACATGCACCCTCTCTAAATAAATAAATAAGCTTAAAAAAAAAAAAAAAAAGCTTCTACTCCAGTATCAAAATTAGGGTAAAGTGTAAGAAATTTACTTTTCCAAAAGGCCAGGAAGGACAAATTATACCCAGATCTTCTGAAGGGATAAGGCTCAATCTTGCCAAGATATTCATCCTAAGGACTGAAGGCAGATTCGTTTTATGGGACCTGAAACTTAGGTAATCTGGGGGAGGCCTTCACTAAGAAAAAGAATGTTAAATTAAATACACAAAATTTGGGGCAAATGTGAATATGTCTTCAAAAATGAGAAAAAAATTATAACAAACTACAAAGTTTTTAAAACTAGCAAATATCACAAACATCACAAAATGCAGAAAAATAACACTGTATTTTTATAACTGCCTGAAATACCTCCGGAAGTCATTTTTCCTACTTTTCAGATTATATTCTCTGATGGTCCTTCATACGAGAAGGGTTTTAGAATACCACATTATAGGGAGAAAATAAAGATGACTCAGTCTTTCTTCTAACATGTACATTTATAACTGTATACACTGCATTATCAAGTACATTCTTGGCAGAAGGAAACTTCCATTTTTAATAAGTGTTGGTAAGAACTGAGTCCTTTGCTTCTATTTTTACAGTCTCTGCGACTGGAAGAATTTTCCATAGACCAGCTTCTGACTCCAGATGTTTCAAGCCTTGCTTACCCTCCTTATGCACTTCTGGTGCACATGCTGTGGGACACCTGTCTACAGTGATACTACCTCTGTTTCTGCAACCTTGTGTCATGACAGCCTTTGCTCTGCCAGGACATGTTTGAACCACTAATGGAAGTGACTGCAAACCACACAAACAGATAAACCCAAACTAAGTGTATTCTAAATTAACCTTTAGCCAGATCCAAAAAACACCCAAGACCAACACATGGTCACTTAACAGGAGAACAGTGAGGCGGGAAGTCATAGGAGAGTAAGACAGTGGTCTTAACTGATTACAGTGAAAATTGCTTAATTTTATACATTTTATAGAAATATATGACCCCTTCCAGGGTCTTGGAAGAGAAAAGAGCAAGTAAGGGTCCTTAAAGCATAAGAGTTACTATCTCAGTTCAAAGGCTTTCCTTCCCTGGCCAAAATCTGTCTTTTTATTCTCCATAGTTACTACTCAAGAGACCTCCTCCAAGATGCATACCATGACACACAGTATAAGAACTCACTGCTGAGGCGGCCTGGGTGGCTCAGTCAGTTGAGCATCTGACTTCAGTTCAGGTCATGCATGATCTCATGGTTTGTGAGTTTGAGCCCTGCAATGACTCTCTGCTGTCAGCACAGAGCCCGCTTTGGATCCTCTGTCTCCCTCTCTCTCTGCCCCTCCCCTGCTCACACCCTCTCTCTCAAAAATAAAAAAAAATAAAAAAGAACTCACTGCCTTGGAGAAGGTGACATCACACATCCAAGAAGACAGGACAGATGATAAGAAATGGTATGCCACTTAGAAGAAAAAGTTATGGAAATTCTAAGGCTCATACTGTAAACCAAAATAAATCCCAGATGCAGTAAATGGTTAAAAAATATTAAAAATTAAGCCTTCAAGAAACAAAATCAAAAAGTATAAGTGAGTATCTTTTGATCATCAATACTCTTTCTTAGCCCAAAAGCAATGGACAGCATCACAAAGACTGACACTAGACCAAGTGAAAAGTTTAAACATAAACAAGCAAAATGGGTACCCGGCTGGCTCAGCCAGTAGAGCATGTGACTCCTGATCTCAGGGTTGTGAGTTTGAGCCTCATGTTGGGTGTAGAGTTTACTTAAAAAAATAAATAAAAGGACCACTTGGGTGGCTAAGGCGGTTATGTGTCCAACTCTTGCTCTCAGCTCACGTCTTGATCTCAGGGTTGTGAGTTCAAGCCCCATGTTAGGCATAAAGCCGACTTACAATAAATAAATATTAAAAAAAATAAAAACTCAGCTTAGAAACATATAAGGCAACCGATAATCTTGGGGAGGGAAAAGCCTACCTGCAACAAATATAAACAAGGGTTAAGCATTCTTCCTACTGAAAAGAGCTCGCAAGTCAGAAACAAACTCAAGACTTCAAAAGATGTGGAGATAATACACAGGTGACAAATGCCCAGCATTTATGAAATGTTAAGATCTTCAATCTCACGAATAATAAAAAATGCAGATTTTTTTTTTAAATAACCAAAAGCTGTTCTTCAGCCATCAAACAGGCAAAGATTCACACAAAATCACTAACACCTCCTATGGCTTAGGACCCCGGTGAGCAAGCACTCAGTCACTAAAAACACTGCCATGGAGAGTATTTCGGGTTTATGGTACAAAAATATCCATTCTTACTCTTTGTCCCAGTAATTCCACTTCAGAGAATCTATTTCAGGAAATTCTCGAAATTGCAAAGATATTTATGCATGAAATGTTAATTGCAACCCTGTCGAAATTGGGGGGAAAATGTAAATAAGAGGGAGGAGAGAAAACACCTCTCAGAATGTGTATTTGCATTCATTTACATGAACAGGAACGTGGAGAAAGGCAAGGAAGAATATATACCCGTTAGCACTGCTAATGCTGGAAAGTGGGAATGAAGGGGGAGGTTATTCGCTTTTTCTCTATATGCCTCTGCATTGATTAACTTGCCCTAATTAACACAGTATATTGCTTTTGTAATTAAAAATATATTCTAGGAGAAGAAAATTCCCATATAAAAAGATGAAACCATGCCAAATGAATGTGATCGCCATCTATCCTATCACACCAACCCTAATAAAAGAAATGAAGAAAAATACAGTCATGAAGTCTCCGAAGCCCCACAACAGCCAACTCTGACTGGCTGACTTTTATAGCCATGGCTGGGAGTGCCACAGCCAGTGGCTCACGGGTAGAAGCGTATACTGCCAGAAAAATCAAAAAGGATTTTCCTAATCCTCAAATTAAAACCACAACACTCGTTACTTAATCTTTGTCTAGAAGCCAGAGGGCATCAAGAGAAGAGACTGTGGTATGCATACATGCAGGTCACTGCCACAAGCAGGCTGCCACCAACGTCCCTCTGTTTAAATGTGACAACTTCGGCCCATCTGAAATATCCCTGTAAAGCAAACTGTTTGCACAGGAAGAAAAT
The DNA here is from genome assembly GCA_028646485.1 of Cryptoprocta ferox. Taxonomy (NCBI): domain Eukaryota; kingdom Metazoa; phylum Chordata; class Mammalia; order Carnivora; family Eupleridae; genus Cryptoprocta; species Cryptoprocta ferox. The sequence continues at coordinate 21,449,974 of CM053576.1, read as the reverse complement.
CAGATAATGCAGCATGACTAGAACAAAGCTTGACCTGGCTATTTATGAAAGCCATGCAGACATATACAACTTTTAGGTAATATTCGCCAGTACTTAAACCAGCAAAGAGGTTTAAGAGGTGCCTGGGTGGCTCAGTCGTTTAAGCATCCATCTCTTGGTTTCAGCTCGGGTCATGATCTCACGGTTGGTGAGATCAAGCCTTGCATCGCGCTCTGCACTGATAGCGTGGAGCCTGCTTAAGATTCTCTCTCCCTCTCTTTCTCTCAAAATAAAAAAATAAACTTAAAAAAAAGATAAAAATAAAAATAAAAAAAGCGGTGGGCAAACAAGCATTTATATATATGTTGCTTCAAATCACTTAAACTGTAGATAAGAGAATGCCAAAGAAGGAAGAGACCTTTAGGATTATCATGTCCAACTCTCTCATTTCTCAGATGAAGAAGAACCTGGAACTCAGCTTGCCATGCAGCCACTAAAAACAGAGCTAAGACACTCTGATAATGGTATCTGCTCTTCTATATGCACTAAATGTAATTCACAAAGGGCTTTCCCAGCTATTATTTTCTCTGAGCCTCACCAAAGCTACACAATTCCACAGAAGGGAAGACTGAGGCTCACAGGGTATGATTTGCCTACATCACCTGGCTAGTAGCTCCAAATCCCAAACCCCATACCCTTGCTACTAGCTGGCACTGTTGCCCAAACCCTTCCTGACAGCCTAGGCAGTGGGTTCCCCAGCTTTAAGCACACAGCCTGTCAAGCACTAAGCACTCAAAAATTAGGTGAGTGAATACCCAAAACTAGGAGAAAGCTATGCAAATCGTGGTTGATCAACAAAATACAGAAAAAAAAATACAAGGTTTTTTAAAAGGAAGATGCTGGTAAGCTGAAGCCCAAATTAGATGAAGAGTTGCTGAACCTCACATGAGAGCCACAAATCTCCTAAACCTCAGAGACAGGTCTTCACCGATTTGGCCTCGATTACCCAGCTCTGCTTCACCTGACCACCCTACCTCCAATCACTTCCTAACTCTTCTCAGCCAGTCTCAGGAACCTGCAGGGCTCCCTACCACCCACAATGCCAAATCCAAATTCTGTGCCTCTTGGCCTTCAAGGCCCTACCAGCTGACCAATTCTGCTATTTCCTGAATTACTCACTGACCCTGGCCTTTTCTGGATTCTTTCCTCCACCCCACAGAACCCTGTCTCCTTTATGCTGCCAGAGCTAACCTTGACTCCCCTTGGCTCCAGGTGAAAATCGGTCCCTTTCCCCACTTCTATCAACCCCAGGCATAAAGGGCAATGTGGACTTACAGGACATTCATTTAACATTCATTTGAACCTATGTGATAACCAATTTCGCTAGAAATAGGCACAAAGAACAGGGAGCCCCATCGACAGCAGCCTCTCATTTGCGTTTTCCAGTATAGCAGGAATTGCCTTAGGCAACCTATTCAGTCCCTCTTCTGGCCTGAGGGATCTTGAGTTTCTGGAGCTCTTCCTAAAATGGGCCACTGGAGGCAACCAGGTGAGCTTATTAGGCACTGATGCCATACCTACCTGTCCTTCCCATCCAGACCCCACCCCAGATCTATCCCAGGAATAAGGACCCCAGCTTCATTATCAGGTAAGTCCCTTCTTCTCTCTGGGACCCAGTTTTTTTCATATGTGAAAAGGGCAGAAGGGGGTAGCAAAACTGAAGAGAAAAATGATAGAAGAATAACTTTCCAGTTTTTAAAGGCTTTCCCATAAAAGTTACCAAGTATATCCAAAGTCCCTTCTTGCTGGGACACTGCAAACTGTCATAACACATACACCTTGGCCATCCCCTAGGTTAGTGTGCACAGACTTACCCCATTACAACATCCCAGAGTTGCTGTTAAGCAGTCAGCTCCTGGTGAAGGGCATGCAGTTGTTTGGAGTCTTCCACCAGAATGAACACTGCTGCAAAGAACAATCTCATATAAGCATTTATCTCTATTCTGGGATTATTTCTCAAGATAGATTCCTGGAAATGAGCTTACTGGCTTAGAGGATGCACGCATCTTAAATTTTGATACTTACTAGTTGAAAAGTGTACGTGGTAATTCTCAAACTCCACTGGTATTTAGGCTTCACCTGAGGAATCTGTTTACAAGATGCCATCCTGACACACAACCAGCCTCCTTTTACCTCTTAGCCCTTCCCCTTCCCCTACACCTTCCCCTCTGCCTCCAGGAAGTCTGGGGAGGGGTTCCTCCAGCTGCTTTGTTATCCAGTTCCCTGGTGGCCCTGCTGCAGGAGGAAGGAGCTGCTGCCTTCTATTTGTCCCAGTGCACCTCACCTAGCACAAGCCTTGGGAAGCCATGGCCCAGGGGGCTGCAGCTGGCAGAAATTGCAGGGAGGTCTATGGGCCATTGTCCAGATCCCAGTGGCTTCCCCCAAATGGGAAGTCTGGTTCTCACACACTGGACCACAATTCCTGGCACTGAGTGCTGGGGACAGAGTCCCATCTCTGGGCTCATCTGGCTGCACGCATTTCCCCTTGCAGGCTCCCTCTTCTGAAGGTCCCTGCCTCATACATGTCTTGGAGCCTAATGACCAGGGCCTAGTAGTTTCACCTTTATCTAAGATTCCCCAAGCCTCCGTTCTCACAGAGGCAGAGCACCATTTCCCCCAAGAAATCATTTGGGACCTCCACGCTGGGCCTCAGTCTCCCCATCTGTGAAACGGTGAGCAGTGGGCTGTGGCACTGACATTTTGAGGGCTGCTGTGAGGAGGGCAGTGTGGCCAACTAGGTTGTAAGCGTTTGCAGGAAAGTCTGGCTTCAGTGGGGAAACCAGGTGCACCTCCACAGTCATTTTATCAGCATCCGGACTGGCTTAAGGCCTATTTGGAAAAAAGCTCAATTTTTGTTTTCATATTTCTCCTCTGCTAAAGTGTAATGAGGACCCAAAGCCATTCATTATAAGGCTGCTCAGGTGTCCTGATATCTGGGACCAGATGAGGAACCAGAAACCCAGAAAAGGCCTTGCCCAGTTTTAGGCTGACTCTGTGCTGCTGCCTCTGGGGGATACAAAGTCTGGTGGAAAAACCAAGGGGGTCCGGTGAACAGGCATTTCACTTTGTGGTACACAGCAAAGAGCAGAGAAGAGAGTGCTGGGGCCGCTGGAGAACACCAAAAGGAACACGCTGGGTTGGGAGTGGTGGGCAGAGGGAAAAAACCTGCGAGGAGTGCTGGGGACTTCCAGTCAGATGGTCGGACTCAGTGGGCTAAGGGTGGGCTCCACTGTCCGACCCCCCTGGGCTGAATGACACTGGCTGTGTGACAAGAGCCTCTGCAGCTCATGGGTAAACCAGGAGGGGTTACATTAACAGCATCAACCCCATAACCCAAGGATTAGACGGGATGGTACACACCAAGGGCCTCGCTCGCCATCGCTGTTACAAACACTCCTTAAGCGCTGTTTTTACCTCTGGCCGCCACTCGTGTCCTAGACCCAGGAGCTACCTGCTTTGGGGCTGTGTCCCAGGCAGCCTTCTACCCGACTCTACGGGCCATTGAGGGCAGAAGAGGCGTCGCATTCAGAGCCAGGTCCTCACCAGCTGGGGGGAAATCCCCGGACTAACCGGGCCTCAGTTTCCTCTCGGTGCAATGGGAACAATCCCACCGCCGGCGGGAGATGTGGCGGAGGGAGCGTTCTCACACGCGTCAGGTTTTGCATGATTTCTCCCCTCGGTAACGGCCCTCACTCCCAGCGCGCAGCACACAGTAGGCGCTCCGGAAACGCTCTGCGAAAGGAGGAACGGGCCACTTCCTGCCCCCAAGCGGACTCTCCGGAGGCTGGGTTCCCACCACTCCTCCTCAGAGGCCATGTGGCATTCCTGAGGGTGGGGGTGGGCGCAGGAAGAAGGTGCCCTCCCGGCCCCGCCCCCTCCGGGAGCGGTGGGCGGGACAAAGCCCCTGGCCGCCGACGGCCCGCCCCGCGGGAGGTGGGCGTAGCTCGCCGCACTCCGCACAAAGTTTGTTTTCTCCCTCCGGGCGGGTGGGGGAGGGCGAGGAAAGCGCGGGGGGGAGGAAAGGGGATCTGACGTCAGGCCGCGAGGTGCTTTCCAGCCGCGAGCTGTCAGGCCGAGTGTCAGGCCCGGCAGGTACGCGGCGCGCTCCCCCGGCGCCCCCCGCCCCCTTCCAGGACGCCCGAGACCGAGCCCGGAGCCTCGTGGACTGAAAAGCCGCTCCGAAAAGTCAGTGCGGGGCGCAGGAGGGGGACACAGGCGGGCGGGGGGCGCGCGGACAACTTGGAAAGTTTCTTTTTCTCGGCCAGGCGGGGGAGGGGGCGTCGTCCTGGCGCGTGAGATTGTGGGTGTGAGAGCTCGGGTGTTTGTGAGCCCCGACTGCGGGGTGCGAGCGGGGGCCGGTGGGGGGGACTGTCCCACTCCCCCCGGTTGGAAGCTCTCTCGGGGCCCTTCTAGGGGGGCCCAGCTCCTTACGATCCCAGCCTGTGAGAGGGCCGCCCCTGCCCCGGGCCGGGGTGAGCGCGCGGGGGGCGGGTTTGTTTGGTTTAAAAAGTGCACGTTGCTAACCGCCGGCAGTGCCCCCCCCACCCCCCGCCTCGGCGGAGCCGAGGAGGGGGCCGTCGAGAGTGACAGCTGCGGGTGGGGGCAGCGGGAAGGGCCCGGGGCTGGGGGGCTGGGGAGCCCGCGCGAGTTCCCCTTTCCTTTGGAACAAAGGAAAGTCTGTCTCGGAGGCATCTGTCACTCCCAGACGGGCCAAGAAAGCAGGGCGCGTGGGGCCGGCGACCCGAAGAAAGTTTGTGCGCGTCGGGACCCTCGGACCGGCTGAGCGTGAGCCGAGCCTCCCGCTGGGGAAGCGCTCAGTCTCCGGGGCAGGGGGCGGCCAACATGGAGTCTGGGCGCAGGGCTGGGGGGGGGGCGGTGCGGAGGTGGGAGCCCAGCCCCCTCCCCTCCCCCTCCGGGCCGAGTTCGGAGCACAAAGCCGAGCGCGCAGGCTCGGCCATCCCCGCGCCCCGAAGAGTCAGCCAGCGCCGAGCGGCGGGGGAAGGGGGTGGGAACCAAACTTTTTCCTGCCCCGGGACAGACACGTGAGTTTTCTTTCTTCCAGAGCCCCCGCCCCACCGGCATTTCGGGCCCGAGGGAGAGCGGGGCCGCCGAGTCTGGCGCGGGGTAGGGGGCCGAGGGGGTGCAGGCGCCCCGAGCGCAGGCCGATTCCCCGCCGCCCCGGGAACCATGTGCTCCGCCTGGGTCTGGGCCGCGGGGGAGGCTGCGCGCTTTGTGTGAACTGTTGGGAATGCAGCTTGAGTGCGCGGCCGGGGGAGTGTCGGGGCGAGCTGTGGGAGTTGTCAGAAAGTTCGTTTGGGAGTGGCCGCAGGTCGGCGTCGTGGAGTGTGTAGGAGGGTGCACCCAGTGTCGTGTCGTGAGGGTGCTGCCACAGGCCAGTTGGGGTAAGAATTGATCGCTGGTGTGATGACGTTTGGAGTTTCCCCAGTCAGAGTTCGTGGGTGGGCGGGTCGGTTGGAGTTTGTGGGTAGGCATATATCCAGGAATTGGGCTGTGCCGTGGGTACCAGTTGTTCGTGCTGGACGTGGGGTTCTGTAAACTATGTGTGTGCTGTGTTTGTCGGTGAAAACCAAGGTGATTCCAGGAGCTGAGCGATGGTTTGGTGCCTGTTATCTGAGCGCTGTTAAGAAGGTTGCCTGGTGGTGAGGGCGTGTGTGGCTGTCTCGTTGCGGGGGCGGGGGGGGGGTGCTGTTGGAAACCTCCCGGATTGTAAACTGGCTGGAGTGCAGGGCACCAGTGGAGAGAGGTCTGTGTATACTGAAGGGTCATCTCCACGGGCCACCTCTGGAACCCTGCAGACTGGGACTTGGCTGGTAGCCAGGGTGGAATTTGTACAGATAACCCTGAGTAAACTTCTCATAGCTTGCCAGGGCTGCATCCCTGAGTCCACATCCCAGCTGCCCTGGCCAGTTAGACCTCAGAAACTTGACCTCAGAAAGCAGCCTGCTCTTGATGTTCTCTGAGAAGTGGCACCTCTAACCAATGCCTGTCTCACCTCCAGGTGGCCTGGCTGGGAGAGTAGACCCTTCCCTCGAAAGCCTGGCCTAGCCAGCCCAGATATCTGGGCTCAGCCCCAAGTCTAGGAAACAAAACCTGGGAGATGCCAGAGTCTGTTGGCCCAGACTGCTGGGTAGCTGTTAAAAGGCTGAGGAGGGAGGAGCCTTGAGATTCTGGCATTAGCTTGCCCTGTAACTTTTGGTTTTAAAATGTAAATCTCTTTTGCATGTGTGAACAAGAAGTTTGTCAGGGGGTTGAGCAACTGAGTTGGGTTGTTTAGGGAAACACCTTCCTTCATTTTGACAGGTGAGGAGGGGGGAGAGCACACTTGCCAAGGTCACATAGCCAAGATGTGAAAACCAGAGCTCAGCCTTTCTCATTTATCTGGATTTTTGAGATGTTGATTCATGGACCAAGCCAGGGGCTTAGATGACAAAGGAGAATGTCTGAGACAACCAATAGGGATGACTCAACACTCTCTCTGCATGGTACACAGTAGATGCAGTAAATGTTACGTGGATTGCTGAAGGGCCATGGTGATTAATAATAGACTTTCCAGACCTGGGCAGGGGTGTTGGGAGGAGTTGGTTGGTGATGGTGGCAAACCTTGGTCCAAGCCATATTTCCATGCCGTGTCCTGGAGGTGTAATTTTTTTTTTCATAACAGTTTTCTTGAGATGTAACTCACATACCATACAACTTACCCATTTAAAGCAAACAAGTGAGTGGTTTTAGTATATTCACAACTATGTAGCTACCACCACCGTCAATTGTAGAACATTTTTATCACCTCAAAAAGAAACTCCATACCCCTTTAGCTATCATCCTTCTATTCCCCTCCAGTCTCTTCTAAATATTTCATTAAGTTGGAATCATATGTGTTCTTTGTGACTTGCTTCTTTCACTTAGCATATTTTCAAGGTTGACCCACACCGTGGCATGGATCAGGACTTAGCTCCTTTTTGTGGCCAAATAATATTCCACTCCATAGGTGGACTACATTTTTGCTTATCCATTTCTCCGTTGACGGACACTTGGGTTGTTTCCACCTTCTGGCTATTACAAATAACGTTGCTATAAACATTTGTGTTGAAGGCTTTGTGTGATTTTTTTTTTTTTTTCATTTCTCTTTGGAAGATGCCTAGGAGTGAGATTACTGGGTCACATGATACCTGTTTAAGTTAAGTGGCTTTCTCTCTGGACCTTGGTTTTCTCATTTATAAAATGATGATGATAGTAGTATCTCTCTTAACAAGGGCTTTGTGAGGATCGAGTGAAGTGTGAAGTGCTCAGTACAGAGCATGGAAAACAGACTCCAGTGGTAGCTGTTATTTCTAGTCCAGGACTGCTTATTAATAAGCTGCCATTTACTTCAGTAGTCCTCTGCTGGCCCCATGAAATGGAGGCATCTTGGACTCATCCCTTCTAGGTTGCCCATACCATGTATGGCCTGAGACTCTGATTTGCTATTCCCCCATTTCTGGTGTCCCAGGTTCTAATAATGATGTGTTTGGGGACAGGGAAAGGGTGAGAGGCAATGTGTGGTAATAATGTCCCCACCCCCCTTTGTCACTTGCTCCAGGCTTGCCCGAGGTCCAGCCTAGCCCCCAGACACCATGTCAGACAGTGACCTGGGTGAGGATGAAGGCCTCCTCTCCCTGGCAGGCAAGAGGAAGCGCAGAGGGAACCTGCCCAAAGAGTCGGTGAAGATCCTCCGGGACTGGCTGTACTTGCACCGCTACAACGCCTACCCCTCAGAACAGGAGAAGCTGAGCCTTTCTGGACAGACCAACCTGTCAGTGCTGCAGGTAAGGAGCAAGTAGCAGGAGACCTGGGTTCTAGTCCTGTCTAAGCCCTATCACTGATGCACTTTGTGGCCACATGAGGAACCCCCACCCCACCCTCCACTCTCCCTGCCTCAGGGGAAGACAATGACATGAAGGCATTGTAGCTAGATTTCAGATTTTGGAGAGTTCTGAAGAGGCAAGGTGTCATTATTAACTCTTGATGTCATTAACAGTGAAGGCCATGGGAAAGCTAGAAGACATTGAATGTTTGGGATTTGGCCTCCAGCCCCAGAGCAGTGTTTGGATAGTGACTTGGTTGTAGAAAGGCAGGTGGTGGTCTTCAGTGTGGTTAAAAAATGAGTTGGGATCACAGTCAAGGAAAGGGCAGAATTCAGAGGTTCTGGATTCAAAACCTAGTTTGCCACATAGGAGCTGTGGACCACATCTTGATTTCTCCATCTGTAAAGTGGAGATTAGAATCCTCCCTTGCCTGACTGAATTGTTATAAAGAGCAGATTCAGAATTGGATGTGAAAGTGCTTTGCGGGCACCTGGCTGGCTCGGTCAGTGGAACATGCGACTCTTGATCTTGGGGTTGTGAGTCCAAGATTATACACGTTGGGTATATTTTTATATTTAAAAATAAAATCTTTGGGCGCCTGGGTGGCTCAGTCGGTTAAGTGTCCAACTTTGGTGCAGGTCATGATCTCACAGCTCATGGGTTTGAGGCCGTGCACTGACAGCTCAGAGCCTGGAGTGTGCTTTGGATTGTGTCTCCCTCTCTCTCTGCACCTCCTCCACTTGCACTCGATCTCTCTCTCTCTCTCTCTCTCAAAAACAAACATTAAAAAATTTTTTTTAAATAAAATCTTCAAAAAAAAGAAGAAGAAGAAGAAGAAAGAAAAAATAGGAGCACCTGGGTGGCTCAGTCAGCTAAGCATCTGACTCTTGGTTTTGGCTCAGATCATGATCTCACAGTTCCTTGAGTTTGAGCCCCGTATCGGGCTTCCAGCTTCCAGTGCAGAGCCTGCTTAAGATTCTGTCTCTCACACTCTCTCTCTGCCCCTCCCCAACTCACACTGCCTCTGTCAAAATAAATATATAAACTTTAAAAAAAGAGATAAAATGAAGAAAGTAAGTGCTTTGTAAACCATGCACATGAGCATATCCAAAAATTGTGTTGTCTACTTTCTGTCGAGTGCAAGGTATTATTTCCTTTGAATTGCCCCAACTGCTGATCTATAGGTGTTGCTCTGTTTTCATGGTGCTGAGGCGGGACACCCTGGACTACCACTACGATGTTTCCAATTTGGCTCTCACCTACCTGAGAGACACAGAGCAGGCCCTCAGCCTAGCAAAGGCCCACCCCCTACCCCACTGGACCCCAGTGTTCCCATCATGAGTGGGCTAAGCCTCACCCCAAGCCCCTCTGCCACCTGTTCACCTCTGTCTTTTCCTAGCCTGTTACTTCAGTCTACGATGCTGTCTCTCCCTCCTTTCCCTGACCCTACTCTGAACCTCCCATCTCTTCCCAGCTCCCATCCCTCCTCCATGATACCTCATGGTGAGTATTCAGCCCTGAGAACTCCTGTCACCAGACTTTATACTTGCTGGGCAGTGGTTAATGGGAGTCTGTCTGCGAGAAAGGCTCTAGAATTACAGACTCTGACTCAGATCCCGTCTTCTGCACAAGAGGAAGCCTGGATATTGGCCAGGTCCAGTCCTTTCCCTGAGCCTCATCTTCTCAACTGAGAAAGGGAGATGATTGTTGGCACTTTCATAGCACGTAAGGAGGAGGAACAGAGAAGACGAATTTAAGGCTCACTGTGAGGTGAGCACAGAATGGGTGTTTCTGCTCTTTTTACCTCATCTCTCCTAGATCTAGATCTTGGACTGACCCCACATGTCTAGTAGCAGTGCCTAGCATCTCATGGTGTACCATTGAGCACTCCCAACTACAGCTGAGGTCCCAGAAAGGAACCAAACAAATCCCTACCCTCAAGGAGTGTCTAGTCTAGGATGGGATTTTGGATATGCTCATGTGCATGGTTTACAAAGCACTTACTTTCTTCATTTATCTCTTTTTTTTAAGTTTATATATTTATTTTGACAGAGACAGTGATTAGACATCTAGTCTAGGATGGGAAATTGAGGGAAGACCTAGCCATTGGTGTTTGCAAAAAGTGATCACTGCTGGGACAGAAGGCAGCAGAGACCCAGGCAGGGCTTCTAAGCCAGGCTGGAGCCTCAAAAGGCCTCCCAGAAGAGGTGGACCTGAACTACAGGATGTAGAACAACACAGGCCAAAGGCTGGAACCTGAGAACCAGGATTACTTAGATAGGCTCTTTGCTGGTCTTCTGCCTCAAGCCTTTTTCCCTCAGTCCATTCTCACCTGTCTCTCTCTCTCTCTCTCTCTCTCTCTCTCTCTCTCTCTCTCTCTGTTATTTATTTATTTATTTAGTTAGTTAGTTAGTTAGTTTTGATAGAGACAGCTTGAGCAGGGGAGAGGCAGAGAGAGAGGGAGAGAGAATCTCAAGGAGGCTCCACACTGTCACCACAGACCCTGAGGGGGGCTCGAACTCACAAAACAGTGAGATCATGACCTGAGCCAAAGTCTGACACTTAACCGACTGAGCCACCCAGGCACCCCATTAATTGGCTTTACAAATCGGTTCATGAAGTGAACATCTAACAAGTAGAGAGATGTTCCCTTAGCCCATTTTCTTGAACACAAAAGTACAAATATGATTATGTCATATACTCCATGAATCCCCATTGTCCTCTGGATAGAGGCCAAACTCAGGAGCTCATCAGCCTCATCTCTCAGTCCTTCCTTTCTCTGAGGCCTGTGAACCTTCTGACCTCTGTGCCTCTGGGCCTTCTCCTGTGGCTTCTTCCTGACTTTTCTGAACTGGCTCACTCAATTTAAGCATTTCCTCATGAAAGCATTCTTTGCCTGGCTTTGAGGCCACAGCTGTGTATTCCTGGTACACCTCATACCTGTGCTGTCAAACCACACATCACACCGTATTGAAATTGCTTTTTTTTTCCAGGGACACTGTTTCTTATATCTGAGTAATGTTCCAGTTTCTTTTAAAGAAGTTATTTTTCATGGACCTGCTTCCTCCCATCATGTTGACTTGAAACATTTTTATTATCATTATCATTTAAGCATGTACAAATATAAAACTGGGTTAAAAAAAAACTTCTTGCTTTTACTCTTGTAGATTGTAAAATAACCAGTTTTCCAAAGTAAATAAATATTAACCAATGAGATTCCATCTCACTGCATTAATGTAAAATGGTGGATGGGGATGGTGTTTTGCTGACTGGGCTGTGCTGTTGTACTATGACAAAGGCACAGACTCGGGAGTTGAGCAAGTCTGGATTGCTAAAGGCCATGGTGCTCCTACTGGAGATCAGAATGGAAATGAAAAGTTAAACCTTCTTGTGAGAACGAATGGATTTCTTGGATGATATATCCCTGATCCCATTTAGAGAAATGTAGTAGGTCTGGGACAAGGATTTGCTGTTGGAAACTTCTGAGGAAGGGCCCCTGGATCCTGGCGTGTTCTGGTGGGAAAGGTTCCGGTGGTGGCCTCCCTGCTCTAGAGTCAATGCTGAGAGTTAAAGGAGCAGTGGGGACCATGTGGCCCTTGGTGGAAACTATACCATGAATCCCAAATGGCCCCTTTCCATACACCTCTGCTTGGAGGTCTTACAGGCACCTCCGATTTCTCAATTAGATAACTTCTCCAAGCTGGCTCCTACCCTTTCTAAGGGGTTCCCCTCGACTGCCCTTGCTAAGCTCATTTGGTCAGTCACCAATTCCTAAACAGTCACATCTCCCCCCCCCTCCAAACATTCACGTCTTAAATATTTCTGGATTATGGCTTTCCTGCCCCGGGCCAGCCTGTCATTGTCTTACCACTTGACACTCGTCTGTTTAAAACCCTTCAATGAGTCCTGCCGGCCTAATGACAGTATCACCCATTCCTATCTGCAGAGTGGGCCTCATTCCTGCCCCCATATTCATGGTACACTGATCAGTACCCCAGACCACTTTGTTCCCTCCCACTCCTGACCAGGGAGACCCCCAACCCTCATAGAGCTGTGTGCTCCCACAGTAGCAGGACTGGGTCAGCATTTGGACAATGAACTGTAACTGCTTTTTAGAACACACCAAACTCCAGAGGCCAAGTCTTATCACTGGATCCCAAGTGTTTAGCTCAATGCCTGGTATGTGGTAGGTGCTCAGTAAATAATTGTTGAATTGACAGAAAATGAAGAAGTGCTGGAAATGTCAACAGGCAGGACCTCAAAAGTAAGGAAATGTAGTGGCTCCTCAATCAGAGAAAATTGCTTTAAGTCCCTGGAGGCATCTCTTTTTCCTATATCTAATTTTAAAAAATTTGCTGTTTATTAAGGACATTTGCAAATATCCACAAAAGAGAATATCCTAATGCACTCCTAGTACCAATCACCTGGCTTCAACAAGCATCAGCATTTTGCCAAGTTTGTTTTCTCTCTCCCTGGGGACAGCTCTTTTGATTGTCTCCTTTAACTGGCCCAGGAGCAATCTCATTAGCAAGTCAATGAGTCATTTAACTAACTGGTTTGCTGGTACTGGCCTGGGGCTAGGCAGTTGGGAGGGTAAGACCAAAAAAAAAAAAAAAAAAGTCATTTGTGAAGGGTTTTCACTGGTCCCTGTGACACCCTGTAAGTCCACTTTATTGCTGTGGTTTCTGACTGTTCTCAGGAGCCGGCTGCCTATTGGGGAGGGAAAGAGAGGGAGGGCTCAGGCCCCACTCTTTCACTCTACTACTGATGGGGTTGTGCTGTGTGCTAGAAACTGGTAGAACAGGCACTATGCCTGCCCTTGGGTAGGGTTCCGTAGGGAGGGAAGACAATATTTAGTGGACTAAGAGTTCAATGTAATTAACCACCAATGTAATTGGTAAAAAGAAAAATGACATCAATGTGGTGTCAGCTGAGCTCCCCATTCCTTAAAGTCCATTAGGACTCCATTCAAATGCAGCTTCCTAAGGGAAGCCTTTCCCAAAGATGGAGGGAGGGGGAGGGAGGGGGGGGGGGAGTTAAACCATTGATTTCTGAGCCCCGGCAGCAGAACTTGGGGGAACTTGTTTAAAAACACATTCCTGGGGCGTCTGGGTGGCTCAGTCAGTTAAGCGGCAGACTTATGCTCAGGTCATGATCTCATGGTTCCTGGGTTTGAGCCCTCTCCTCTCTGCCCCTCCCCGGCTCATGCATGTCATGGATGTTCGTGGGTGCTCTCTCTTTCTCAAAAATAAACAAACATTAAAAGAAATAAAAATAAAAACACACATTCCTGATCCTACCACCACTATCACCACTGGATCTATAGAGCAGATGAGAGATAGTGTTTTGTTTTTTGTTTTTTGTTTTTTGTTTTTTGTTTTTTGTTTTTAAATAATCTCCACACCCAACGTGGGGCTCAAACTCACAACCCCATGATCAAGAGTCGCATACTCTTCTAACTGAGCGAGCCAGGCACCCTGAGATAGTTACTTTTTAAAGTCACCCTGAAGGCGATTCTAACAGCCATGTGCCTTTAAGAACACCTGGGTGTGGGTGGTCACAACACACGTGAAGGTACAGTGATGTTTAGGGAAGGTCTTTCCATGCCCTTCACTTGTTCCCTTTTGTTTCTGTATTTCACAGTTGAAAAGACATTAAAATTAAAGCACTTGTGTCGCCTTCTTCAAAGGCCCTCCTCAGATCCTCATGGCCTTCATCAGCTTCCTGGTGCTCCCCCCCCAACTCCCATTTGCCACAGTAATTCCTCCCACATTCTTCATCCCAGCCACTGATAAAAAAAGTACTGGCAGGCCAGCAGCCTTTCAGATAGGCCCCTGTTTTATGGTAGAGACAGGCTTTCAGGCATCCAGCCTGTGTTGTGCCATATCAATGACAAAATTCACCTTGGCATTCTCCCTACCAACTCCCCAAGGACCTTGAGTGGGGGCAAGTCATATGCTCTTTTCCTGACTTGGGCATGGGTTGGGCAGCTGGAAGGGGATACAGAAAATCCTGATAGCCTGCTCTCACAGCTGGCACTAGTGGTGCACTCAGGCCTCCTGCCCTTGCCCGGCCCCTCTCAGCTGTGCATTTCTATCGGATGAGAAGACGGAACAGTACACTGCCAAGTTTTCAGTGGACCAGGGTGAGCATGTGGAAGAGTATATGTGTGTGGGGGGGTGTTTTTCTGCCATTCTTTTCCCAGAATTCTAAGCCAAAATGGGATGCACAGCTAGGGACTAGGTGCCCACACAGCTGCTAGTAAATGCCTCAACTCCCCTCCCCAAGACTGCCTTCTCAACAGAAATGCTCATCCCTACTTCACTTGACCCAGGTCATTGTGACCTGACCACCTCCTCTGCATGCAGGGCTAAGGTGAGCAGGCTCAGTATCGTCTGGTAGCACAGGTAGCTGGGAAGGCAGCTGCAGGATGCAGAGATGGAAGCATCTGAGCAAGCAGAAAAGGCTTCCGTCTCTTCACCTGGCAGTGGGGGTTGCCTGAAACAAGAGTCCAGCCTTCAAACTGGTGACCTTGAGCAAGTTACTGAAGCCCTCTGATCAAGGCCTCTGTTCACTGGCTCAAATAAAGTGATCATCACAGAACCTGTCTCATAAGCTGTAGATTAAATGAGTAATGAGATGGGAAATGTTCAGAATAGCACCTGATTGCTTTTAGGATTATGATCATGATTATTCAGTTATCTGTTCTGTTTGGTAAGACACAGCAAAGTACAGTAAGAACAGCAGTAGGGGCCCTAAGGCCAGGAGACCTGGGTTTGGATCCCAGCTCTACACTTGGAGCCTGTGTGACTTTGGGCAAGTTCTGTCATCTTTTAAGAGTACACGTCCCCTTTAGTACTTACGGACACTGCTCACTACCTTCCAGGCTTGTACACAGATTAAATATAACACAAGTGAGATGGCTGGCATGATACTTGGTACCAAAGGTACTTAGTTCCTTTCCTTTGCTGCACCCAGCTGCACCCCTACCTCTCTCTGGGGCTCCCCTGCAGCTCTAGAGCATTCGGGTCAGCCAGAGTTGCTGATGACTGGTGTTGTGTGTGTGCTCAGAAGTTCTGGGAAGACCATAGAGGTGAAGAAGAGTGAATGAGAACCCCCGGGCCAGGCTGGAATGGAGAGGAAAAGAACCCACAAGAAGGCTCTGGATCTGCCCTGACCAGGAGCTTTCCCAGCCTGACAGGGCCAGGATCCTAGTGGCCCCTGCACCTGTGGAATGGGTACAGCTGCAGCCTGCTGGGCAAGGAGCCATGCCAACTCCAGGCACCAGCTCCTGTCATAGGTGGTTGTCCCTTTGACTGGGTAGAGGCAGATAGAGTCCACAGAAAGAAGGTACCCAAGGGCTTGTCCTGGGGATGGGCCAAGAAAAGTGATAGGCAGGGGTAGAAACTGGTACAGGAGCCCTAAGGAGAGCTGGGGCTTTGATCCATTCAGCAAACAGTAATGTTAGGCATTACTGCAGCCCACACAGTTCCCAATATCCCCGCACATAGGAGGTAAGGGGGAGAGGGTTCCTGTCTTTGCCCCCTACAGCAGCTGGTGCTTGCTTGGTGAGTATCTGTTGATAAACTGGGAGAAGAGACAAGGGCCAGGAGAAGGATCTACAGTGTGAAATGTAGGTCAGGCCACTATTGAGGCCCTTTAGTGGTTTCCCTGTTGTTCTGGCCTAGTGGGGATCAGCCCTGCCTGCTGCTTCTGTCAGTTCTACCCTGAGTTCCCAAAGACTAGATCGGCTCTTCCCATTATTGTCCCCACCACTGGACCTTCCCTTCATTGGCTGAATCATAGTTGTAATTTTATATTCACTTGTATGATAACTTTAAATCTCACTTCCTAACATGAATGTGTCTGAGGGCTGGGATTGTCTCTCTCTTGTTTGCTGCTGTGTGTCTGCGGTCAGGAACATAGGTGCTTAGTAGCTGGTTTTGATTGAGTGAACTGACCACAATCTCTTATACACATTCCAGATATGTAACTGGTTCATCAACGCCCGGCGGCGGCTTCTACCAGACATGCTTCGGAAGGATGGCAAAGACCCCAACCAGTTCACCATTTCTCGCCGCGGGGGGAAGGCCTCAGATGTGGCCCTGCCCCGTGGCAGCAGCCCCTCGGTGCTGGCTGTGTCTGTACCGGCCCCCACCAATGTGCTCTCCTTGTCTGTGTGCTCCATGCCGCTCCACCCAGGCCAGGGGGAGAAGCCAGCAGCCCCCTTCCCACAAGGAGAGCTGGAGTCTCGTAAGCCCCTGGTGACCCCTGGCAACACACTCACCCTACTGACCAGGGCTGAAGCTGGAAGCCCCACTGGTGGACTCTTCAACACACCACCGCCCACACCCCCAGAGCAGGACAAGGAGGACTTCAGTAGCTTCCAGCTGCTGGTGGAGGTGGCACTACAGAGGGCTGCTGAGATGGAGCTTCAGAAGCAGCAGGACCCATCACCCCCCTTACTGCACACTCCTATCCCCTTAGTCTCTGAAAACCCCAAGTAGGCATCTGCCAAAAGGGGTGCTCGAGGCTCGAGCCAGCTATCCTAGGTTTCCGTTTTGGTTCCCTTTCATACAGAGGGTTTTCTTTGGATCACTGCCAAACATCGAGGTCATCTCCTCTGTCCAGAGGTCTTCAGCAGGGAGATGCCAACTGGCGTCACTGCACTGTGATGGGGACCTCTCTACTGACTGCCGTTTCTCCAGGCCTCCTCAGTGATGAGATTGAGATCGGAGACAGGCATGGTGCTGCTGCTGCTTCTCCAGAGAATCCCCAGGACACCTTTGTTCCAGCCTGCTCTCCTAGGCTGGGCACAGGAAACCTACTACATTCAGACCTATGCCCCTGAGCTGGGCCTCTCTTTTGTTAAGCCAAGTGTGGACATTCCAAGTTCGTAAGTGTGAACAAAGAGAAGAGGAAACCAGAAGATATAACAGAACTGACTCCAGTTGAATGTTTAGGTTTTCACTAAACTTTGTGTTTATTTTTCCCTTTTTGCTGGGGTTTGCATTAATGGAGTAGTAGCCCAGGTGTGGGGAGTGAGTGTGTTGCGTGATGGGAGTCTGATGAACTGAGAACCATGCACCACTGCAACTGGTGTTGTACAAGGAAGGAGTATTTTTATTTTGGGGACCAGCTAAATCTCTGAATTCCAAAAGGTTGTTTCATTGTTGGTTTGGAAAAAAAGAAAAAGAAAAAAAAAAAACTTCTGGGGCTTTGGCTTTCCTGCATCAGGCACAGAAGGGAATAAAGCCTCCTTAAGTAAAAAGAGAGGGTCCAATAGAGAATCTGACCAAACCTTCTAAGCACAGAGTGGAGAAGGATGATAAAACCAGAGAGGTGGTTCTTTTTGTTTTTATTTTTATTTTTTACTATATTTTGGGGAATGGGGGAAGTAAGCTAGAACCAAGGCAGTGGGTTTTTGGGTTTGTTTTTTTCCTCTTTAATGTTTTCACCTTCTTTATCCTTGAAAGCTTTGCCCTACACCCTGAGTTTTGAATGCCTTTAAGAACCTGGATTAGTGGGACCAGAATGTCAAAAGCTCCCAGTAGCTCCTACTTGGAAAGAAGTGAGCCATCTACTGGTCAGTAAGCCCTGTAGCTGACTCAAATGGGCAGCTTTTCCCACGATGCTGGCAAGAAACTATTCCTGGAAGAAGCAGGGAATGGTGCCCCCAGCTGCTGAGGAACTGCCTTTTAAGGAGGCTGGAAATTGGTTGTGAAGCCTGTTCACTGTGTCTTTGTGTTGCACCTTTCTTTAAATTGGAGTTGCAGAGGCCTCTGCCCTGAACTTCACAGTGAAACAAATCATAGTTGGTCTTACTCTTCTCCCTCCTATTTTTTATTTTGCTGTCTCATTGCTGACAAGTATTCAACAGCAATGTGCCCCATCTTTTTATATATCCTAAGAAACACTAATCCTAGGTTATTATTAGCCAAAATATTTTTGTTCCGAGTAACATTGTTACTGGGCCAAAAGATCAGTCAGGAGCCCCCAGCCTGTAGTTTCCTGAAGTTGCCAAGTCAGACACAAGGGGGAGATTCCTGGGGAGTGACTGACTTGGGTGGACCTGGCCAGAAGAAAGGCAGCAACATGTGTTCTGTCCTTTCTGGGATGATCCCTGAAGTTTTCAGGGAGGCTACCCAACTTCTCAGTGGCTTGGCCTACCCATTGCTGTGGCAATGGGGATTGGTTATTTAAGGAGACAGAGCTTTGCTTTCTGTGAGTGGGCAAGTTTCCTATGCTCTCTCTTTTGTCACCCCACCCCCTCCTTGCATTTCCCAGGGGGATCAGGGATCCTCACCCTCCTGAGGCCCAGCTGGGAAGAAAGAACATAGCACCTTCAAAATTAGTTGAAGCTGCTGTTTGCCCAGCCTCTTCCACCCCACCCATGTCTGTGAGCCCAGGTCTGGTGTGACTGTTGGAAGATGCATGTAGCAAGGGACCCTGGAAGTGTGTTGGGTGGGGTGGCGCACTGAGCAGTAGAGGTGGTGAAGGGTGAGGGAGCCATGCTGCTGAATTCTGGTGGGCATTCCCCCCTTATGCAAGATGGGGAGGCTGGGGGTGGGGCAGCCTCAGCTTGGTTCATTTGTGAGATAAATCTGGAGGAGAAGCACAGTTATCCCGTTGAATTATTTGAGCAAAAAACTACTGTAAATAACTTTTGTTTTTGTCTTTTGTCAAATAAAGTTTGTTTTTGGTTTTTGTTTTGTTTTTTAAAGCAGAAACAGATTGACCCACTATGACCCTGGGCACAGCCTGGAGATGGAGCAATTGCTGAGTTCTTACTGGGCTTCTGGCTTCCCCCCTCCCTCTAGTAACCGCCTGTAAGTGTTGTACGCCCTACATCCTTATTTCCTTGGCTTCAATCCTGTTCCATATCCCATTCACCAGTGTACAAGAGGCATATGCATCCCAAGCTGAACCAGTCTTCCCTGGAATAAATAGGCTTTGGGATTGGTGAGTGGTGAGGGAATTTAGGGAGCCAGCAACTTTATCCTCCCCCTCAACCAGTGAGGAAAGCCCAGGACTGCAGTATGACACCAGCACAGAAAGAAGCAGAGATGAAATGGATGCTCTAGTCATGTCTGAAACTGGTACCACCTCTGGACTTCCCTATTATGTAAGCTACTAAATTCCCCTTTTTTGCTTAACCTAGCTGTAGGTTTCATTTATTTCATAATGAAATGACTATACACTTAATTGCAGCCCAAATGGTGCCAAATCAAGGACTGCAGCTGTAAACGGTCTTTGTGCCTGGGCCTACACGGTGTTCACAGTGTTCATTACCGCTTTAATTTTTGTATACACACGAAAGAAGTGAGGTGCCCTTTGCAGAGGTAAAGAAACTGGGAGTTAAGTTACTTGCCTGAACTGCATACAGCCAGTATTAAATGGAGCTAGGATCTGAATTCAAGTCTGTCTTGCTTGAAGGTAACCCTGACATCTGCCTGGACTTTATTTGAACTAGTGATGGGCAGTTCACTGCCTACTGGCATTCAACTAACATGGTTTGGGCTAAGCACTAGAAATGTCTTCTACGGAACCAAATCGGCTTCTTCCTGATTCCAGTAGACCTAGATGGAGGATACTCAATCTCCCACAGGTTACTCCCCTTTAGAAATTTAGAGATGATGCCTCCCCATTCGTGATCCCCAGATTAAAGAGCCCCAGCTTGAGAGTTTATCCATTCACCCAAGATCCTGGTTTTCTACTTCCTTCTGTCAGTGTCCCTCAAACTGGACACTTGGCCCTAGGTCTTGGCAGAATAGGAACATGCTGGAGGGCTCTTCAAAATAAGTTTAAATACTCATTTTCTTCTGGAAAATGAATATTAATGTTCCCCTAGAAGGGGGAGTGGATGGTTCGACTACCTTAGGAGAGATGGCTTCTTACAAATACTTTTCGTTTTCAAAGAACTGAAACCAAAAGCGTCTTGCACATCAAGCTTCAATTGATGAACCCTGGAGTAAGCAAGCACTAGAGAAAGTTGACAGGAACAATATGGCGAGAGAAAGTTGACAGGAACCTCTCTGAAGTTAGAAATGTTATCTAAAGACATCTACCTTTCCTGTAACAGTCCCACTTAGGAAACAGCTTTTAAATGCATTTCTGAGATGGTAGGGTGCACCTTGATGGCTCAGTTCACTGAGCATCCAACTCTTGATTTTGGCTCAGGTCATGATCTCATGATTCCTAAATTCAAGCCCCATGTTATGCTCTGCGCTGGAGAATCATTTAGGATCTTCTCTCATCCTCTCTCTCTGCCTCTTCCCAGCTCATCTGCATGGGTGCACTCTCTCTCTCTCTCTCAAACTCAAAAAATATATAAATAAGTGCATTTCTGGGGGTACCTGGCTGGCTCAGTTGGTGAAGCATGTGACTCGATCTTGGGGTCATGAGTTCTGGCCCCATGTTGGGGGTAAGATTACTAAAAATAATTTAAAAATTAAAAGTACACTCCAGAAACTGCTAATGGGAAAACCCCAGAGGGGAGGGGCTTAGTCTGCCTTGATGTGCTGTAACCTTACTATGTTAGCTCTCTATGGAGCTGTAGAGAATAAGGTCTGGAACTCAGCAAGAATGCGGAAATAATAATCATCATCACTGCTCTCACTGTTACTGGTTTCCAGAGCACATCTCTATAATCTAAACCTGCATTCAAATTCTGGCTTGGTCACCTAACTAGCTGTCATGATCATAGGCCTCAATTTACCACTCCAAACTTCAGTTTCCACACCAATAAAATGGGCATAATGATAATTACCTCTTAGGAGGATGAACTAGGATAATCCATATTTGGGGAGGGGGTTAAAGATTTTATTTTATGTGTTTTTTTTTTTTTCAATGTTTGTTTATCTTTGAGAGACAGAGCATGAGTGGGGGAGGGGCAAAGAAGAGAGGGAGATACAGAATCTGAAGCAGGCCCCAGGCTCTGAGCTGTCAGCACAGAGCCTGATGCGGGGCTCAAACTCCTAAACCGTGAAATCATAGACCTCAGCTGAAGTTGGACGCTTAACTGACTGAGCCACCCAGGTGCCCCACGATTTTATGTTTTAAAGTAATCTCTACACCCAAAGTGGGGCTCAAACTCAACCCCAAGATCAAGAGTTGCACATTCCACCTACTGAGCCAGTCAGGCACTCCCCAAGACAATCCATGTGTTTTTGTTATTTGTATATTGTTATTATTTGGCCTTTCAGCACAGGGCTGAGAGTGAAACAGAACCATGAAAATAACTTATACCACACAGTTTTTAAGTGGCAGAACTGGGGGTGCTTGGGTGGCTCAGTTGATTAAGCATCAGACTCTTGATCTCAGCTCAGGTCCTGATCTCAGGATCGTGAGTTCAAGCCTTGCACTGGGCACTATGCTGGACATGAATACTACTTTAAAAAAAAAAAAAAAAAAGTTGTTCCAGGGGAACTGGAACAAAGTACCCAGAGAAGTAATTCTCAAGCCTTGATATGTATGAATATCATCATAGTCATTCTGTCAGTAAAGCTTACAAAAATGCAAATTTCCCAGACCTCACCCCGAGAGTCCAGGAATCTGTACTTTTCACTTATGCCACAGGAGAGTCTCATGCTATTGCTCCAGAAACCTGACCATTTATAATCAGGACACTGAATTATTCCAAGGAAGCTGCTAGGTTAAGACACCACCTTATCTTTCAAAGTTATGAGAGGAAGAAGGGTACCACCAAGTAGTTTCTACCCCCCCCAAACCATTTTACTTCCCCTCAGCTCCCAGGAGTCCATCGTGGCCTCAAGGTCAAGTATAGCCTTCCTGAGATTATCATTTTAATTACATAAATAATCCACATTTACTGTAGAAAAAGATTTTTTAATGTTTATTTTCTTTGAGAGAGAACGCATGTGCAAGCAGAGGGAGGGAGGGAGAGAGAGAATCCCAAGCAGGCTCAGTGCTGTCAATGCAGAGAACAATGTGGGGCTCCAAATAGCCAACTGTGAGATCAGGACCTGAGCCAAACTCAAGAGTCCTTTAACTGACTGAGCCACCTAGGAGCCCCTACTGTAGAAAAGTTGTAAATGTAAACGAGAAGAGTTCAGTATAGTGGTTAAGATCCCAGCCAACTTTTGGAGGAAAACATGTAAAACATTTAGCAATATTTGGCACCTACTAAGAATCCAGTAAGTACTAGTAAAACATTTATTGTAGGCAAAAAGAGGATGTGGATACAAACTCAGACCTCTACTTCACAACGGATGCTCTTTCCACGGCTTGTGGGGTTTTTCCTGCAGGACTCTTTATGATTTCTGTGACTCCATCTATGTCTGTCTAGGACCCTCAGTCTTACCCCTCAGAGCACACCTTCCTCTCCAAACCCTACTACAAGCAGCTGGTAGTGGTATAGAGGCATTCAGCTGAGAGGACATATTCATTCCCAAGGCTGAGATCATGTGTTTAACTGGTGTTTAAAAAGGCCTCACAAAGGCAAAATCTGTCCTACTTCCAAATCTCTCTCCCACTTCCAAATCTGACTCTTCATCAAGTTCTTTTCCTTCTTAGACCACCCAGGATGTTTATTTTAGCCAGATGGATGCACTGGGATTCAGCCAGACTCCCTACTTCCGAAGATAAGGAAAGCTTTGGGTGAAAACACAAAGGGATCAAGTCTCAGTTCCATAAATACCCTCTAGGCAAGGGCTCTCCAAGCTAGCTCCTAGCGTGGCTTTGTGGTCTCCTAGAAAGCTAAGAGGAGGAACACAGATGAGGTTTCTGATGCCTGTTGAACCTCTAACTTGCTGTGTGACACTGGGCTGGACTGGATCTGAGGACCCTTCCAAGTATATAACTTTCTGGGGACACCCCCACCACCATTCACAAATTTAATGAATCTCGGAGTTAAGATCAGAGCTTCACAATATAATACAATAGGACATAAAAAGTATCAACTCTTTTCTTGCAAAAAATAAAGTTATTGCTTTGCAGATGATATGATCATATATAGAGAAAACCATAAAGACTCCAAAAAAAAAAAAAAAACAATAAATGGAGTCAGCAAAGTTGCAGGATACAAAATCAGCACACAAAAATCAGTTGTGTTTCTATACATAAACAATCCAAAAGGGAAATTTAAAAAAAAATTTATAATAGCATCAAAAAGAATAAAGTACTTAAGAATTAACCAAAGAAGTGAGACTTACGCATTGAAAACTATAAAACATTGCTGAATGAAATTAAGGAAGATAAAAATAAATGGAAAATATCTCATGTTCACGAATTGGAAGACTTACCTACTACAGAGTCACGACAATCTCTATCAAAATACCAATGAATTTTTTTTTTTTTTTGAGTGGGCTCCACACCCAACTTGGGGCTTGAACTCATGACCCCAAGATCAAAAGTCACATGCTCTACCACTGCGCCAGCCAAGTGCCTCCAAAATTAAAAACTTTTGTGTATCAATGGACTCTACTATCAACAGAGTAAAAAGTTAACCCATGAAATAGGAGAAAAAAATTGCAAATTACATAAGGGATAAGAGATTAATATCCAGAATATATATGTTAATATCCAGAACTCATACAACTCAATAACAGAAAATAAATGACTAGACTCAAAAACTGGGCAAGACTCTAGAATAGACATTTCTACAAAGATACACAAATGACCAATGGGCACACGGAAAAGATGCTCTACATCACAAATCATTAGGGAGATGCAAATAAAAATCACAGTGAGATACCACTTCACACCCATTAGGTTGGCTATTATTAAAAAAAAAACACAAAAACACCAGAAAACAAGTATGGACAGAAATGTGAAGAAATTGGAACTCCTGTGTACTGTAGGTAGATATGCAAAATGGTGCAGATACCCAGACACCCCAGGAAACCTCATTCAAAGTGGAGTCGGGGGACTTTTGGCTGACTCAATGGGTGGAGAGTGTGCAACTCTTGATCTCAAGGTTGTGAGTTCAAGCTCTACATTAGGTATACAGATTACTTAAAAAATAAATTTTAATTAATTTATTAATTTATTTATTTAAAAAATGGAATTGGGAGGCCTGCAGGAGGAGCTCTCACACCTCATCAGTCCTCATCAACTGCAGACCTCATCAGAGACATACCTTGCATTCCCAGCAGGAGGAAGAATTTTTCCTTGCTCAGCAACAGCCCAGTCAATGAAAGAGAGACTGTTACAACTTACAGCCAATGAAAAAACACTATACTTCAAACTCCTAGCTTACTCCACCAGACTTTTGGTTTATAAAAGCCCCTCCAGGGGCACCTGGGTGGCTTAGTCGGTTGAGCATCGGGCTTTGACTCAGGTCATAATCTTGTGGTTCGTGGGTTCGAGCCCTGCGTCAGGCTCTGTGCTGACAGCTAGCTCAGAGCCGGGAGCCTGTCTTCAGATTCTGTCTCCCTCCCTCTCTGACACTCCCCTGCTCACGCTGTCTCTCTCTCTCAAGGGGCTCGGGGTTCGAGCCCCGCGTCAGGCTCTGTGCTTACAGCTAGCTCAGAGCCTGGAGCCTGTCTTCAGATTCTGTGTCTCCCTCTCTCTCTGACCCTCCCCTGCTCACGCTGTCTCTCTCTCTCTCAAGAATAAATAAATAAATAAATAAATAACATTAAAAAAAAAAAAAAGCCCCTCCCAACTTCCTTTCCTTTCCTCTAGAAAAGCAAGTTTCTCTACTTTTTGTTTTCTGAACTTGCCTATGGTTTTGCTGTAGTCTTCATGTCCAAATTGCAATACTCTGCTATTCCTAAATAAACTCATTTTTGCTGGTAAAATAAGTAACAGTTTTGTTTTTAAGGTTAGTAGTACATACAGTGAACATCTAACATTTAACACTTATTATTCAGACTTAAAAAGAAAGGAAATTTTGGAGTGCCTGGGTGACTTAATCAGTTGAGCATCAGATTCTTGATTTTGGCTTAGGTCATGATCTCTCAGGTTCATGGGATCCTGCATTGAGCCCACATCCAGCTCTGTGTTGACATCAGGGAGCGCTTGGGATTCTCTCTCTCTCCCCCTCCCTCTGCACTGCCCCAACAAATAAATAAATAAGCTTTTTTATAAAAAGAAGGAAATTCTGACACATGCTACAACATGGATGAATCCTGAAGACAGTACGCTAACTGAAATAAGCCAATCAGAAAAGGACACTGTGTGACTCTCCTCTTACAGAAGTACTTAGTCAAATTTAGGGACAGAAAGTAGAGTAGGGTAGGTCCCCATTGGGGACCAGGGTAAAGAGAGAATGGGGAGTTAACAGTTTCCTGGGTACAAAACTTTCAGTTTTGCAAGATGAAAGAGTTCTGAAAATGGATGGTGGTGACAGCTGCACAATAAAGTAAATGTACTTCACTGTGCCACCAAACTATACACTTAAAAATGGTAAATTTTGTTATGTACATTTTACAGCAAGTAAAAAATAAGTTTAAAAAAAGAGTTAACAGGGTACCTGGGGTGACTCTGTTGGTTAAGAATCTGACTTTGGCTCAGTTCATGGTTTTATGATTCATGAGTTCAAGCCCCTCATTGGGCTGTCTTCTGTCAGCACAGAGCCCTCTTTGGATCCTTTTGTCCCCATCTCTGCGCCTGCCTCTCTCTCTCTCTCCCTAAAATAAATAAACATTTAAAAATAAATAAAAAAATAAAAATAACAATGAAAAAAAGAATTAATTGTTGGGGGTGCCTGGTGGCTTAGTCAGTTGAGCATCCGACTTCGGCTCAGGTCATGGTCTCTGTGTCTCCCTCTCTCTCTGCCCCTCCCCTGCTCATGCTCTTCTGCCTCTCAAAAATAAATAAACATTTTTAGGGCGCCTGGGTGGCTCAGTCGGTTAAGCGTCTGAGTTTAGCTCAGGTCATGATCTCGTGGTTTGTGGGTTCGAGCCCCACGTCGGGTTCTGAGCTGACAGCTAGCTCAGAGCCTGGAGCCTTTCTTCAGATTCTGTGTCTCCCTCTCTCTCTGATCTTCCCCTGCTCGTGCTGTCTCTTTCTCTCTCTCAAAAATAAATATAAATAAATAAATAAATAAATAAACATTAAAAAAAATTAACTGTTTTAGTCCAATTTTCTCCATCTTCAGTGCCCCACCATATCCCCTGAGTAACTTTAACAGTCTAAACTAGTCTCCCACTCTGATCCTGTCCTCCCAATAGCAGCCAGAATGATCTTGCTAAGATACAAATCTGAAAAGTTAAGTGCCCCTGTTCTAATCCTTTTTGTGGCTTCCTCCATCCTTGAGATAAAAATAATTTCTTCATGGCCATTATCAAAAAGACAAGAGATAACAAATGCTGGTGTGGATGTGGAGAAAAGTGAACCCTTGTGCACTGCTGGTGGGAATTGGTGCAGCCACTATGGAAAACAGTATGAGGATCCTCAAAAAATAAAAGTCGAACTACCATATGACCCAGCAATTCCACTTCTGGGAATACACAACGCTAAGAAATAAGGAAATACAAACACTAACTCAAAAAGATATCTGCGCCTTCATATTCATAGCAACATTATTTACAATAGCTAAGGCATGGAACAACCTAAGTGTCCATCAACGAATAAAGGGATAAAGAAGTGGTGGTGGTATATACATCATGGAATATTTTCAGCCACACAAAAAAAAAGTCCGACTATTTGTGACAACATGTATGGACCTTGTATAATGCTAAGTGAAATAAGTTAGATGGAGAAAGACAAACACTTTATGATCTCACTTGCATGTGGAATCTTAAAAAACAAATTCATAGAAAAGGAGCTCAGACTTGTAGTTACCAGAGGCTGATGATGAGGGGAGGGGGAAATGGAGGAAGGTGGTTAAAAGATACAAGCTTCCAGTTGAGATCAATAAGTAGTAGAGATATAATACTCAACATAAGGACTATAGTTAACAATGCTGTATTGATATATAGGAAAATTAAGAATAAATCCTGGGACACCTTGGTGGCTCAGTCGGTTAAGTGTCCGACTCTTGGTTTTGGCTCAGGTCACCATCTCACAGTGGTGAGATCAAGCCATACCCATCGAAGAGCCTGCTTGGGATTCTCTCTCCCTCCTCCTCTGCCCCTCCCCTGCTCCTGCTCTCACTCTCTCTCAAAAAAAAAAAAAAAGTAAATAAAAATAGAAAAGAATAAATCCTAAGAGTTTTCTTCACAAAGAAAAAATTGTGTAACTTTTTTCTTCTTTCTTTTGATTGTATCTATATGAGAAGATGGAGGTTTGCTGAACCTATTGTGATGATCATTTCGCAATATATGTAAATCAAATCATCAGGCTATAGGCCTTAAACTTATACAATGATGTATGTCAATTATTTTCCAATAAAACTAGAAAAAACAAAAACTAATTCTTCAGCATACCTCTCCCTCTCTTTCCCACTTTGTGGCTTTATTCTCTACCATTAACTGACATGGTTTCATTTCCTAGAATGCTCTCTTCCTCTCCCTCTTCCCCTTAACTCCTACTCTTCCTTCAGAGCTCAGTCTTTCCCAACCTCCAGATCAAACTTCCCATTACAAACCTTTACCACCAATCCCGGTGGACTGAAAACTTACCTCTCTGTCTTCGACTGTGGGGTAGGTATTCTTCCAACATTCTATAACAGAATGATCAGTTTGTCTCCACTACATGCCCCCAGGGAATCTTTAAAAGAGATTTTATACCAATGGTACACTTCCAGTGAGCTGGTTAGGCTTTACCATACTTTTGCATATGGGAGGGGAAATGGTTCAGAAAAAAGGCAGGGCTGAAAAGAACCAATTCCATGTGAAAGTTAGAGGACTAAAGGTGTGCACACATGTCACGTATATGGCCCACCAAGTCCAGACAGAATGATGTCTGCTGGTGTGTGTATCACCTTTAGGGTCCAGCCTCACTCAACCTATTGAAATTGGATCTTAAAATTGAGTTGTGGTTGAAAACCACAATTCTGAAGAAGTTCCCTAAGGGATTCTGTTTCTCAGCTAAGGTGGAAAACTGCACATCAATGTTGGTATACAAAGGATGTTCTGACCTCATTGATACTGAAAACTTAAGGTTAAGAATACAAATTTTGAAGTCAGACAGCCGGGTACCAGTTGAGTGATGCTGGGCAAGTTAGTTTGCCTCTATTAATCCACCACACAGAAGTGATGTGTCTTGGTCTCAACTTATTACAAAGCACAATGAACATGGTAACACCTGGAGAGTTTATTAAAATGCTGATTATGGGCCCCACTCTCACAATTTCTGATTCCACAGTTCTGGGATGGGGTCTGTGAATGGCATCTCTGATCCGGTTCCTCAGTGATGTGGCTGCTGGTGGTCCAGACACACACTTTGTGAACCACTGACCGAGCACACAGTGAGGACACAATACTCAGAATATTGAATACTCAGATATTCTGATAGCTAATAAGAATTTTCTATATTCCCACCAAGCCATTCCCCGACCCAGGAGTCCTCAGTGGGTTCCAACTTGCCACTTAGCCTTAGAAAATCACTCTCAGGGGTCACAGTTGCTAAAAGAGGGTGCTGGGCCAAGATGAGACACTAAACACAGAAAACAGTTTACATCCTGAGCAGCTCAGGGCAGGTTTGGGGCCCAAAAGGACGCCTCTAGGAAAACAGGGCCACGTTCCGTCCCGCTGCTCTAGGGAATAGCTGGGCGACGCCCGAGTCGCCTCTCTGCTCAAACGCCGTTCTTCTGCCTCCACAGCGCCTCCTCGCGCTCGCGTCACCGTCCCCACCTAGATTGTCCCTTCCCTCTCACCCTACCGTGCGCCTAGCGGAAGCCTGCCGTCACTTCCGTCTCGCGTAGGGCGCTTGCGCCGAGGCGACAGCTGCTCTTTTCCGTCAGACAGCCGCACCGCCGCCGATTGGCTGCGTGTGTTCGTCGGCGGGTGGACGCGCGGCGCCGCGTTGCTCCTCCCCCACCGCGGCGCCGGTCTTGGCTGAGGGAGCTAGAGCTGAGCAGGCTCCTGGCCAAGTGAGGACGGCCGTAGCGCGCCACCGAACCCTATCGCTGGTTCTGTCGTTGCCACCGCCGCCCTGCGCCCGTGACCCCAGACCCCGACTCCTTTTGGCCTGGCCCGCGCGCCCCAGGCCCGGCCCGGGTGGCGCGACGGGAGGATGAGCGGCGGGCGGCGAAAGGAGGAGCCGCCTCAGCCGCAGCTGGCCAACGGGGCCCTCAAAGTCTCTGTTTGGAGCAAGGTGCTGCGGAGCGACGCGGCCTGGGAGGACAAGGTGCGGCGGGACCTGGCGAGGGCGCAGGTTCGAGGAGCTGGCAGGGACTCGGGGCTGAACGGACAGGCCCGAGCCTGCTCCTGTCCCCGGTCCGGGCGCGGCGCAGTGTGTGGGGTGTTGCGGAGGGAGGAGCGGGTGGCCCGAGGGTGTCGGGGCGAACTTGGCCGGCCAGGGCCCGACAGCCGGGCTCGGGGCTCTCCACGGAGTGGTTTAAGGGTGAAGCTACCTGGGTCACGCGGGAAGCAGCGAGCAGGGGTCAGAGGAGTTGCCACCCGCGGTCAGGGCGTGTGCCTGAATGGCGAGAGTGAGCTGAATTCGGTCTCCGCCTTTTACTCCCGGTAGGATCTTCAGTAAGTGACTTGTCTTCGAGTTAACTACTTACTAATGGTCGTTAGCACGAACAGTAACGGGAGCAGCCCTCCACTGCATACTTTCTGCCGGGCGCTCTCCATGCATGATCTCACTCAATTTCTCAGAACAGCTCTGAAGCGGGTACCGTGGGGCATCAAAGCGTTTAGCACGTATTCAGACTCACTGCCATTGCTTTTTTATTGAATGAGAAAACCTGAATGCCTTCGTAATTGTGAGAGAGGAGACAGACCACCTCTCAGAGGTGAGAGAGAGAGAGAGTGTGTGTGTGTGTGTTTGAGAGAGAGAGACAGACAGACAGGGAGAGAGGAGGAAACCGCCAAATGTGTGTGAGGAATGGTTGGGGCTTCAGGATGTTTTCACTGGTCACACGCTTTCAGAAGGTCTGAGGGTAGGCACTTCCCAACGCTGCTGCTTGATCTGAAGGGACCATCACAAACTGCTTGATTCCAGTTGGCCTGAAAAGAATGTTGTATTTGCAGTCTTTCCCTTATTTTTCTGGACTGATGAAGCGGGTTTTCCTTCCTGGAGTTCCTGTAAGGGGGGATGGGAGGCACTTCCTGAAGGTGCCCTTGTCCTGCCCCCAGCCCTGCCCAGCTCTTGTAAAACGTTTCTGATCTGCTGTGTCATTTCTTTCTTTCCTTGTACAAGGACTGGTTTCTGCAATCTGGGGCAGGTCAGAAACCTGAGTCTTTGATGTCCTTGTATGAAAATTAGATACGCGGCACCTGTCTTCAGCACTTTTGTTTCCAACCCTTCTTAGTGACTTACTCAGAATTCAGTGTGCAGGAGTATGGTCATGAGTAGATTAACAGCCCTTCTTCCTGTGGATAGTCTGTCTAGGTCTCTCCTCCGAGGGTCAGATAAGAGTTTTCTGTGGCCAGTAGCACAGTTATCACAGCCATTTCATCACAAGCCATTTCATTTTTAAGCTTCTAAAAAAAGTAATTTTTCTAAAATTTTTTTTTTAGCACACAGGCCCTGGAAGTCAGCACTCAAGAAAACTAAGTGTATTCTTTTTTCTTTTTTTTTTTTTAAACCTGTTTTAGTATAAGAAGAGGTGAAGATCAGAAAACTGCATACCATTGCTGTTAGAGAAACTTTATGGAAGATGTGTTTGGCAGCAAGCTTTTTTATTTCTCACCTATTATAGAAGGCTCTCATGTGGCACCCACTGAGAACACATAATACATGCATTCCCTTTCTTTTCTACAGGATGAATTTTTAGATGTGATCTACTGGTTCCGACAGATCATTGCTGTGGTCCTAGGCGTAATTTGGGGAGTGTTACCTTTGCGAGGTTTCTTGGGAATAGCAGGGTAAGTCTTGGGTATCTTGCATTTTCGTTATAACTTTTTTTTTTTTTTTTTTTTAGTTTATTTTGAGAGAGAGAGAAAGCACAAGTTGGGGAAGGGCAGAGAGGGGTGCTGTGGGCAAAGAGTCTGACACGGGGCTTCCAAACCATGAGATTATGACCTGACCCAAAATCAAGAGTCAGACGCATGACTGACTGAGCCATCCAGAAGCCCCTTCATGACATCGTTTCTTTTCAAATAGAGATTTGTTTCTTTTTTAGGGAAAGGGCCATTGCTGCTTTGGAGGTGTGTTTTTGTTTTTGTTTTTTAATAACAGTATGTGTGAGGTGACAAAACAAAAAATTGGCCCTATGATGGCACTCCTAGGTCTAGTGCACCACTCTACAGTTCAGTAGGCTTGGGAGGATCTTAACTTAGATATGTTACCTTTCTGAAGGCTGGACCAGTCCATTTATTTATGGGTCCAAAGTGATCACACAAGAGGCTAATGCATTGCCTGTTGGTGGCAGGCATCTA
Source organism: Cryptoprocta ferox (assembly GCA_028646485.1). Lineage (NCBI taxonomy): Eukaryota > Metazoa > Chordata > Mammalia > Carnivora > Eupleridae > Cryptoprocta > Cryptoprocta ferox. The sequence continues at coordinate 21,418,674 of CM053576.1, read as the reverse complement.
GTTCTGGCATGACCTTTGTACTTATGGAAATTTAGAAGGTGGAGGAACTTCTGTACTTGATGACCACTCCCTTGTACCTGGCACTGTGCTGGGTGTCCTGGATCTTGGCTTTGGCAGAAATTGTTTCAGATCCTTACTTTTTAAGTTTTTTTTTAATAATGTTTTATAATGTTTTATTTATATTAGAGAGAGGGAGAGAGAGAACATGAGCGGGGGAGGGGGCAGAGAGATGGAGACAGAATCTGAAGCAGGCTCTGAGCTGGAAGCTGTCAGCACAGAACCTGACACAGCGCTCGAACTCAGAAGCAGTGAGATCATGACTTGAGCCAAAGTTGGACGCTTAACTGACTGAGCCAGCCAGATGGTGTCCCTCAGATCCTTCCTTTTTAAAGGTAGTGAAAAAGGAGGAGGTTGGGCCCTCCACCTTTTACTGTGGTCCTATGGCAGCACAGTTGACACTGACCGTGGTCTCGGCTCAGCTTGTTAACAAGCCACTGAAAGTGATGAGTACACATGCCCACCAGCTTGAATTAAAAGGATTTGTGGGAGTTGTCTCAAGATAGGAATTGTGGGTAAGCTACAGTAGGAAATGGATGGGCAGGCCTGTGAGGTTTTCTTTTTTCACACAGGAAGTAGAAACCGTGATCCTTCCCCATGGAAAATCTCACGGGTTGTTTTAGAGGTGATCACATCTCTTATTCCCTCCTCCTAGGTGAAAAGGATGAAATAGATCTCAAACTCATTTGAGTTCCTTGTTTTTTCAGAAGATGACCCAAAAGGAATATACATTCTCCTCTTCTAACTAAGAAGCTTTTTGATTCATGATACTGAGCAAAGCATTTGTCTAACGGAAGGAGTAAGAGTTTATGTTACGCTCTAACTTTGTGAGAGTGGATGAGTTCTGAGTGAGGGTGAGGAGACACAGGACCTGGGGTTCATAGACATCTTACCAGATTAGAGGAGGTGTATAGATACATGTTGGTCATCCCAGTTGAACTTTCTGTGAAAGAAAAGGCAGTGAAGATGAAAGGCCAGAGAAAGGGGGAAGGCAATGTAAAGGCAAGAGGAAGTCTCTCATTTTCCCAAGGCCACTTTTCTAGGAGAGGGTAACAGTGGTTCAGACTCCTTGCCCCTATCTAGTTTTACAGCATTTCTAAGAGATTTCTCTGAAGTCACCCAATCTGGGAATATAACAAAGACTAGAGTTAGTTTGGTATCCTTTTCACTGTGGCAGATGAGTTAAGCTGCTCAGAGGTCTCTTTTGCTTTTTTTCTTTGAACTATAGTTCAGTTCCAGCTCTGCTACTTTCAAGCTACATAATTTTGGGCTCACCTCTCAGACTCCTTTCTCTCATCATTAAGAGAGGGCAGTAAAAGTCTCTTCCTCATAAGAATGATGTGTAAACTAAATGAGATAATGCAAGTAAATTCCTAAATGTACTGCTTAGTATATCATACACACTCCGTAAATGGTTCACTGCAATCTTATGATTAGCTTTACGAGTGCTAAAATTGGCTATTGAAAAAAACAAGAAAGGACATGCTTGGGAGTGAATTCACTTTGGAGTGGCTCACCCATAGTGCCGCTTTCTCAGCTCTGCCTGTTTCCTGGGGTTCAGTCCCATGCTGTCCTGCCAGAGCCAGTTTCTCTCACTCTAAATGAACCCCCCCCACCCCCTTTGGTTGGCACCTTTTTCCTTGCTCTTGGAAAGGACCCAAGGACATTGATTTTTCTACACACATTCCCTCTCCTCCATCTGTCTGACCCAGTTGCCAGGGCTTAGGGCAGGACTGCTCTGGTGCTCCATTCTGGTGACCCTCTCCTCTCCACTTCCAGCCTTAACTGCCCTCTGTCTGGACCCTACGTTGGCTTCTCTTCCATTTCTGATGTAGCCACCAGTTAGGGCACATTAAGGTAAAACCATTTCCTCTGTTCTTATTATAGTTTGCCTGAGATCTGAGTGAGCATTATGCTGTCTGCTGAGGTTTTGCATCATCTGAGAGGAGCACTATCCATCCCTTCCTGCTTTTCTGTCTCATAGAGCCTGGCATCATGATTAATAGATGCTCAGTGAATGCTTGTTAAAAATTTTTAAAAACTGAAATTAATTCCCACCAATCCTTGAAAGCAGGGTCATATGTTACTACTGTTGTTGTGCAGCCTCCCAGCACTCAAGTCAAGAGTATTTCTTAGAGATTCATTCTTTTGTTAAAATTCTGATGGGAATTTTTAGAATTTTAAAAGTGCATTGGAATGTCATCTTTTTAATGTTTTCCCTCCACCCCTAATCCAGCAGATTCATTTCTTTGTCTACACATCTGCAGTGTAGTTCCGTCCCTCTTATACAATATAGGATTTATGCCCATCCTTGGAGTTCAGTTTGGGCCCCTCCAGTCCTTTCCTGACCCTTCCCCCTTGACCACCAGACAGTTAAATGCCTTTGTTTCTGTGACTTCACTTGCTATTTAGTGTGTGACCCTTGGAAGACAGGGCCCATGCCAGCTCTTTTCTGTCATCCCTTATCTCCTCTTTTCCTTATATTTCCCTATCTCATCTCACTAAGCAACCTCTTTTACAGCCAGAGACTCTCAATGAGTCTTAGTCATTCTCCAGCCCTAGCTTATTAAGCTGAGTCTCACAGTGACATCTCTGAGTCCTATTCGTATCTTTGTCTGGAACCACTAACAGCCTGTCCAAAATGACACTCCTGACAGAGGGAGGCAGCCAGATTGGCTGGGTCTCAAGATTTCTGGCAGAAGACAAGGATGTGGCCACAACATGGCCAAGCCAAGGACTGTATTTTGTGTGAAATCCAAGAAAAACCTTCTGTTCTTCCTGACTCCCTGCTTCTGTTACTGGAACCATTATATTATACTCCCAGACCTTTAGGCTTGGAGCCTTTGGGTCTCTTGCCTCCTCATTCAGCCATTTTCCCAGTCCCTATCCTCAAATCTTTTGTGTGCTCAAGTGCTAAAACATGGTACAAGTCTAAACCACTTTCCTAGTTCCTGTTCCTCCCACTTACGAGAAAGCTCATACTCTTAACTACTCACAAACTAGACTTCTGGGGTACCTGGCTGGTTCAGCCAGTAAAGCATGAGACTCTTAATCTCAGGGTATAAAGATTACTTAAAAATACAATCTTAAAAAAAACAAAACCAAACTAGACTTCTGATATATGTATACCTTACCTCAGCCCCGCCTTGCGCAAACAGCCTCAGGGTCTGCCCCCTATCCCTTATACTGATTGATACTCCTCAGCATCATCGCACAGCCGGGCCTCGCACTAGCCCATTCTTCATCCATTAGGAGGGACCAGTTCTCTGCATTTTTCCACTGCAGCCTTTAGGAGCAATGTGCCTGGAGCATATTTTATGAAAATTACTTTTACATGATGATTGTACCAAGAGATCAGTAGAGCAGGGTGATACATTATACCTTACTGCATTCTACATGCTTCATTTGTTAAATACTAAAATATGAAGGGTGCCTGGGTGGCTCAGTCGGTTAAATGTTAAATAATAAAATATGGGGGTCAAAGATCTTCCTGGAAATGCTCACAAACCTTTGGTTTCAGTTCCATGCTTAGTGCTGTTTTGGGCCCCTAAGTAGGTAGTGAGCTGAGGGAGGGCAGGAACTGTCAATGTCACCTCTGCATCAAGTGCAGTAATAGACAGTGGATATCCCGGCAGTTGTTTCCCATTGGGAATTAATGCAGGAGCTGCTTTAGTATGCTTACTTGCTCCACTAGGCCATGAAGCAGCAGCCTCCCACCCAGCTGGAGGCCCATGTCAGGTACTAATTGTATTTGGATTGGTTCAGTTATCATTCTCCCTTACTGTGAGAGGGCTTGGAAAACTTTTATGTATTTTTAAATTTTTAAAAATTTTTTCTTTTAACATTTATTCATTTTTGAGACAGAGAGAGAGCGTGAGTGGGTGAGGGACAGAGAGAAAGAGGGAGACACAGAATCCAAAGTAGGTTCCAGGTTCTGAGCTGTCAACACAAAGCCCAAGGAGGGGCTCGAACTCCCCAACTGCGAGATCATGACCTGAACTGAAGTTGGACGCCTTAACTGACTGAGCCACTCAGGCACCCTGTGTACTTTTAAATTTTTTAAAGACTTTTTGCTTGGCAACTAAAAAAAAAAAGTTGCTTTCTTTATGTCTCTAGCTCAGCCACTGGGCAGCTCCATTAAGGGCCTAGGTGGTTTTCATATATTATTTCGCTTGCCTCCACGATACAAATAGCTAACTGTGCAACAGTGAGTGTCCTGGTAAGGCTGGACTCTGGTAGTAAGAATTCTGAGTCTTCTGAGCTCACCGTTTGTGTTTGGTGCTTGTCCTTCCTCCAGATTCTGCCTGATCAATGCGGGAGTCCTGTACCTTTACTTCAGCAACTACCTACAGATAGATGAGGAAGAATATGGTGGCACATGGGAGCTCACTAAAGAAGGGTTTATGACATCTTTTGCCTTGTTCATGGTATGTGTAGCTGATAGATACAGAGCAAATCCTGTTGTTTCTCAAGGGGAGTGCACTGATTAGATTATGCTGTGATTGATTGGGGCACCATTTTTCAAAAGGCTCCAGGGGTTGGAGGGCATGTCCTTTAGTGAGTCATGTTGTCCAAAAAGATGAGGTGTGGTACAATGTAGTCTTGTGGTACACACACCCGGGGCCAATCATCAGTTTTTACATCTGATTCTCAACTCTGGCTGCATATTAGAAACTGGGAAACATTTAAAAATATATTTATGGCATTATTCATGATAGCTGAAAAGTGCAAACAACCATCACCTGGTCAACAGATAAATAAAATGTTGTATATTTATATAATATTAGACCATAAAGAGGAATAAAGTACTTGTAGGTGCTACAACTTTGATGAATTTTGAAAACATTATGCTAAGTTTAGGAAGCCAGACATAAAACATGTTATGTGATTCCATGTAAAATATCCAGAATAAGTAAATCCATACAGATAAAAAGTAGATTAGTGGTTACCAATGGCAGGGGGGGAGGGCAGGGAAATGGGAAGTAACTGATAATGGAAGTAAGTTTTCTTTTGAGTGATGAAAGTGTTGCAGAATCGTTAGTGGTGATCTTTGCACGACTCTGAATATACTAAAAACCTCTGTATTGTATACTTTATTTTTGTATTACATACTTTTAAATGTGAACTTTATGAAATATGAATTATATCTCAAAGTTAATTTTTTAAAAAAAATTAAGAGACTCTGGTCAAAATCAAAATCTCTGGGTGGGGGTGCCTGGGCATATATATATATATATAATAAAGGTCACAGGAGATTGCAGTGAACAACTAGTTTTGTGAACCTGTTTATTTGCTGTGAAGCTGACAGGGTACAGTGGTGGTTTGTTTTTCACATTTGTTGCTGATCCTAACACTAGCAGTATAGTCTGCTTTACCTGTATCATTTCCACACCTGTAACTCCACTTCTGGTGCTCCAGTTGCTATTTAGTTGAGAGAGAAGCTTGTCCACGGTCCCTTTGGGAGCACTGGTGGGTTGTCCTGGGCTTTGTTAGAGACAGCTTGATTTCAGTGAGATTATTTGGGTTTTCGTGCAGAGTGCTGCATTGGATAGCCACTGGGAAGCCCACCATGCACAACACATTCTTTGCCATTTTGGTTTTGTGGAATAGGGGCCCATGTGGACCCAGGTAACTTATAAACATTGCTTTTCTCCTCTTTAGGTCATTTGGATCATTTTTTACACTGCCATCCACTATGACTGATGGTGTACAGACCCCACCTGCTCTCTGTCCGGTCCAAAGGACCCTCCTAGTTACAGCACAGAAACATGATTGTAGGGGCACCCCAGCCACGTGGAACCTGAAAGACCCATGTTTCCTGGACCAAGAATCAGCGTGTTGGGCATCAGTGTTTTCTGCAGGGGTTGTGATCTGAAACTTTTTAAAGAACCATCCACCTTTTGGGGAAGCATTTCTGAATTGTCCATCACCAACCATTTCTTCTTGGATATCATCATGAAACACCTGTTTGCTGATTGGAGCTGCCGTTCAATTTGATGCACCTCTGGATCCGGATGAAACATTAAATTGTCTTCCTCACTTCTCCATCACGTGTACAGTTTTTAAACTATCAGTGGCATTTCAAGTCTTCTGAAAACAGTATGGCAGTATGTGCGTGGTCCATAGCACAGTACAAGCACCATCTAATAACAATTTCCATTGTAGAATGTTTTCAGATACTTGAATAAATCAAATCTTTAATTGAGAATCTGTTGATGATACCTGTTAAAGCCTTTCCCACCTCATCTCTAGCCTCCAAACCCTGCCCTCCATCCCGATCCCCCTTCCTCTTCTCCCTGCTCCTATAGCAGCTCCAGCCAGGCCTCTTTTCCTTACTGGGCAGCAGGGAAGTTAGGGGCTAGAGTTGGTGTAGGCTGTGGCCTTGGTTTTGTGGTTTACTGACTTCTGATGCCCCTGCCTCTCACTGAGAGACATGACTGACCTCACTACAGTGTGTTAGGCCCAGAAGGTGCCATTTTGCATTTGGCCACAAGATGGCAAGGCCATTGTAGCCAGGAAAGCTTAGGCAGGTTCAAATGATAAGCCACAAAACAAAAGAGATCTCAGAGCTAGGACTATCTAGAGAAGAGGCTTGATGGGGCTGTTTGAAAACCTGGATTATCAGAGGTCCTCTTTGTTCTGGGGGCCAGATGGAGGCTGGACATTTTAGATTCTGTTGCTGGGGTAAGACATTCATCCCTCTGCTTTCCTGTCCCTTTTAGGCCACAGTCCTACCTTCTGAGGTATGATATTCTGAGTGAGACATGTAAATTGTTAAATTTTTTTTCTTCTTGATGCTAGTGGTTGTTTTTACCTTGTGCGTGGGGTTGGGGAGGTATAGAAGGGGACTCACTAAACAGGCAGGGGTGGAAGATGGTACTGGAAACCCCAAACTCAGGTACTGACTGGGTCAAACTCCAGAGGTTTAGTCTCTTTGGAGCCCTGTCCCTATTCTCAGCTGGTCTATATTTGAACTAGAGGTTGCAGGTGGGTTTATGGCACTGAGAGAAGGTTAAGTGACTTCTTAGAGCTGAAAGAGGAAGGAGCAGAGGATACAGGTGGGACCCTGGATTTGTCTCGAATGCTCAGACTGAGCTGAGCTGAGAGTCTAGGTGTTGCAGCCTTGGATTTCCTTTTGGTCTCTGCTTTGGGCCCTGGCATCATCCAAGGAGCTGTCGTCAGTCAGGCTGATGTAGGAGCTGAGAGCCTCCCGGAGTCCCTCACTGAGGAGGGAGGCCTCCTCTGCACCAGGTGCTTCAGAGAACAGGAGGGAGCTGTGGAGAGGGGAAGAGAGTTGGATCAAGGAGCTTTGTCTTCCCTGTGCTCACAGGGAACACAGTTCCAAGTTCGCACCACCTGAAAACTCCCAGTGGCTTCCCATTCTCTATCACATAAAACCCCAGCTTAACTTCATTCAGGACTGGTGTTTTCTGTTGTACCCCAACTTGTCTCACCTTCCATCCTGGCCATCTTTGGTGTCTGGTCATGCCTTATATCCACTCCCTCTTCCTCCTTCCTGCCAGTCCCCTACAGTCCTGGTGAGCCTGGCCTGGTCTCTACGAGGATAGTACTCCCTGGCTCCCAGGTGTCCCTGAAGGTGACCAGCTCATTTGGGGTTATGAGTTCCCAGGGGTGGGTCCTTCTGTCTCCTTTGTTCTGCCTTCATGTTGCAAGGTCCTCTTACCTGTCCAGCTCTTTCCAATTGAGTGGTGGCTTCTGCACAATCACAGGTGGCGGTATAGGCTTGCCAGGGAGTGGGCCAGCCCTCCACAGAGCACAGGGCTCCTTGAGGAGACAGCAGATGTCATCCGCCAACTCTGAGAAAGAGACGTTGACCCTTGACATGGCTGACTCCAGCCCTAGTTTCCTCCCTAACAACCCCCACCCTAACCCTGACCACTTTTCCCAAATGGCAGGTGGGGGCATAGTCAAAAAAGAATGACGGGGGGCACCTGGCTGGCTCAGTCAGTAGAGAGCATGTGACTTTTGATCTCAGGGTCGTGAGTTCAAGCCCCATGTTGGGTGCACAGATTACATTTTAAAAAGTGACAGGGCATAAGCCTCAAGCTGTTGATCTTGGGGCCGAGATGCAATCAGAGGTTATTCTGGGCTAGGTTTTGGAAGACTGGTTTTGGTTAGGTTGATGGACCTCTTAGAGTGCTGGTTTCTGGTTAGGAAAGTACTTTGGGAAGAAAGCTAGAGAATCCTTAATCTCTTCTTGTTCTGTCAGTAGCTGCTGCATGGACCCACCCTCATTGTTTTCCCAGGAGTGGTCTTTCTGACCCTTTGACACTGCCCTAGTGGCTGCATCCTCCAATCCCTATAACAGGACAGGCAACAGGAAATGCTAAGAATCAACTGAATTGCACAACAGCAACAGCTCTGGGCCTCATTCCTGTGGAGAGAACTGTGCCCGACATTGGGGTCTTGAACCACAGTGGTAGGTGAGGTATTGGTCCACGTTCACATGGGAGGTCCATGCGGCTGTCAGGGCATGGGGTGAAAATAGAGCCCCCAGCCTAAGTTCTTGGCACAGGAACTGCCATGAAGATGGGAAGGCCCCTCTTCTGCCTGTCTGGATATTCTCCAGCAAGTAAAGTATGCAAAGGCACAGCTGTCTGCCCCTGAAACCACACATGCTGGTCTAATGGAAAAAAGGAAAGGCCATACCAGAGTAATGGTCCACCAAGGCCTGGAGTGAGGGGAAGGTGAGGCGTGGTGAGATGTACAGCCAGCCATTATCAAGGCACTGAATCCTGTAGTGTCTTATCCGGTCCCAGGATGCAGGGCGGCTGAGGCGAACTGACAGGGAGTAACAGCCTGAGGAATAAAAAGGGTTTGAGGTAGAACTGAGGTCCTGCTGGGACCCAGCCCAGCCCAAGTTGGGAGAAGGAAGAGATGAAGTGGCCATGGAGAAAGGCCACCAGGTCCAGACAGAAGGGAAGTGGGCAGGGGAGGGACAAAAAGGGGAGTGGACATAAATGACCACACATTCTTATTCGATAGGGCTCTTGTGAGGATGAAATGAGATCATTCACACAATGCTCAGGACAGAGCCTGGCACAGTTTATGTGAACATCAAGTGTTGGCTGTTATTTTAAAGACTCAGGTGGGCAAAAATGCTGGAATGTGAAAACATGTCTGTAGATGTCAGATTTATGTCAGTAAGGACGTGCAGAAGGAGGAACTCTTACCCTGCTGGTGGAAAGATAAATTAATACAAGCCACTTTGGAAACAGTTGGCATTAACACCTCACAACTAGCCATTTCATCCTAGCCTTAGAAATATATGAACAAATGGAGCACCTGGGTGACTGAGGCGGTTAAGTGTCTGACATCGGCTCAGGCCATCTCACAGTTTATGAGTTCAAGCCCCTCATCAGGCCCTCTGCTGTCAGTGCAGAGCCGGCCTCAGATCCTCTGTCTCCCTCTCTCTGTCCCTCCCCCATGTGCTCATTCTCTCTCTCTCAAAATAAATATTTAAAAATTAATAAATACATGAACAAGAATATTCATAGCAGCATTGTTTGGAAAAGTCCCCAAACTGTAAACAGCTTATATGCATGCAGCAGAATGATAATATACAGCAGTAAAAGTTAATAACCACTACACATGTAAGCACAGAAAAATACTAAATATGAGCAGAAACAGCAAGTTATAGAAGCATACATTCAGCATGATTCTATTTAAAGTTCAAAGGTAGCTAAGACTATTGCATAGGGATGCATGTAGGGCAAGGCTTATGAGGAAAAGTATTGGAAGATTAACACAGTGAATCAGGCAGCAGCTTCAAAGGGATTGTTGATCTTGTACAATTTTTTAGGCTGGTAAGTGGGCACATGGATGTGGGTTTATTATTAGTCTTTAGCTTATATATTATATACACTAATGTAAGTGACAGAATTTTCCCAGTTTTGCTTTTTGAGTTTTTTAAAATTATTTATTTTTTAGAGAGCAGGGGAGAGGGGGCAGAAGGGGAGAGACCATATTTTTTCTTTCATAATTATTGTTCTGATAGTGCATACTCTTATTTATTCTAGGGACTTTATTTCAAACTGTAGTTTCTCAGTTGGAGAGGAAGTTCAAAGTTATTTTGAGCTTGGTTAAGAACTCATTGCTTAGAGCTGTGATTACTTTCATGTCCTAATTAAATGAATGGGCAGATCTGTCTTCTGCATCTTGTTTGGGAAGTCACAAGCAATCAAGAACAGTTTGATGTTATGAATGATGCGCATCATTCATTGATTTCTACTGTCCAATAATGTATGTATAATATTGCTTATCTTTGAATTGTCTTATGGCATAGGATATACTTTCTGTAGGGTAATGGAAAGGATCATTAAATGAAAAGATGGCATGCTTTGTCTTTAAGAGACTGTTTCAACTGAAGCAGAAACATGACAAACATACTATGTGCCTGTTATTACAGAACCGAAAAGCCCTTTCTGTTTACACTTCAGATGCAAAATGGCCGAGAGAGAGAGAGAGAGAGAGAGAGAGAGAGAGAGAATCTTAAGCAGACTCCACACGCAGCACGAAGCCTGATGTGAGGCTCAATCCCATGACCCTGGGATAAGCAAATGAGCCAAAATCAAGTGTTGGACGCTCAACCAACTGAGCCATCCAGGCGTGCCCCCTTACTTCTTTTTTAGTTTTTAAAATCAACTTTATTAAGTTATAACTTATGTACAATAAAATGCACACAATAAAGTGTACAGTTGATGGGTTTCAACAAAATTTAATTTTTTAATTAAGAAACATTTTTAATATTTATTTATCTTTGAGAGCACGAGTGGGGCAGAGAGAGAGGGAGACACACAATCTGAAACAGGCTCCAGGCTCTGAGCTGTCAGCACAAAGCTGGACATGAGGCTCAAACTCACGAACCACGAGATCATAAACTGAGCTGAAGTTGGATGCTTAACCAACTGAGCCCCCCAGGCGCCCCCAAATTTTAAAAAAAGGATTGGTTATGGGGTGCCTGGGTAGCTCAGTCAGTTAGGCGTCCGACTTTGGCTCAGGTCATGATCTCACGCTTTGTGAGTTCAAGCCCCATGTTGGGCTCTCTGCTGTCAGCATAGAGCCTGCTTTGGATCTTCTGTCCCCCTTTCTTTCTGCCCCTTCCCCACTCATTTTCTCTCTCTCCCTCTCTCTAAATAAATAAATAAATAAATAAATAAATAAACTTAAAAAAAAAAGGGATTGGTTAGAAAAAGAAAACACAGGTGAAAAATGAAGAAAAAAAGACTACATAAAATTATAATACGCAGGCCTGCAATAGTAGTTTTCTGCAGATAAGGATACATATGAGAGCACTTTATAACTAAAGTGGGATTCATTTCTTATGTCAGCAAACACTTCATCAAAGCCAAATGGGAAGAGGATGTCTAGTGAAATAATAGTAATAATCTATTGTTACTATCATCTAACAATCTAGAGCTATCAGTAGCTTTCATATGAGTGCTTACTATGTGCTTTATATGAATTATCTCATCTAATCCTCATGGCCATGCTATGAAGTAGTATGGTCATCACTACTGTGCAGGAAAGAAAACTATGGCACATAGAACCTGGAAGAAGAGGACATGATCCAGTCACTTACCCTTTCCCTTTGGAATGCTACCAAAAGGCAGGTGTGAATTTCCCAAACCATAGGCACTGCTCAATTTTAGTAAGCATTTACTTTGACAAAAAGGCAGAGGTTTTCAAACTGGATTTTAAGGAGCACTTCAGTAGGGTAAGCATCTGATTCTTGATTTCAGCTCAGGTTATGATCTCACGTTTCGTGAGTTCGAGCCCCACCATTGGGCTCTGTGCTGTCAGTGCAGAGGCTGCTTGGGGTTCTATCTCCCTCTCTGCCTGTCCCTCTCAAAAGAGATAAACATTAAAAAAAATAAAAATAAAATAAAAACTGGATTTTAAAACTAAGGCCCAATTATATGATAAACACACTTTGAATAATAAAACACAGGCTAAAAGGGAAAAAAAGGAAAAAGATATATCATGAAACTTAATCATAGGAAAACTGGAGCAGTTATATTCATATAAGACAAAGTAAAAATCAAGACCACGATATTAACAGAGATAAGAGGTACATACCAAGAAAACAAAAATCCTGACTTTGTATGCACCCAGTTACTGAGATTCAAAATATATGAAGCATGGCACAAAAACACTCAGATCATTGCAACAGAATAGAGAACCCAGAAATGGACCCACAAATATATGGCCAACTAATCTTTGACAAAGCAGGAAAGAATGTCCAATGGAATAAAGACAGTCTCTTCTGCAAGTGGTGCTGGAAAACTGGTCAGCAACATACAGAAAAATGAACCTGGACCACTTTCTTACACCATACACAAAAATAAACTCAAAATGGATGAAAGACCTAAATGTAAGACAGGAAACCATCAAAATCCTCGAGGAGAAAGCAGGCAAAAATCTCTTTGACCTTGGCTGCAACAACTTCTTACTCAACACATCTCCAGAGGCAAGGGAAACCAAAGCAAAAATGAACTATTGGGACCTCGTCAAAATAAAAAGCTTCTGCACAGCGAAAGAAACAATCAGCAAAACTAAAAGGCAACCAATGGAATGGGAAAAGATATTTGCAAACGACTTATCAGATAAAGGGTTAGTATCCAAAATCGATAAAGAACTTATCAAACTCAACACCCAAAAAACAAATAATCCAGTGAAGAAATGGGCAAAAGACATGAAGAGACATTTCTCCAAAGAAGAACATGAAAAACATTTCTCCAAAGAACACATGAAAAAATGCTCAACATCACTCATCGTCAGGGAAATAAAAATCAAAACCACAATGAGATACCACCTTACACCTGTCAGAATGGCTAACAATAACTCAGGCAACGACCTTGTTGGCAAGGATGCGGAGAAAGAGGATCTCTTTTGCACTGCTGGTGGGAATGCAAACTGGTGCAGCCACTCTGGAAAACAGTATGGAGGTTCCTCAAAAAATTAAAAATAGAACTACTCTACGACCCAGAAATTGCACTACTAGGTATTTATCCAAGGGATACTGGTGTGCTGTTTCGAAGGGGAACATGCACCGCAATGTTTATAGCAGCACTATCAACAATAGTCAAAGTATGGAAAGGCCCAAATGTCCATCGATGGATGAATGGATAAAGATGATGTAGTAGATATATATATATACAATGGAGTATTACTCGGCAATCAAAAAGAATGAAATCTTGCCATTTGCAACTACGTGGATGGAACTAGAGGGTATTATGCTAAGTGAAATTAGTCAGAAAAAGACAAATATCATATGACTTTACTCATATGAGGACCTTAAAGACACAGAACAGATGAACATAAGGGAAGGGAAGCAAAAATAATATAAAAGCAGGGAGGGGGACAAAACATAAGAGATTCTTAAATATGGAGAACAAACAGAGGGTTACTGGAGGGGTTGTGGGAAGGGGGATAGGCTAAGTGGGTAAAGGGCATTAAGGAATCTACTCCTGAAATCACTGTTGAACTATATGCTAACTAACTTGGATATAAATTTTAAAAATTTAAAAAATTTAAAAAAAACAAGAAAAAATATATATAAAGCAAAACTGACAGAATTAACCAAAGAAATAGACATCCACAATTATAATTGGAAATTTCAACACTTCTCAGTAATTGATAGGACAGAAAATCAATAGGGATATAGAAGATAATATAAGCAACCAATATGACTTAATTTAACACAGAACACAGTGCCCAACAAAACACATTTTTTTCTTTATTAATTTTTTTTTAGTGTTAATTTATTTTGAGAATGAGAGACAGAGTACGAGCAGGGGAGGAGCAGAGAGAGGGGAAACATAGAATCCAAAGGAAGCTTCAGGCTCTGAGCTGTCAGCACATAGCCCAACACAGGGCTCAAACCTATGAACCATAAGATCATGACCTGAGCTAAGCCACCCAGGCACCTCTGTTTTTTTTTTTGTTTGTTTGTTTGTTTTGTTTTGTTTTGGGTTTTTTTTTTTTTTTTTTTTTTTTTTTTTTTGTAAAGCAGGCTCTAAGCCCAACATGGGGCTTGAACTCACAACCCCAAGATCAGGAGTCACATGCTCTTCTGACTGAGCCAACCAGATGCCCCAGAAAATAGTTTAAAAAATTTTTTTTAACTTTTATTCACTTTTCAGAGACAGAGTGTGAGCAGGGGAGGGGCAGAGAGAGAGAGGGAGACACAGAATCTGAAGCAGGCTCCAGGCTTTGAGCTGTCAGCACAGAGCCGGACACAGGGCTCGAACTCAGGAACCGCGAGATCATAACCTGAGCCGAAGTTAGACACCCAACCGACCTAGCAACCCAGGCACCCTCCCATAAAATATTTTTAACTAGAAATAAAGACACAAAACTTTGTGAGCTCAGCTAAATCAGTAAAGTACATTTTTAGCTTTATTTGTTTTTTAAAGTAATCTGTCTGCCCAACATGGGGTTCAAACTCATGACCCCAAGATCAAGACTTGCATGCACTAACAACTGAGCCAGCCTGGTGCCCTCATTTGTAGCTTTAAATGCTTATGTTTCAAGAAAAGAGAGGTACAAAATAAAGTTTCTACCTTAAGAATAAAATTAGGTGGAAGAAATGTAATAAAGATAAAGCAAAAATAAATAAAATAAAAACAACAGAAAAAGGCAATGATCCCAAATGCTGATTTTTTGGAAAGACTGATAAAATGGATAAACTTCAGGGCTGCTTGGCTCATTCAGTGGAACATGCGATTCTTGATCTCGGGGTTATGGGTTTGAGCCCCACATTGGCTGTGGAGATTACTTAAAAATAAAATCTTTAGGGGCACCTGCATGGCTCAGTCAGTTAAGTGTCCCACTCTTGATTTCGGCTCTGGTCGCGATCTAACTGAGATTGAGCCCCACTTGGGGCTCTTCGTTGAGCACGGGGCCTGCTTGGGATTCTCTCTCCCTCTCCCTCTGCCCCTCTTGCTCTCTCTCAAAATAAATAAACATTAAAAAAAAATAATAAGAGGGGCACCTGAGTGGTTCAGTTGGTTAAGCATCTAACTCTTGATGTCGGCTCAGGTCATGATCTCTTGGTTTGTGAGTTTGAGCTCTGACAGCATGGAGCCTGCTTGGGATCCTCCCTCTCTCCCCTCCTCTCTGATCCTCCCCCACTCATGTGCATGCTCTCTTTCTCTCTCTCTCAAAATAAATAAACATTTTTAAAGAATGAAGAGGGGCCACCACTAAGGATCCTACAAAAACACATTAAAAGAAAATAAGGGCATATTGTGAACAACTTCATGCCAGTAAAAATTGTACAATTTGGATGAAATGGACAAATTCATTAAAAGGCACAAATCACCAAAACTGGTACAATAGTTTCCTATTGTTGCTATAACAAATTACCTCAAATTCATGGGGCACCTGGGTGGCTCAGTCGGTTAAGCATCTGACTTCGGCTCAGGTCATGATCTCTCGGTTTGTGGTTTCGAGCCCCGCGTCGGGCTCTGAGCTGACAGCTGAGCTGACAGCTCAGAGCCGGGAGCCTGTCTTCAGATTCTGTGTCTCCCTATCTCTCTGACTCTCCCCTGCTCGCCCTGTCTCTCTCTCTCTCTCTCTCAAAAATAAAATTTTTTTTAAATTTTAAAAAATTACCTCAAATTCAGTGGCTTAAAACAACACGTATCTATTATCATATAGTTCTGGAGGTTATAAATCTGAAATGGGTTTCCCTGAACTAAAGCAAGGTGTCAGCATGCCTGTGTTTCTTCTGCAGCTCTAGAGGATAATCCATTTTTTGCTTTTCTGGTTTCTAGAAGCCACATGCATCCCTTAGCTCAGGGCTGTTTCTCCATCATTAAAGCCAGCAGCATAACTTCATCTCAATCTCTTTCAAACTCCGATGCTTCTGCCTCTCTCTTATAAAGACCCTTGTGATTTTACTGGGCTCATCTGAATAATCCACAACAATCTCCCTATCTCAAAATCTTCAATTTAATGCCATCTACAAATTCCCCTTTGTAATGTAAGGTGATATATTCACAAATTCCAGAGATTAGGACCTAGAAATCTCCAAGGGGCTATTTATTATTCTGCCTACCACAGAAGACAAATTTCGAATTGACAGAGAATTTGCTAAACATCTATAGATATACTTAATAAGAAAGACTGAGTTTTTCCTTCTAAGATTGGGAACAAAGCAAGGGTGTTCTGACCATTTCTTTCACATATTAGAGGTCCTAGCCAGTGCAATGAGGCAAGAAAAAGACGTAAAACATATACAGATTGGAAAACAAGTAAACTGTATTTATAGATAATATGATCATATATGTAGCAAATCCTATGGAATCTACAAAAAAGCAACTAGTGGGGTGCTAGTAGACTTGGTAGAGGATGAGACTCTTGATCTCGGGGTTGTGATTTCGAGCCCCATGTTGGGTACAGCGATTACTTAAAAATATAAACAAAACACAAAAAAAGCTACTACAACTAATAAGTGAATTTAGCAAGGCTATAGGATACAAATTCAATATACATCCAAGAAGTGTGAGGCCCCTGGGTGGCTCAGTCAGTTAAGCATCTGACTCTTGTTTTAGGCTCAGGTCATGACTTCATGGTTCATGAGTTCAAGCCCCTGGTCAGGCTCCACACTGTTAGCATGGAGTCTAGGATTCTCTCTCTCTCCCTCTCTTTCTGCTCCTCCCCCACATGTTCTCTCTCTCTCAAAATAAATAAGTAAACTTAAAAAAAAAAGTGTAGAGTAAGTTCCCTGCTTCCTTTTCCTTATTCTCTACCGGCCTCTGAGGGCCCCTTGACTTTTGTACCTTTAAGAAGAGTCTCTTCTTGTGTGTCTGGGTGGCTCAGTTGTTAAGCATCTGACTTCGGCTCAGGTCATGATCTCCCCATTCATGAGTCCAAGTCCCACATCCAGTGATCTCAAGCCCTGGTTGGGGTGAGCTTAAACCCCCCGCTTCAGGTGAGCTCAAGCCCTGCTTTAGGTGAACATAAGCCCTGCTTTAGGCAAAACACGAGCCCCACTTCAGGTGTGCCCTGCTTTGCAAGCTCTCTCTCTCCCTCCCTCTCTCTCTGCCCTTTACTCACTTGTGGCCTCTCTCTCTTCTTCTCTCTCAAAGAAGAAGAAGAAGAAGAAGAAGAAGAAGAAGAAGAAGAAGAAGAAGAAAGAAGAAGAAGAAAGAAGAAGAAGGAAGAAGAAGAAGAAGAAGAAGAAGAAGAAGAAGAAGAAGAAGAAGAAGAAGAAGAAGAAGGAGGAGGAGGAGGAGGAGAAAGGAGAAAGGAGAAGAAAGAAGAAGAAAGGAGAAGAAGGAGGAGGAGGAGAAGGAGAAGGAGAAGAAGAGTCTCTTCTTGGGGTGCCTGGCTGGCTCAAGTCAGTACAGCATATGACTCTTGATGCCAGGGTTGTGAGTTTCGGCCCCACATTGGGTGTAGAGATTACTTAAAAATAAAATCTTTAAAAAAAAAAGTATCTTCTGGAGCTGAGCTGTGACTCTAAAATGGCTCTGTGGCTGGGAAAGGGCTAAATATTGGAGAATAAGCTCTGAAGGCCAACCAGCCCAGCTGAACTAAATACCCAAGTTCCTATATGCTCTGCAAGATTCTCCAGCCACCCCATGTTGGTCCCTGTCACCTTAGCTACTAAAACTAGTAATGGTAGTTATACTGAGTATATAGCTGATAGGCTCAGGGATAATAAGCTCTGTCAATCCCACGTGGGGTTGATAACCCACTGTGGACACAGGTCACCTACCAGTGCCATCTGTGACTGGCCTATATGCTGGTATCCTGCTGTTCCTTCTCACTACATACTCCGCCAGTCCCAAATACCTACTGCTCTCTCCAGATCCAGGACATCTCCATTTTAGCTCAGACTCCCTGGGCTCAAATCCCACACACAGCCACATGCTATAATACCCCTATTGCCCCATGCTCACTAGCTGTGTCTCTAAGCACATTATTTGACCTCTAGGATCTGTTTCTTCATCTGCAAAGGGGAATAATGATTCTCCTAGTCTCACCAGATTACTGCAAGGATTCGAGGGGTGAAGCACCTAAAGCATTTAGCAGTGTCTGGCATGTAGCAAGCACCCAATAACCTATATCAGGCCTTCGGTCCTTTGCACACACTATTCCTTTTGTATTGGACACTCTTCCACCTGAGTAACCACCAGCATTTCTTTTACAACTCAGTTCTGTTCAGACAATTCCCTCCAGAACACCTTCCCTGCCTGGGAGAAGCCCCAGCTCAAAGCCTGCCCAGGCACCAATGCTTTTGATTTCTACTCTGCCACCACCTGCCCCCCAACCCTCCCTCACCCCAAAACACACATAACCAATCATGAGCCTCCTGAAGGATGGTTCTGATTTATCCTTCCTCTATCTTCCAATCTCAGAAAACAGCAGCACTGTGCAGCTGTTACTAAGCTATAACCGTGGAGTCAACCTCACTGCTTCCATTCTCTCATACCTCACATACAGCCTGACAGAAAACGCTACTGGCTACGTTCAGAACATATCCAGAACCAACCATTTTCACCCTGGAGGAGCCTGCAACAACTTCCCATGTGGCTTCCCACTTCCACCTCATCACCCCAACCCCAAATCCTCTCTTAGCAGCAGTGGAGGGATCAGGTTATGTCACTCCCCTACTGAGAACCAAAGTCCTCACCCTAGAAACACCCTGCATGACCTGACTCCCAGTGACCTTGGATTTGCCTCCAGGCACACCTGCCCTTGCTGAGGATGTGTCTACCACAAGGACTTTGCATAGTTGCACACATCCCATGAACTTGTTCTTTTTGTGCTGCTTTATTGTTTCTATCTGGCACTTAGCATGATCGGACACTTTATTATTTATTTGTTCACTGTCCATTTTGCCAACTGCATTGTGGGCAGGGATTCTGCTTTTTATACTGTTTAATCCCTGCTGCTTTGAACAATAGTTGGCACAGAGTCACCATACAATATCCATTTGTTGAATGACTGAATGAATCTCTGTGATAAAATGATAGAGCCATGATTACAAGCAGTTTGGAGGGGTGTTTGCCACTATTTGCACACCTACCACTATTTATGAGCCTACATGGTATTAGGGGAAAGTCTATCCCAACTTTCCACCTATTCTCTCTGCTCAATTTTCATTCGTACACTAATTCACTCATTCATCTATTCAGTATACATTCTTTGAGCACTTAACTGTATGCCGGCACTGCACAAGGCCCAGACATAGGTAATTAGATCTTTATACTCTAGGAAAGAAGTGCTGTCCTGCTAGCACATCTCATAGCTGGAATTTTCCTTTATGGTCTCCATTTCAAATATATAGATCTTGTGCTCTTAGACCACATATCTTGATTTTTTTTTCTTTTAAGAAATAAGTTTATGGGGCACTTGGGTGGCTTAGTCAGTTAAGCATTGTCTGACTCTTGGTTTCAGCTCAGGTCATGATCTGACGGTTTTGTGAGTTCGAGCTGCACATTGGGCTCCATGCTGACAGTGTGGAGCCTGCTTAGAATTCTCTGTATCCCTCTCTCTCTGCCCCTTCCCACTCACATTGTCTGTCTCTCTCAAAATAAATAAATAAACTTGAAAAAAAAAAGTTTACAGAAGCTACAGAAGTGGTCTGGGGGTGGTGGTGCCTGAGTGGGTCAGTCAGTTAAGGTCCAACTCTTGATTTCAGCTTAGGTCTTGATCTCAGGGTCATGAGTTCAAGTCCCAAATTGGGCTTCATGTCCAGCATGAAGCCTACTTAAAAAAACAACAATAGGGTGCAGGGGTTGGAGGGAGATCCACTGGGGAAAAGGCAAGAAAGGTACAATGTCCTGGATTCCAGAAAGCTCTAGCTCCATTAGCCAATGTCACATCTTGGCCTGCAGGGACCTCTGGGGTCAGGCGCCATGTTTTCCCTGGTGTTCTGATGATACCAGGAGGTGGGGTGGGGTCCACAGTGGTATGAGGGATCAGACTGGAAGCTGTGTGTGGGAGGTAGACCTAGCAGGACCTCCTGAACTTCATCTGCTGAGGCCTCTGAGAAGCTGACAGCCTTGGGGATGCTGCACCTTTGACCTTCCACTGTCCGCAGCCTGAGGACAGGAACCATGACTTAGCAGTCCTGCCTCAGAGGAGATGCTCAACAAGTGCTTCCCAGCTGACGGAATGGACAGAAGTGAGCCCCTCAGTGGCAGGAAGCATGTCTTGATCATCAATCTTCCTTATAGTTCCCATCACAGAACAGATACACCGTAGGACAGCAGGAAGGTGAGGGGGCAGGGGATAATGTTATTGGGGCCTGACCCTGGTGCTGACCTCTGGAGCTGACCTCTGGAGCAGTTCTGTGACCTCCACAAAGCCATCAGTGCCCTTTCATATACCAAGGTTTGGGGCCTGACTTGGGCCCTGCCGTGATTTCCCGCAGGTTTAGAATATAAACAAGTACACCAGAGGGACTCTGGGGAAGATGAAGGGTCTTACCCTCCTCCGTCCAGACTCTGAGTAGTGTTCTTGGGAGCTCACAGGCCCTAGGCCTCCCTCCTTCTTCCACACACAAACTCAAATTCCTCTGCAGAATTCCCTTCCCAGAGGTATGTTGGGACCTTGATACAAAGA
The DNA here is from genome assembly GCA_028646485.1 of Cryptoprocta ferox. Classification (NCBI taxonomy): domain Eukaryota; kingdom Metazoa; phylum Chordata; class Mammalia; order Carnivora; family Eupleridae; genus Cryptoprocta; species Cryptoprocta ferox. The sequence goes on along the minus strand of CM053576.1, from coordinate 21,398,013 downwards.
AAAGCCAATCCTGATAGCATTTCACTCAATCAATAGCTAATTACTATTATATATGACATGATGCAATATGTAAACGTAAAAAACATCATCCCTTTCTACTTAATTCTGGTTTCCCTAGATTAGAACTGTGTTTTCAAACTTAAAAGAACATAAGAACCATTCAGAGAACTTGTGAAGGAAGCAGATTTCTGACCTCTGAGCCCTCTGTAAATAGTCAGATTCAGAAGAGGCCCAAGAGCCTGTGTTGTCAAGAAATTTCCCTGACAATTCCTATACACTCATGTCTGAGAACCAATGTTTTATGATGTTACTCAGACCTCATAGAGCTGCAGTGCCAAACTTTTTTTGACTATAAACCATAGTATGAAATTTTACACTGTGATTCAGGACACACTTAAATTACTTAAAACAAAAATAGGATGAAACAATATTTCTTCCAACCCCAGGGATGCACCTTGAAGTTTTCTGCTTATATTTCACTTCAAACACTCACTGGTCCAGATCCAACTAAATGAAGAGGTATCAAACCTCGGCAGCATATCAGAATCACCTGGGGGGCTTTTATATCTTCTAGGGCCTAGGCCATATCCCTGACCCATTAAATTAGAAACCCTTGGGGTGCCTGGGTGGCTCAGTTGGTTGAGCGTCTGACTTTGGCTCAGGTCATGATCTCATGGTTCATGGGTTCAAGCCCCACGTCGGGCTCTGTGCTAACAGCTAGCTCGGAGCCTGGAGCCTACTTAAGATTCTGTGTCTCTTTCTCTCTCTGCCCCTCCCCTGTTCACGCTCTGTCTCTCTCTGTCTCTCAAAAATAAGCAAATGTAAAAAAAAAAAAAAAAAAAGGAAAACAGAAAAAAAAATAAATTAGAAACCCTGGGGGTGGGATGCAAGGCATGAGTAATTTATAAAGCAGATGATTCCAACTTGCAGCCAAGGTCTAGATCAGCATTTGGGAAGGTTTTTAAAGATTTTTTAGGGAGCGGGCACCCTGGTGACTCAGTTTAGCTTCTGACTCTTGATTTCGGCTCAGGTCATGATCTCATACTTCATGAGTTCAACCCCCACATGGGGCTCCTCATTGTCTGTGCTGGGCCTGCTTGGGATTCTCTCTCTCCCTTTTTCTCTACCCCTCCCCTAACTCAGGCATATTCTCTCTGTCTCCTCTGTCTCTCTGTCTCTGTCTGTCTGTCTGTCTCTCTCTCTCAGTGCCCACCGTAGGGCTCGAACTCATGACCCTGAGATCAAGAGTCACATGCTCTACCGACTAAGCCAGCCAGGTGCCCCTAAATCAGTGGTTCTTAAAGTGTGGTCCTCGGGGCATCTGGGTGGCTCAGTCAGTTAAGTGTCCGTCTTCAGCTCAGGTCATGAACTCGTGGTCTGTGGGTTTGAGTCCTGCATCAGGCTCTGGGCTGACAGCTCGGAGACCGGAGCCTGCTTCGGATTCTGTGTCTCCCTCTCTTTCTGCCCCTCCCCTGCTCATTCTTTGTCTTTCTCTGTCTCTCAAAAATAAATAAACATTAAAAAAATTAAAAAAAAAAAGTGTAGTCCTCAAACTGGCAGCAACAGCATCACCTGCAAACTTGTTAGAAAAGTAAATTATCAGATTCTGTCCCAGACCCAACAAATCAAAAATCTGGGTGTTTGGCCAGTTCTTTGAGTCCTTTAGGTGATTCTGATGGCCACCCAGATTTCACACCCACTGCTCTATAACCACTGAATTAAACTAATTTCTTGGCCCACAAAGGGGTCTCAATCTGCAGCTTGACAAACACTATCCTAAAGGAAGCCTTCAGAAGACAGATTAGAAATTAGCACTGGAGAGGGATGCCCAGGTGGCTCAGTTGGTTAAGCGTCTGACTTGAGCTCAGGTCATGATCTCACAGTTTATGAGTTTGAGCTCCGTGTTGGGGGCTTCATGCTGACAGCTCAAAGCCTGGAGGCTGCTTCAGATTCTGTGTGTGTGTGTCTCTCTCTCTGCTCCTCCCCCAATTGTGCTCTGTCTCTCAAAAATGAATAAATTAAAAAAAAAAAGAAATTAATACTGGGGAAACCTTTGCCTTTCCTGCAGAATTGACAAATCTCTTTCTTTTCTGATAATGAGAGCTTCATTCTCATCTATCCCCTTTTGGGGTTGGCTATGGGGAAGCTCAGAATCTAACCTTAATCCCAGAAATCATGTGGAAGTTTATGAATCTTTAAAGATCTTTATGGATTCTTATCTGCTTTCTCCTTTATTTACCAGCAACTTCCTCCTGTATATGTGCCTTCTTAGGAAAGGGGCAATAAGTGCTGGTCACTATGTGGTTGTGGCTAAACCCGGCCAGAGAAGGGGTGGGGATGGGGCAGCTGAACATGGAGCACTTCCTGTGGCTTCTCAAGCTCACTGGGGCCTGGTTTGCAGCACCCTTGCCCCAGTTAGCCCCACTGGTGTGGTTTTCTGTTTGCAGCTGCTGCACTCAGGCCAGTCCCCAGCCCCCAGCCCCAGCCAGCCTTTGGGTGTGAGGGTGGGTTGCTGATGCTGCCTGGAAAGTAGCAGGAGGGGCTGGGGAGAGGTCAACCCAACAAGCTTCTGAAGGAAGGGGAAGAGAGGCAAAGATGTGCTGGAGGGGCCCTCAGGAGGGAGACTGGGAGCAAAGGACCCTGACAACTCATCATGGTTGGTTCAAATTAGGGCAAGCACAGGAGGCCTGTCCTCACTCCTGAGTATCTCCTCCCTAGGTTACCACTATGCTTGCAGTTTAGACATTATTGTGACCCATGGACCTTTCTTGGGAGTCTGAAGTGAGATGGATCTCAGCTGAGTTTGAATCCCAGCTTCACACTTAGCCATGTCTCTCCAGGCAAACCATTTCTCCTCTCTAAGCCTCATTTTCCTCATCTATAAAATGGGGACAGTGGAAGTACAATTCCCCACATGGTAGTTTGAAGGCACAAAAGGGCCTAACGTAAACGTCAGCACGGCCTTTCTTTCAACATCCCTCTCTGCCCCCACTGTAAAGGGTCTCAGGACAGCAGCTCAGAGGGAGGCACAGGCATCAGAGACAGACTCTATCAACTCTGTGTCTTGTTTGCAAGGGCCCTGCACCTGAAGTGGCAGAAGTGCCATATGAATGTGCAATGTAACAGGTTCCTACCCCTCTTTGGGCCTCTGTTTCCTCATCTTCCCCATCTTTACAGCAGAAAAAAGAAGATCAAGAGCGGACTTTTTAAAAACACTTTTTTAATGTTTATTTATTTTTGAGAGAGAGAGAGAGACAGACAGACAGAGGGTAAGCAGGGGCAGAGGAAGGGCAGAGAGAGAGGGAGACACAGAACTCGAAGTGGGCTCAAACTCACAAGTTGTGAGATCATGACCTGAGCTGAAGTCGGACACTTAATTGACATCCAGGTGCCCCAAGAGCTGACTTCCAATGAGTTTTCTAGTTCTGACTGGTTGGTGACCCAAAGTACAGACACCTTGTGAACTTGACAACTTTTTGCCAAGAGATGAGGATTGTGTTGTGTTTTGGAGAGGAAGGAGTCATTGCTGGTCAGGGCAGGGAAATCCTGTGACTATACTCTATTACAAGACCCAGTTACCAAAGTGTAGGCTGAGCCTGGATCCCCACTGTGGACCATTCACACCCACTTTTAGAAATGGGCTGTTGTGGCAGCAACATGGTGGTCAGTCAGCCAGACTGCCCAATTCCAAGGCCAGGTACTACAGTCCTTCACATCTGGCCTTCTACTTCTATCCCCAAGTCACCTCATACATGACTCTCAGCACTCAAAGGACAAGCCAGGGCTGAGCTTACCCACCTCTCCTGGTTTGGCTCTCCCGGATGAGAAAGGCCCCTCCGGAGTTTCCAGGCAGCAACAGCAGTTCCTCAGCTTTCTCACGGCTCAGGCCCTCATATAGCCACCTGGGGAAGGGACAGAGAGAGATCACCCCGGGGAGTGGGGATGGGCCAAGACTCTATTCCACCCCTCCTCCGTCTCTGGACCTCAGAGTTCCAATTATACATGGTCTCCAAGGGCTCCCAGCTTTGTCTTTGTCCTGGCTCCAGAGGCCTCAGAGGACAACCTCATGGGGTCAGACCCAGGTTTTTCTGCCTGGAGACCTCATTTCCAAGCAGCTGGGGGTGGGGGCAGGTGGGGTGATCGCAGACTCTCTCCTATCACTGCCCAGCTCCTTCAATACCCTTATGTTAGCCACTCACCTTTCCAAGCCTTTACCTTTCCAATAATTGCCTGTTTTATTTTGTTTTTAATTTTAGTAAATATTTTATTTGAATGTTTTAAAGTTTAACTTCACAGTCAAAAGGCATATGAGTGAACATGTATTCATTATCACTGAAACCTAACTCCCATTGGAGCTTATTTGTGGGTAGAAATGTTGGAACTAGAATGTTCAAGGCATTCTAAAATCTTGGAAAAAATCATGCAGACTATCAATCATCATATGTGCCTCCCAAAGCACAGATCTTCATAACCTACTCCTCGGTGCCTCTTTCATTGCTGGATTGTTGATTACTCTGGTCCTCTTGTTTTCCTTTCCCCTTTCACTTAATCCTTCCCCTATACGTTCATGAAGAACTTAACCACAATGGAAAGTTTGGGTGGTTTTACAGGAATTTTTTTGGCTTACTAGTCCATCAGCCTTCTAATGTCCCCAGAGCCATGCCCTATGGTCCCTGGGGAAAACCTACAGAAACCAACTCAATGGAAATGGCCTCTTCCCTGTCATCGTGTGAAATTCCACAGTCAAAGCCAGAGTCAGAGTTGAGTAAATTCCAAGTAAATAAATCAGAGAAGCTGTGACTCGCTTGGTGTCAGTGACAAACTTAGCCTAGTTTTATAGTAAATAAAACAAGCCATTCATATGACTTACAAACATTGGGGAAGTAGATGGAAAGGCAAAGGAAGGGGACTCTTGGAGGTGGTCAGTGTTTCCTTGGCTGAAGCTTCAGTATCACATTGGGGATGCAAAATCTCTGGCCAGCAGGGCCAGGCTATCAGGAAAAACGTGGGCAAGATGGGCTTCACCCGGGTGCTGACAACTTCTGTGTGAACTTATCCTACAAGATGTCCACACGTCTCAGGATGCCTGTGCTACTTTCATCAGAACCAGATATCCCATGAACCTCAGATAGGAAGGCCAGCCAGTGCCAGAGCTGTACTTTCTCTCAGAAGAGTGGCTGTCCCACAAAGTGTACTCATGTGACTCCATGTTACGCAGGTAGATCCCACTGAAAGACTGTTCACTTCCTTTCTCTCTCATGACACAGAATTTGCTCTGGAGTCGGTTTCTTTTGTCACTCACTCTTGGTGAGCAATGGCTCACACTTTGTAAGAGACCCTGCATCCCCTGTGTCCTGCCCTCCCTTGAGGCACCTCTTGGAAGGACAGGATTGCCAAGATGTGGGGCACCACCCCTCCATTTTCTTGCCTTGGACCTTTAGGACACATATGCAAGGCTACTCCCTTTCAGCAGGAGTTCACTGAACTCCTGGACACCCTCCAAAGCCCAGAAGATGTCTCTATGGGGCCTTCCTGAGCCCCCCGCTCTGGGCTCCCAAGTCTCACAGGCTGACCTGAGAGAGCTAGCCGTTCACTCTTCTTGAGGGCAGGGCCCAGGCCTGATTCTCCCCCTCTCTCCAGTTTTGCTCAGCAGAGGACTGGCCATAAAGGACTACACTTGTGGGAAGAGAAAGCAGGAAGTCCCCTTAAGTCAGGGCCTGTGGTGTGAACTCACCCATGGGAGATTTTGGCCACGTGAAAGCTGGGGATGCTGTGTTCTGTGCCTGAAATTTCTGACACCACCGTCCACCAGTCTCCATCTCTGGAGAGAGAAAGGAGAGGGGAACTGCTCATTTAGGATTCATGAAGACCCACCAGGCTGGATCCTGTGGCTGGCCACTATCCCACCTGTGTCTCCAAGGTTTCCTTGTACCACCCCGTGCTGGTACCTCCTGGGCATTAGATGACAGGATTCAGGGTCCCCTGCAAGGCCCTGCCCACTTACTGTTTCTCCCTGCAGGTGTGTCAAGCTTCCTGAAATCATTAGGGCCACATATGAGCTCAGCACCAAGGGCCATGCTCTCTTCTCCTAGAGGGAAGGGCCCCTTCTTCCATTAGTGCATCTTCAGGTGTCAGGGGGAGAAAGCAGAGCATCCCACCCTTCCCCGCAGAAGGACTTACTCAGAGATGATGGTCAACGGCTCCCCCAGTCTCAGCGACAGCTCTGTGTGCTCGCCTACAGGGTAACTGCTCAGGGCCACAGCTGTGGCCCTGCTTCTCTCTGGATGGAGGGACAGAGATGGTCACCCTTTTGGCTAGTCCTCCCTCCACATGTGAAGTCTAGTGGAGTCTGGGCTTCCACAATCAACTCCCCCGTGGGCACCCTGGGGAGCATGCCTGCTGGGATCCCAAGAAGCTGGAATCTGAAGCTTTTTCAGTGAGCCTCTGCAGAGCCCTAGGGGTGCCTGTACATCTTCTGGGGTCACCTCAGGGAACAGGTTGATGTGGCAAGAGGAGTGGGGCCCCTGACTACAATCCCCTTTTATATGGAGATCTTCAAGAAGATTTTGATAAAAGGATTCCCCTGCTCAGCAAACTTAAAAAGACTATAGCTGTAATCAGGTTATCAGCAGAGATCTCTGAGCTCAGTTTCTACAAGTTCTAATGACATGGGCACTGGATGGACTAACTTTGAGGGCTGAGGTCCAGGGTGAGCATGGGAGGAAGAGGGCTCCTGGAGAAGCCAAAGAAATCACAGATGCGGACAGGCTGTGTAACTCTAGAACACCATGCATGTGGGTAGCGTGGCTCTCCCATGGTCTTTGTCCAAAATGACAGGTGTAGGTCTGTGCTGCCCCAAGAAAACTTGGGGTCTCAGGGGCCCACTATATCAGGCCTGGCCCAGAGCAGACACTCAGCAGGTATATGTGGCCCACTCAAGCATTCTGGCCACATGCCTGCCATCCCTCAATGAGTGGCTGCTGAGTGTCAGGGCCTGACTGGGTGCTGCACACATCACCTCAGCCCTTACAGCCCCAGAGGTAGTCCTCTACAGCCCCATTGCTCAGCAAGGCAACTGAGGTGAGGCAGGGTACTGTGCCAAGAGTAGCTTCTGTGGTATTCCCTGTCCTCCTCCCATGGGGCACTGTTGGGGTGGGTGACCTTTGTGGCTACTCATGGGCCAAGTTGGGAGGGGACTTGGCTGGACATAAGTAGCACCTCACCAAAAAGGCCCAGACTCCCTGGGATGCTGACATTCAGAGAGGGAGTCATAGAGCCAGAGGATGATAAGCCTCCCCTTACCCCTGCCCCCACACCAGGACTGGTCCCAAAGACACAATGGTCATGAGGCCCAGACTCGAGGTTGGATGGTAGGTGGCAGGCAGCTCATCCCTTGTCCACCTCAGGAATCAGCCTGCCCAGTCTAACTAGACCTCCTGATACCCGTCTGGGCCTTCTCATCCTGAAAAATCTGCCCTCCACAGGCTGCTGAGAGCCACTTTACCCACATCCCAGTGTCCTGAACAATGCAAGCAAGTCTTGCGGAGGGCATCCTTCAACAAGGGTGAAACCAGGTGGCCTGGAAGGACCCCTTCCCCTCCTGGAAGCCCTGGCATTGCACCCCTACTTGCTACTCAGCTGCATATGCTGTCCCACTCATTGACCATCCACCTGGCCAACTCACCTTCATCCTTCACTCCCTGGATAAAATGTCCCTTCTTGGTGAAGACTTCGTGATGAGTCCCTCAGCACACACTTTCAATAAGAGTCCCTTAAAACACACTGTCACCAAAATCTAACAACTGCAACTGATTATTGGTTTAGCTCCTGTCTCTGGGGCTTGGCTGTCTCTGAAGGCAGAGGCTGTGCCTATCTTGTCCATTCTATGTCCCCTGGTCCTCACATAGGCCTGGCATGTGGTAGAGCCTTGGTAGATTCTGAATGGATGCAAGGCTGATGGACAAATGACTCATGGAAGGGGCTGTCCCAAGTCTGTCCTCCTGCTGGGACCAGGGGTTGACCTACCAAGAGAGAGGCCCCATCCTTCCCCCTGGAGACCCTGTCAGAGAGAGGAACACGGTTCCCCTCGGGTCTCGCAAGCAGGGAGAGCCCCCAGAGCACCTGCCGGAGGTCCACCCCCTCAGCAGCCTGGCCATGACTCAGAGCAGCATTGGGGCCACGGCCTGTGACTAGATTCAGAGGAAATGAGGGGGAGGTCTGTGTGGTTTCCAGGTCTCTTCCTGCAGGGCCTGGTGGGCCCCAGGCTCTCTGTGCAGACTGAGTGGCTAAAAAGAGGTGGCTGCCTCCCCAACAGAATTACAGAGCTCAGGGCATTAATGCCTGTGGGAGGCTGGCATTAGGAAGATGAGGATATAAGGGGCAGGGCTGACGAGGGGGAAGAGACCTCAGCCATTGCAGGAAAGTTGCAGACTGAGGATAGCTTCTGCCCAAACACAGACATCCAGACTTTTGACTCCACAGTCTCCTAGTTCTGTTGAAGTGTGTGTCCATGTCCTTCCTCTTAAAAGTACTGCTTGGTTTAGAGTAATTTGTTATCTGTGATGGTTAATTTTATGTGTCAATGTGGCTAGCCTACAGTACCCTGCTACTTGGTCAAACATAGTCTAGAAGTCTAGATGTTGCTGTAAAGATAACAATTTTTGTTTGTTTGTTTGTTCGTTTGGAGAGAGCAAGAGTGTTTGTGAGTTGAGGAGAGAGGCAGAGCGAGAGAAAGAATCCTAAGCGGGCTCTGTGCTCAGCACAGAGCCTGGAGCCCAATATAAAGCTCAATCCCATGACCCTGGGATCATGACCTGAGCCAAAATCAAGAGTCAGACGCTTAACCAACTGATCCACCCAGGTGCCCCGAGATAACAATTTAAATTGGTGGACTTTGAATAAAGCAGATTACCCTCCATAATGTGGGTGGTCCTCATCCAGGCAGTTGAAGATCTTAAAACAAAAAGACTGAGGTTCTTAAAGCAAGAGGGAATTCTGCCTCCAGACTCGACTACAATTCTGCAGTATTAACTCTTCCATGAGCCTCTGGACTGCCAGCCTACCTGGCAGAATTCAGACTTGCCAGCCCCCACAATTGCATGAACCAATTTCTTAAAATAAGTTCTGTGTCTACACACACACACACCCACATACACACACCCTATTGGTTCCGTTTCTCTGGAGAACCCTGATGATCACATCATCAAAACCCCAAATCAGGATGTGATTTGAGAAACAATCTGTGGGTTGTTTGGGGGAACAAGAAACAAACTGGGGCTATAGTTTTGATATCAAAATATTAGAATTTCTAGGATATTTTGATGGTCTAATTGTCCTAAAAACTGGCATTTTTAGTCAGGACTATCTTAAAAACCACAGTTGTAGGTTCAGCATAGGCATTGTATGTCCCAGTTTCTTCCAATTACCATGTCTTTAATTTTGTTTCAAATGTTGTACAGGATAAGAAGAGACACTTTGGAGCAATGATGTCCAGTAGAACTTTCTGTGGTGATGGAAATGTTCTTTTCATTTTAATTAATTTTCCTTTGAATTTTAACTAGCTGCATATGGCTAGTGGCTATTATACTGGACAGTGCAGCTCTGGAGAGCTACAGAAGTAGAGCTGGTCTTAGAGTTACCAGGTCAATTTCCTAATAAACTGGCTGAAGAGAAAGGAAGCTTTGGGAGACACCTGGGGGACTAATATGCCCTCTTGGTTAGCACCCGTTATTCACATTTTCTGGTTGTGTAATGTTCTGACTGCTGAAATGTAAGCTTCGCCAGAGCAGGGACACTGCCTGCATGGTTCACGAAGAAGGGCCTGGTATACAGCAGGCCCTCCCTGATACCTGAAGCCATGTTGGAGCAGCTGGTCAGGAAAGCCCACAGAAGTGATGTCTGGGGCTGTGCAACCTTACTGTGTGTGGGAAGGGCCCAGTTGCCCTGGGCCCACAGCCTACCTGCTTGCGTGGGCACAGGGCCCAGGCCTTGGACAGAGGGGCTCGAGCTTGGGCTTGGTGGGGTTTTCCCTCTGCTGGGCTGACCTCCCATCGCTCCTCAGCAGACCACTCAGAAGCACATGGCCGAGAGAAATCTGAAAGAGATACTGTGATGGACACAGAGGCCCTGGATACCCAGACACCCTCTCCCTCCCCAGTTCAGCCCTGCTGACAAGAGGGAATGATCCCCCTCCCAGCAGGACCAGGCTCTAGCCCCTCCACCAGACTCGGGAGGCTCTCTGCAACCAGACCATTTTCTCCGGCAGGCCTACCTTTTTCTACACTGCAGTCATATTCTACTCTTTGTTTCTGGGCCTTTGCCTGTGTGGCCCACTGGTTGGAATGTCCTACTCCCCCTTGGGGCTTGTCTGGATCCCACTCTTCCCTGGGAAGATTTCCCTGAATCCTCCAGCCCTCAGAGACTCCAACAGGCCTACTCTGAACTATTTCCTGATGTGGGATCAAAATGCTGCCCATGGCTAGGGTTAGAGGTGGGCAAGAGGGGGAGCCAAGGAGGCTTGGGAGCTCGTGTCACAATAATCTAAGGTGACACTGAGCACACTGTTATTGGTGCTCAGTGTTACCGTTTTGCACAGGGCAAAGTAAGATGACTAGGAGACTGTATGCCACAGCAATGAATTATAAGGCTTTGGAGGGATTGGCTGTCGAGCCACTTCCGTGCTTTTTGCCTCCATCTGAAAAATGGGGATAACAATACCCAACATACGGGTCCAAGAGATAAGGCATGAGAAAAGCCTGGCCAGGGCCCACTTTTCCCTATCGTGTCCTGAATGTCACTTCACCAGAGGCCACTCCTGGGAGCCTTCCTTTTCTCTCTTTCTCTCAACTCCCTGTTGTGATCCTCCTCAAGTTGTTGGAGTTTTTGTTGTTTTGCTTTTTAAGATTTTATTTTTAAGTAATCTCTACATCCAACGTGGGGCTCAAATTACAATCCCGAGATCAAGAGTCACATGTTCCACCAACTGAGACAGCCAGGTATCCCCTTCCCAAGTTCTAATTATTCATTTATTAGAGTGTTTACTTGTTTAATTTGCCATTATTCTATAGCTCAGTGAGTACAAAGACCTCATTTTGCCTGTTTCCTCAACACTTCATGAGACACGTGGCGCATAAAAGGCACTTCACACACATTAGCTAAATGGACCAAACTGATTATTAGCTCTTTGGACAAGTGTCTTATTCTTAGAATAACTTTTTTTAATGTTTATTTTTGAGAGAGAGAGAGAGACAGAGCACAAGCGGAGGAGAGGCAGAGAGAGAGAGGGAGGCACAGAATCCTAAGCACACTCCAGGCTTTGAGAGCCCAATGCAGGGTTCAAACTCATGACCTGAGCCCAAGTTGGACACTTAAACGATTGAGTCACCCAGGTGCCCCTAGAATAATTTTAATTCCCAGGTTTCTAGGGTAAGGCTAATTTTTTCACTTTATTAAAGTAATTCAGGGAGGTCGTTTCATTCTTTCAGATAGTTCCATCCTTTTCAGTAGAGACAAGGAATAATTATACCAGTTTGGTTCTCTGGAGGAGGTCACAGAATGGCACAATGACATAGCAGGCTCTGGCCTTGCCTTTGAACCCTTCACCATGCCTGGGTAAGTACGGGTTTCTGTCATCATCATGGAGAGTTCGATACTCATGAGGATACAGCTCTTTAATAGAAAATGGGCCCATCTTCAGGAAATGGCTACCAGCACCCTCTTCCTGCTCAGACTTTGGGATCCTGAAGCCTTGGCAGCCTGAAATGGACTCGAATGCCCTCACTGCTAGGGCTCCTCTTCATATCAGGTTTTCAACATTCTTGTTGCTCCCCAGCCTTTCCTTTCCCCCTTGGGTATCACATGCAAGCTCTATCCTTAACTGTGCAGACATGAGTCCAGAAAAATCTCGGGGAGAGATCTTTTCTGAATAGCATGAGTGATTAATTCAGACCAACCAGCTTCCATTTGTGTGACCTTGGGCAAAGCATGTAACCTCTGTCTCATCTTTGAATCAGGGATAGTACCAACTCCACTGGGTTGTAGGGAGAAGTCAGGGAGCCTGGCATACAGTGAGTGCTCAGTAAAGGTTAGTTTCCTTTTCCCTCCTTCAACAAGACAAAGTCACCATAATCACCAACTGCACTAAAGCCAGAGACTTCTTTCCGCAGCAGGTGGAGCTGGGGGGTGGACCCAAGAGAGGTTAGGAGAGCCACAGTCAGGCTGGAAGCCCCCCAGACCTCTGTCAGCTCCTGTCACCTGGCCTGGTCAGGGCCAGGCCACTTCCTGGGGGCAAATGAAGACCACGGGATGTGCAGGCCTAGGAGGAGGAGATGTTGGCCAAAACTTTAGAGAGAATCTAATTATTAATTGCACAAGTACTTAAAAAATTAACTATGTGCTAGGCACTTTCTAGGGGGCCCAGGCCAGTGGGTGGAAGGAAAGACTAAAGTCTGCTGAGATCAGCACACTGCCTACAGTTGTTTTTTGATCTTCTCACTTGATCCTTTGAGAGGTTGGCAGCTTTGAAACCCATTCACGTACAGTGATCAGAGCTCATAGAGAGCAACCTCGTGCTCACTTTCACATAGCTGGTTAGTGCAGAGCTGGGTCTATAATCCACGTCTTTTTGCTTTGTTTTATTTTTGTGCTTCTAAAGATAATTTCTCAGCGGCAGAGGTAAGAATGATGAATTTGATTCAGCTAAACGGAGACCTCACTCAACTGAGAAATATCACCCTTTTGAGAGGAACTGTAGACTTTATAGCTTCAAAGATTATAATCCATACTCCTCTTATTCACTGATGTTGGAAGGCAAAATCATACAGGAAATAGGTGACTGCGATGGGACCAGAACAGACATGAAGACAAGCTGGAGGGAATAATGTAAGTCTCCAGGGGCGAGGGAGGCCAAAGGCAGAGAGGGGAGGCCTGGGTTCCTTTGGGGAGCCTCAAAACCACCCCCTTACAACCCCAACAGAACCACTTCTTATCCTGGAACTCGTTCCCCCACTGTAAAACTCACTCCCGGCCTCTGAGGGAACCATCCCTCCTCATAGTCCTGAGACAATTGGAAGACAAAAGCAAACATACTTACTGGTTTCCTCAAAGCTTGGGACTGGGGCTCAGCTTAGATGCATGCTTTGGCTGGAGAGGTTATGGCTTTGGAGGGCCCCTTCTGGACATCTTCCAAAGTCCTTAGTCCTAGGGCACCTAGAATCCTCAGTCTGGGAGACTCTTCAGGGAGATGCTCTTGGTATCATTGTGGGTAGCTCTGCATCTGCAGTGGTCAGCAGTTTGTATACCTGGGATGAGAAGGGAGACTCATGCTCCTTAGAGACCCCCAATATGGCAGCCCTCCCAAGCACAGCCAGGCCAGGGAAGAAGGCCCAGGGCTCTTTGAGCTCTGTCATAGGGTCCTTGGGGCTCCCAGCTCACATCTGCAGCCTCTGTGGTTCTCACAACCACCCATTTCCTCTGACGGCATCACAGACCATCAAGGAGCCACCTTCCCCAAGTTCCTGTTTCTAAAGGAGAAAGCAGCTGCTTTGTCATGATCCTAGAGGGAGAGGTTTTTCTTTGGCTTTGTGGCTTGGTCTTGCCTGAGGAACATGCAACTGAGGTAAATGAGTTTCCCATGCTTACCTGACCATTATAATCATCAGAGATTCTCATTGGTATAGGATTCCTGGGATCCTCCATTTTCTGAATCTAAGTCACCAGAGGAAATCTGAATTTTATACACTCCAAGGGATTCCTTTGACTGGCTTTGGGGGAAACACTGCCTTGGAGTGATGCGTCCTAATCTTTAATGTGTACAGGTATCCCTTGGTGATCTCGTTACATATTTATTTTTGAGAGTGAGGAAGGATGGGAGGGAGGGAAAGGGAGAGGGAGAGAGGAAGAAAGAGGGAGGGAGAGGGAGGAGGAGGGAAGGGAGGGGAGGGAAAGAGGGAGGGAGGGGGAAGGAAAGAGAGCACGCACTATTGGGGGAGGGGCAGAGAGGGAGGAAGATGGAGGATCCAAAGTGATCCAAAGTGGGCTCTGCGGGCTCTGTCTGCGCTGACAGCTGACAGCAGAGAGCTGGATGCAGGGCTCGAACTCATAAGCTGTGAGATCACGACTTGAGGTGAAGTCATAAGTTTAACTGACTGAGCCACCCAGGCTCCCCTTTGGGGATCTTATTAAATAGCAGATTCTAGTTTGGTGGATCTGGGGTGGGACTTAAGACTCTGTACTGCTAACAACTCCCAGGCAATACTCCACATTTTTGGTCCATGAACCACTTTGAGCAATAAGATCAGACAGTGGTTCTTCAAGTGTGGTCCCAGGCCAGCAGCCTCAGGATCATCTAGGAGTTTGTTAGACATACAAATTCTTGGGCCCCATCTCAGATCTGCTAAATCAGAAACTCCATAGGTGGGACCAGCCCTCCAGGTGTTCTGATGCACAGCCCAAGCTTGAGACCACTCAGCTAGGACAAAGAATTTAAAAAATCTTTTTAACATTTGTTTATTTTTGAGAGAGAGCATACGAGAGCAGGGGAGGGGCAGAGAGAGGGAGACAGAGGATCCAAAGCAGACCCTGCACTGAAACAGACAGCCCAATGCGGGGCTTGAACTCAAGAACCATGAGATCATGACCTGAGCTGAAGTCAGACGTTTAACCACCTATCCAGATGTCCCAGGATAAGGAATTTGATAGAATTGTCTTTGTTTGTTACCTCAGTCATAAAAATTTAAATAAAATCCTCATCTCATTACAGTCTAAATAAACACACCTACTGCTGCCTTTCCATTAGGGCGCTAAGTATTCCTGGAGACAGATGCTGTTTAACACAAAATGGCACTGAAATAGCTACTGACTCCAGCTCAGACTATGAAGCCTTTTCTGGGGCCCTGACAGCTTAAGAACACATTCCTGCTCACGTTCTTTCTCCCGGGGGAGATTGGTTTGAGATTTAACTCCATGGGCACCTGGTGTGAAGAGCTGAAAGAAATCAGAGTGGAGGCACATCCTGTGTAAGCTCATTCGAATCAGGATATTAGAATGGGTGATGGCCATTTAAGGAATATGGTCCGTGGCAGCAAGGGAACTGAGAACAGGCCCACCCTCCTGCTCTTGTCTGATGTCCACCTTCTTTTTTGACAGGAAGACTTTCAGACTGGTCTCAAGGTGAGATCCGAGGAGGCATCTGAGAATTAGTTTAAAAGCCCAGATCTGCTGTTTATTAGATTTTGTGACCACTTGTAGTTACCTCTGGGCCGGTTTCTTATCCATAAAATGGGACTAGCATGTACCTCACTGGACCAATATTATGAAACATATAGAAGGTGCAAAGGCTCCTAGCCTATGGTAGATGCTCAATAAAAGGCTGAATATGAGGGGCACCTGGGTGGCTCAGTCAGCTAAGTGTACAGCTTTGGCTCAGGTCATGATCTCACCCTTAGGTTCATGAGTTCAAATCCCACATTGGGCTCTCTGCTGTCCGCATGAAGCCCACTTCGGATCCTCTGTCCCCCTCTCTCTGCCCCCCCTCCACTCATGCTCTCTCTCTCTCTCAAAAATAAACATTAAAAAAATATATAAATAATGCCAGAAAGTGATATAATAAATTCTTATTTTAAAAAAGGCTGACTATGCAAATGCACTGATGTTGGAAGAACTGGGAAGTTTTTCAGGCTAGGTGACCTCAGCCAAATCACTTAACTCTCCTCACCCGTTCCTTGTCTCTGAAACAGACTTGACCACTTTGCACGGGTGCCCTAAGAACTGGGTAAGATGATTTACATGGAGGAACTTTATTACAATCATCTTGGGTAATCTACCTAGTCATTTCCTTGACTCTCACAAAGCAGGCACCTAAGTGTTTCTGGACTGAACAGGGAGAAAGGAAATGAAAATGGTAAAAGAAAAAAGTATGGTATGGACCAATCAGATGTAGTCAGTTGTGGCTTGACTCCAGTCACAAGGCTACGATGGGAAAGCAGGCAACTGTCCATGTCAGGTGTGGTCAAAAAGGGTGGAGTGATGTGGGCTTTAAGAACAACTGTGACCATCAGACCACCTCCAGCTCAAAATTTATTGTCCTGTATTATTAGGAACTCAGCTTGGTGCCCGGTATCTCTGTCCACGTGCATTTTGCTTCATCTCCTTTCCCAGAACGAGCAGGGTCCATGTCATTTTACAAGTATCTCCCACAGACACAGGAACCTCGATGTACTTACTATATGGTAGCAGCAGCCTCTGGATCATTTGAAACTGACACAAGATAATGGCCTCCTAATGCTACTGGTCAATACAAAGACCGCCATTTCTGGAGAAATGCAGTCTTGTCTGTTTGAGGAACCCAGGCAAGTGGTTGCAGACTACTAAGTCAGGGTGGGACTCAGCAACCCCAATGGATGGCAGAGCTGAAATGTGAAATGCCTTTCCGAGTTAGCTTTTCCTCCTTCATCATAAACCACATATTCGGGCCTCTCACGATTTTTGGTTTGAGGGGAATAGCAGTGTGTCAGATGGGCCTGGAGTTCACTCCTAGATGGGCTTACTGGTATGACCTTGGGCAAATTATTTATTCGGAGTCTTCATTTCTTCTTGGATGAGATAATGATTGAGGATGTGAAAACACCCCACATGAAGCCCATAAACATAACCTTGGTTCCACCCTGAACCCCAGTGAGTGGCTTGAGAGAAATAACACCAGCAATCAGGTAACAATGAGACATATACAGCTTTATTTAATAATCTGTAAAAAGTTGTACTCTGGCACAGTGACGCATTCCCTATCTCAGCAGAAAGCGAACACTATGTCTTAAAAGCCCCTTCCTAAGATTCGGAACTGTCTAACCCTGAGCTTACATCTGATGCCATCAAGAGCCGGGGCCTTGCTGTGTGGCGGCTGGTTTCATCCTCTTCCCAGTGATATGCTGGCTGGCTGTGACCCCTCACACAGCAGTCCACTAAACACAATTGTACCTGCACAGTCTACCCTTACAGACCAGCCCCTTCCCTCTCTTTTTAAAGAACTGTCAAAAAATCTTTCTGGGAAATGGGTTCTGTACCAATTTCACTTAGCTTCCACTAAGTCAGCTGAAGTCAAGGCTATGCCTATTATACATGATATTCCATTGACGTCTTTGCCTTTTCCCCCAGCTGTTTCCTCACCATCTATGTTAATTTTCAGGCCATACCTCTCCTTTCTCTGAGGATTGAGGGGTGGAGAAACACTCTTCATCAGACTCAGGAGGCACTTCTTGTGGATATCTGGTAAGTGGTATCAGACACTGCAGCAACAGCAGTTTTGCTCTGGCAGAGCGGAAGCCTGATATTTTGTTTTCCACTTTCCTGTGCTAAGAGAGTCCAGTAATTAAGCCACGCTCACTTCTTAGGAAAACTCCACGTTGCATCAGAACCTCATCATTCCTGGGCTTCTAAAAGAATATCTCCCTCCCTTTTATGTACAGAA